>SNQJ01S0010077.1:196272-227993 GCA_010110895.2 Picea sitchensis | reverse complement strand
CGATCTCGAAAAACCTTCATTTGGACCCTCAAAATGGCCCCGGAAGTTAAAACCTGCTAAAAATAGTAAATTGTCAAAATGGCCAGAAAACTGTTTTGAGCCATTTGGAAATGGTGGGTGGCCACCGATATCCACCTGGATCATGCGCTTTTGGTCATGTAGACCCATCTGCATCTGACAAGTTTTCTCCCAAAAGGAAGGAGAACCAGATCCCAAGTCTGGTTCTCGAGGAGGGAGTTGTACTCCTCCTGGATGGTGGATTCCCAAAAGGGATTTCCAGCAACCTCACCATAAGACTATGGATATAAATACTGAACCAAGAAAAGATGTTTGGAGGGCAATGGTTCAGTGGCAGTGAATGCAACAGGAGGCTCCTCGAAATCAGATCGATTCCTCTTAGTATCGACTGGATCACCAACAAGATCCCCTGCATCCTGAAGAGTAGTATGTGCCCACTTGGGCCTCGGCTCTGGCTCTGCAACTACATCTGGATGCTCTGACTCTGCATCTGACTGTATTGACTCTGTATCTGAATCATCTGAGTCCTCTGAATCAGAACTCTCATCTGACGAAGAGTCAGCATGTGCATGCTCATCATCTCGGACAGGTGGAAGAATGAATGTGTTTGCATGTGGTTGTTAAGGTACATGCGAGACACTTTCCTCAAACTGGACAATTCGCTCTATGATGAGTCGGTCCGAGGAAAGATCAATAAGTATATATCCCTTCACATCGTCGGGGTATCTAACAAAAATACACTCAGTGCTCTATGGATCAAGTGCCTTCCTCTTTTCAGAGGGAATCTAGGCCCATGAACGTGAACCGAAAATACAAAAGTGGGTCACTTCCAGTTTGAGGTTGCTCCAAGCCTCATAGGGGGTCTTATCCTTGACAGATCTATGGGGAGATCTGTTTTGGATGTATGTTGCACAATTAAGTGCTTCGGCCCATAGTCTATGTGCTAGTGACTTTGCATGCAAGATGTCATCTCTTTTAGAGATCTATTTTTTCACTCACAACTATATTTTGTTGTGGAGTATAGGGAATTGTGTGTTGCAACTGAATCCATGCCTCATGGCAAAGATTATGGATCTCATAATTGACATACTCTCCCACATTATCAATTCGAAGGACTTTGATTCTCTTTCCGAACTGAGTCTCAACCAGGGCTTTGAAATCTTTGAGGTGTTGAAAGACCTTGGATTATTGCCCGAGAAAGTAAATCCATGTAAAACATGAGAAATCATCAACAAAAATGAAAACAAACCTCGCTTTGTTGATAGATGGATGTGAAAAAAAACCCATAAGGTCACTATGGATCAGATCTAAAGGCGTGGAAGCTCTCTAAGACTTTCCTTTGTCGAATTTCTCTTAAGGGTGTTTTCCAAAAACACATCCCTCACATACTCCCTTGGAGAAATGGATTTCTTGTAGACCATCAACCAATCTTTGTTTACTAAGTTGTTGCATGTATCTGAAATTCAAATGTCCAAACCTTTTGTGCCATATCCTACTACTTTCATCAGCATGAGTAAGCAGTAAAGCAAAATCTGGTTCAATGAATTCAGAAAATGTATACAATCTAGACTGATGATTTACTTCACCGATAGCAACCCTAGAGTTGGTTTGCATGTCATAGATGTGCACGGCATTTGGTGTGAATATGAATTTCTTTTCGGTGTCGGAATTCGTCATCTCGTACACAGAGAGAAGGTTGACGAAAAGTTTGGGAACGTGCAGCACATTCTCGAATCTTCCATTGGTGAGTTCAATCCTTCCTTTGTCGTTGACTGAAGAGTTGTCCCCCATCAGAATAGGAGGACCTTTGCATGCATCCAATGAAGAATATATTGCTTTTGAGGTAGCCATGTGATGTGATGCTCCTGAATCTACGATCCAAGCATCGGGAGAGGAGTTGATGGGAATCAAGGCATGGCTAGAATTGTCTTTCTTGGTATTTTGATCTTATGGCTTCTTCTTCCTTGCACCCTCGGGGATGTGATCTCCAAGGTTGTTTGTTGAAGTATTTGAGACATTAGATCTATTTTTTTTTTATGCATGTGGAATCTGGATGGAATCATTTGTGACAGTGCGTGCATTTCTCCCCTTTTCTTCCCTTTCCACCTTTGGATCCAGAGGCATCGGTGAAGGGTTTTGAGTACCCTTCTTTCATCGGATGTGCATGAGCTTTCTTTTTGTCTTTAACTTTAGATTTCTGATATTGATGGCTGCCATCTTGCACAGTAAGTACATGCGCCTTTGGGCCTTTGATTTTGCCCATGTTGATGAACTTGGTTTGCTCTTATGTCGGGGATTCGATAAAGTCCTCAAGAGAAGGCATCTTCCAGGTGGCTCCAAAGGAGAATTTGATTGAATGGAATGTGGACACGAACACAGAGAATTCAGGACCAAGTTTGGAGAGAATGGTGAGAACCATTTGTTTCTCCTCCTTAGATTTATCAACCCCACAAGCTTTGAGTTGCGACAATAAATCCTTGAATTTTGTAAAGAAATCTTGGATATTGTTGAAACGTTTTGGATCCAATGTGAGCAATTGCACCTCCAGCATGTATCCCCTCATCTCATCATGTTCGCCAAAGAGCCCTTCCAAGGTAGTCCAGGTTTCATTGAGAGTCTTACAGGAAGATATGTGAAAAAGGAGATCGAGAGAAATAAGACTGCAAATCGTTCTGTGTGCTTCATCCATTTTTCTATGGTTGATGTCAATTTTGTATATGTATTCAAGGTTAACCTGTACAATCCTCTGGTTCGGAGATGAATCATTATTCTCTCCTTCCATGCAAAGTAGTTGTAAGGTGTAAGAATGAATTATTTTTGGAAATCCATCTTTATGTTGTCTTCAATCTTTTGTACCTGCAAAATATTTTGGTGTAGCTTTTGCTTAGCAGTTTGTTGGCTCTGATACCATGTAAATGTGTTGGACCTGCACAGAATATATCTAGCTAGAAAATACTACGCACATTTGCAGAGAGAAATTGAGAAAGAAAGAGAGAAAATAATAGAAGAATTCTCAGTAATCGTAATGAATAATGAATAATTTACACAAGATCTGCTCTGTATGACTCAATCAATGCGCATTGGAGGAGAACCAATGCGCCATAGTGGTGGTCTAGAGTGATTTGAACACACACCAGCAGTTATGGGAGTGAACTGCCACCTAGTCTAGTCTCTCAGACAGTTAAGGGAGTGAATTGCCACCTAGCTGAGTTAACTAATCAACCAGTCGTCAGTTAACTGACTGAACAGTGTAGTGAGGAGTAGATCAAGGAATCAAGGGTAATGCGCCAACCTGGTGATAATCCCAAGGCAAGTGTGCATTAGCATGGTGATGATCCCAATGTTGCATGGTGACAAAACCAATGAAGCATCTAGACTCAACTCAACTAGTCAAACTGAAGTGTCAACTGAAGAGAATATTCACAAGGTGGAATATTCTCTCCTAAAATATAGGAGACTAGATAATGACTAAAAATCAAGGAAAAGCCTTAGGAAAAAGAAATCATAGGTGTGTGTGAAGTAACTCCAACAATATCGGTGTTATATTTCTTCTCGTTCTTTCTTTTCTTCTTCCTTTTCTTGTTCTTTGTAGATTGTCTCATCTAGATCTTCATTTGTTTGTGACTTTTCCTCTTGAGGTATTGCTTCATCAACTCTTACAACAAATACTATTAACAAACTTGTGTAGTCTTTTGTTGTAGCATTTGTAGGCCTTGCTTCCAGATTCATAGCCAAGAAAGATACCTTCATCTCTTCTGGAATTAAACTTGCCTAAATTATCTTCATTTCTCTTTAAATAGCACTTGCTCCAAAATACTTTTAAGTATTTGACTGTAGCTAGTCTACCTTTCCATAATTCATAAGGTGTCTTGTTGTTATTGACTCTAATTTGTGCTCTATTCAAAATGTAGATTGTTGTTTTGACTGCTTTTCTCCAAAAGGTGTTTGATAGTTTGGCTTCATTCAACATTGTTCTTTCCATTTCTTGTACAGTTTTGTTCTTCATTTCTACCACTCCATTTTGTTGTGGAGTCCTTGCTACCGAAAAATGTCTCTTGATTCCATGATTCTCACAGAATTCATCAAATTCATAAGATGTAAACTCACCTCTTGTGTCTGATCTTTAGCAATTGATTTTTAAATCAATTTCATTCTCAACTAGGGCTTTGAAAGATTTAAACTTCTCAAAAGCTTCATATTTTTCTTTAAGAAATGTAACCCATGTCATTATTATGTAATCATCAATAAGTAACATAAAATAACTCTCACCTTTTAAAGTGTGTGTTCTTGCTAGCCCGCAAAGGTCTATGTGTACAAGTTCCAATGGCTTTGATGTTGAATACTCCTTTATTTTGAAACTAACTCTCGTTTGTTTCCCATGTTGACATGGCTTGCAAATAGTCTTCATAGGTTTTGATATGTTTGGCATGTCTCTTATTGCTTGTGTCTTGTTGAGTTTTACTAGATTTTCAAAGTTTATATGACCCATCCTTCTATGCCATAACCAACTTTCATCTACTTGTCCCATACAACATTGTTCTCCTTTGACTTCATTAAGAATGTATACATTGCTCAAAGTTATGTTTGCATTTTCCACTAATCAACTTGAACCTGCTTTCTTTATATCACATCCTTCAAAATGAAATGTAAGGTTGTAACCTTGATCACACATTTGACTGATACTTAGAAGATTGTTTTTTAACCCTTCAACATACAAGACATTATGTGTTTTAGTCTTTCCATTATCAAGACTAACGGTACATTTTCCAACTATCCTTGCAGAAGCATTATCCCCAAAGGTAATGATGCCTCCTTCTTCCTTTAGGATGAGAAATTTGTTATGATCCCCTACCATTTGTTTTGAACATCCATTATCAATGTACCATTGGCTTCCTTTGTCTTGAGGATACATTGCAAGTCCACATTCTTCCTTCTTTGGTTCTTCTTGCTTCCTTTTCCACACCTTTGTGTATTCTTCTCTATGCTTGGTAAGAGCATCTTATTCCCTGTTTTGTTTAGGAGACTTTATTATGTTGCTTCTACGATCACATGTTATGTGCCCATAGTTATTACACTTATAACATTCAGCATTGTAATCAAGTAGGGGAGTAAATGAATTGTAATTTCTATCAACAAACCCATGAAAACTTTTGGTTTTGTTGCTCAGATAATCATTCTTTGAGGTTTTATAAGAACCTCTATTTCTATCTCTCATGTGATCACTCATTGCATAAGCTCTACAATCTATTGCTCTATGACCAAAATTATTGCAAGAAAAATAAAATCCGAGAAAGATATTTTGGTATTGGGTTGTGAAAGTTCTTCTTCGTGGAACGGCTCTTCTGAACTCAATCTTGTGAGAAGAAACAAACTCATGTTGGTCATCAATTCCTTTAATGTTGTTGCTTTCATTGCTAATGGAGTCTTTGAGAATATTGGCATAGCTTTTAGACTTTTCTTCATTTTCCTTTTATGACGGCTTTGTGACCTTAGTGTTTGTATCTCCCTCGGGGGTCTTTTGTTTTTCATCGTAGCCAATACCTGTATTGATGAATGGTGACCTTTGGAAATTGAGAATATTATCTAAGATTTCAACACTCTTTCCAAACTTCAAGCTTCTATTTAATTGATTAGTTGTTTTCCCTAGTTCCTTTCTTAAGGAAATTATTTCATCTTCTAGCTTCTCGCAATTTTCTTCATTTTCTTTTAATTGGTTTCTCACCACTTCTTATATCATTTTTGCCTCTTCTAGTTGAGTCTTTAGAATGATAACTTTTTTTTTTGTTTCATCAAGATCATGATCCTTCTTTTCATATTTATCTAATTGTTCTTTCTACTTTTTATTATTTCCCCTGAGTCTATTTATTTCTTCTAAGGCACTAACGAGTTCAGCTTCAAGATTCACTTCCCCATAAGTGTTCTCTTCTTCTTAATCTGATTTTTTCTTTCTGATTGTCTTCATTTTCTTTATCAGTAGGCTTTGTATCCATGGATATTAAGAGGAATTCTTCTTTGTCAATAACAGAAACATATCCATCACTTTCTTCAGACGAGCTACTATCCTCTCTAGAGTAAACACTCTTCTTCTTAGTATGTTTTCCTCTTTTGTGTCTATAAGGTTTAATTTTGTTGTTATGTTCTTCTTTATCATTATTGTCCTCATCATCATTGTCTTCCCTTTTTGCATATGGACATTTAGCAGCAAAATGTCCTACTCTACCACAGTTAGAACATTTGAAGGGTAGCTTACTTTTGTATTTGTCAGCTCATATTTCTAGCTTTCTCACAAATTGTGTTTTTTCTGTATCTAATTCACAGCTGGAACAATCACAGAATGTGTGTCTGTCTGTCTCCTTTGATGCTTTGAAAGTTGCTTCCTTACGTGTTGGCTTTTCTTTTTCTATCCTCATCTCATATGCAGTGAGAATCACATGCAACTCATCCATCGTTAGTTTCTCCAGATCCTTCATTTCTTCAATAGCAGAGAACTTGGCATCAAATCTTAAGGGGAGAGACCTTAACACCTATTGCACAATCATTGGTTCTTCAACCTTCTCACCAAGTCTTTTGATGGTGTTGACAATTTCATCCACTCGAAGGAAGAAGGTTGCAACATTTTCTGCATCTTTCATTTTCAAACTCACGAACTATCTTCTATGATTTTGGAGCTTTGCCTTCTTCACCTTGTCATCACCTTCATAGATGTTTTAAAGTTTGTCCCAAATATCTTTTTTCGATTCACAATGTGCCACCTTGACAAATTCTGATTTCGATAGACCACACAAGATAGCATTAATAGCTTTTGCATTATGTTCACTGGCCTTCTTCTCGATGTTATCTATTGGTGGAGTTTTTGGGGTTGTATACCCAGTCACGACTAATTGTCAAATATCAAACCCGAGAGCCATTAGATAAGTCTGCATCCTTATTCTCCAGAATGCATAGTTTGTTATGTCAAACAATGGAGCCTTGTTTGTGGAGAAACCTTCTTGACTAGCCATGTGTTCTCCCAAGATCTACATTCCAAGGGTTACATTGTTTCTGCAGGAACCTACTCTAATATCAATTGTTGATCTTATGTTTATACTGAGAGGGGGGGTGAATCGATATAAGATATTTTTTACTTTATTTAACCATTCATCAATAATTCATTAGCACATATAAACTCAAATCACAATGCATGGAATTTAACGTGGAAAACCTTGCGAGAGAACACCACAAAAACTTATTTCTATAAATGTTTGTAGGCACCAACATACTAGAGACGCCAATCTCCTCAAATGAGCACCAACTCACCAAGATATTGTGTAGGCACCAACCTACTGAAGACACCAATCAACACCAACTCAATAAGACCTGTATAGGCACCAACCTAATATCTTCATACATAGAGTACTTCTAACTTCACATACATGCTTCATACTTCATGTATTTCATAGTATCATCGTACCCTTAATTTCATGCTCTAGCGCCTCTTTTTTCTTTATACCTCGAACATAGATTCAAACCCTAGTCAGATTTAGCCTTCATGCCCTAGCAAATATCGTAGCATCATTCCTATAATATAATCCCAGACTGCAAAATCACAACTTCAAAACAGCTCACTTTGCAGCGTCATAGACCTTAGTCCTTCATAGTGCACCCTTAAAACTCCAAGAAAACTCCTCTTGCACACCTTTAGACCCCAAGAATACTCTCCAACTTCTCTTTTGCATCTCAGATCTCTTCTACGCACCTCAAACTTGATATTTTTGCTTGGATGCTCTTCAAATGCGCATATCTATCATGTATTTATAGTGTTTATGTGCTCACTTTTAGGGCTAACCTATAAAGACTAGTTGGGCTAACTTAAACTTTATGGCTAGGTTGTATGACAGAAAAATCCATATATTCTCATTCCTAAGAAGTTAGAGAGGGAGTGTCATATACCGTTGGAAAGGTCTCGAAATAGGTTTTCCAACCATATAACCTATGCTCCCATTTGAGCTAGCTAGGTATTTAGAGCAAAAATGCCTTCAAAGATAGAGTATCCAAATTAAGCATCAAAAATCCAAAAATAATATTTTCAACAATATCCATCTTGCAATCTTTATCTTGGACATTTATAGTCTCCCCCTGTCTTTGACATCAAGGACAACAATATTTCCAACACTCTTCCTAATCAATGTGCCCACTGGATCCACTCCCCCTGCATGAACATTATCACAATCGAGACGTTCCCAAGTCAACTCCATGCCTCCATGTAATCATCCAAGCTACCCCATCCTATCTAGGGCTCAATGCCCTCCTCCAGCGTGCCAAACACTCCTCCAATGCAAGGTGTTCTCAAAGCAAGCAACCTCATCCATGTGGCCAAAATATAGAATGTCATCAAGCTATCAGAAGATCTCCAACACTCTAAAGAATAATGTCATGCAAGCATCTTATTGAGGTCAAGCAACCACAAAGTAAGCCACCTCCAATGTGCAATCCATCATGAACCATTTGAGGGCTAATCATACACCATGTACTCCAGATGTCACGTCACATCCTCAAACATGGTGTAAACACTTTCGGAGTAACCTTGAATGCTAAAAATAAAGAGTGAAATAACATTAAAAATTGTTGGGATGAGCTAACCTTAGAATATCTAAGGTAGTTTAGAGTGCAATTCAGCGATTTCAAGATATGTTTAGAAATAACCCAACAAGGTCATAACTTTAGATTTTGTGAGCTCCATGAAAGAGACCAAGAAAGAAAACAAATATATCAATCCATTTCCAAACAATTGTGATGTAGGTGAATGTAAGAATCTGCATTGATCATGAAATGCTTAGGCGGCCATCTCGCCATCCCATATTTCTATAAAATGTTGTGGATTCCACAACAATACATGTTATTGTTGCTCAAGTGATCATGGAATCTAGAAATCCGCTTTCTTATGCCCAAATCGGTCATTGGGCATGCAAATGTAGTCAAAATTGGTGTTGCATTAATTATATGATGGGCCATTCTCGGAGCCCATCAATAAGGAGACATGAAATACTTCATATAGTCTTCATGCAATTTAGAACCACTCATGCACTGACTATATTCAAAATCCAAAAGATAAGAATAAAAGGAAAGGGCAAGCAAGCAACATATTTCAATGTGTATACCATACAAAATAGTGTAGCACCAAAAACAAAATCCTCTGGCCACTAACTTGTAGAATGTAAGCACCCTACCAACATAGTAAACATGGAAGATATGTACATACTACAACCCATGGAAGATATGGTAAACATGGAAGATATGTACATATCTATGAATTATGTGCCATAAGAGATCACTAAAAAGAATTTTCCCATGATACTCTCTAAAGTTAAAAATGTTAATACAATCTAAGCCCTCTGTGAACCAATCAAAAATGTCAAAATTTCCACCATGAAACATATAAAAGGGGACTTTAAATGGAAGAAACCATGGAGATGTAAATATCCCTAGCTTTGGCTTAAAACAAGACCATTCTTTACAACAACCCTTTAAAGAACTCAAATAATCCATGAAGAGAATGGGTCACTATAAACAATACACTAAAGAATGGATAGCTATAAACAAAACATTAAATTTCAATACTCTGCCTAAGTAGAAAGCAAAGCTTACTAATCCAAAATATAAAGCATGTTCTCTTTATCTACAAAAGTACAATCCAAACCATAGCACTCTACCAAAGATATAATTTATAATGATCCACCAAAGCAAGTCATGTGCTTAAGTGCCCCCAAACAAGATTGAGCTTCCAACAATCTGCAAAAAGAGAATGCACATTCTAATTCCCCATCTCAATCAAGATCAAAACTAGATATGATATCTAACACAATGATTAAAAGAGCATTGTCTATACCACCAGAACAAAATATAACTTCCAATTTCCATAAAGAGAGTACGAGCTTTGATGGGCTAATTAAAAGATAATTCGAATTTACTATCCTATCAAACATGGATGGTGACCACATTAAGAAGGCACAAGAAGGATAAGAATGCCACTTCAACTAGGGAGTATTTGAGTATTTCCATATGGCAAAAGCAAAATTTAGATAAGTATTTTTACTAAATGAGTTCAGCTAACAATAGTTTGAAATATAGTGCATCCAAATGAGAATCGAGTAGAAAATCAAGGGACTCATTTTCATCTTCATCTAGATGGAATAAAATTTTCCACAATTGTGTCTATAATAAATAAATAAGGTTAAAGAAATCTAAAGGAATGATGACAATCCGAGTAAGACTGGAGAAAAAAAAACTCTAGCACGAGAAGACTCAAACACTCCATAAAAATGTAATCAAAAAGGAAAGATAACTTATAAGATGTTACTCCCTCTAGCCAAAGAAATATGATATACATGTATAAGGTTGAAATGAAAAACAATTCATTCATTGAGGAATGTTCAACATAAGAATTAAAGATAGTTGAAATCAATATAAGATCAATAGTATATATTTAATAATGAATAATATAGATGATACATTGTTTGATACAATGCCATGTGACAATATACTTATACACATTGACTAGTCACAATGGTTGATGGGTTATGTCCCTTGGTTAGGTCATGTCCTTTTAGTTAAGATATATCACTTCATTTATTATTATCACTTATTAATTATTTGATGGTTAATAACATGTGTTTCCTCCTTGGAGGTCACAGGTTCAAATTCAAAGGCGGGTAGGGTAGGGTATGTACACCTCCATAGACTGTAGCAGACAAATCCCTCCGCGTAGAATCCCTTGTCCCATAAACAAGGGGGTCCCATACACCAATTTGGTGTCTAGCTTGGTCGTGACCTTAAAATTAGATTATTACTATTATTATGTTCATTACAATGTCTATCCCTTCAAAGATGCTTTGTCCTCAAGCATTTTAAGAAAAAACTTTATGTCTTTGTCCTGGCTTGTGATGTCTTTCCATGATTCCCTGTTCTTGAAGTTGTGATGGTTTATCATACAAGATGATGAGTTACAAAGCATTGAGCAAAACTATCTTATTATGAAATGGTCATACCAATCTAATTCAATTTTCTATAAAATTGTGTGTCGACAACTTCTATGATTTGAGGAATGATAAGATTCCACATAGAAACTTCTCTTCAATATAATAAAATCTTCACTTCTCATATTGATTTCATCTTTGGTTAGTTCGTTTATTGATTTCAACTTTGGTTAGTTCATTGAATAATACAATGATTATCATAATTACGATGACAATAAGGCATTTTTGTATCATTGTATCTTGCTTTTGGAACATTCGTCTATTGATACTTCTAATGATTTATTCATTGATAAGATTCTCATTAGATTTGTATTGGTTCCATTCAAGGTTTAAATTTTTACTTTTGATGACTTGTCTACTTTAATGGGATTGGTCATTGTTTCTTTATCAATCATTGATTCCTTGTTGGTAAGTCACTCTACCATTTCTTATTGCAACTTATTTTCACTTTTTTATTTAATAACCTATGTGACCAATATTTGACTATGATTCTTAAGGCAAGAAATTTATTCATCTTTATTAGCAACAACATTATCAAATTCCCTTTCAATATTTTGTATTAACTTATGGTTATCCTAAAGGATCACCTTTAAGACATCTTTAAAGTCTTTTGATGATGGAGCTTCTAAGCATGACTTCATTGTAAATTCCTATAAGGTTATCTTCTTCTTCTTATAGCAAAATGTCAAAACTTTTTTATTTATGTTTAAGATGAAGGTACCCAATGTTCCCATCCATGTTGAACCCGGAATTATGTTAACTTCATCTAGATATATAGTCCTAAGATGTCGATTGGGTTTATCCCAAGTAGTTGAGAGGAGAAGATTTATCCTCCCCACCCAAGTTCAATTACCACAAGTGACATGTTGAGTTCTTAATGAACATATTGTTATAAAAACCTTGAGCCATGTGTTTACAAGGCCTTGAGCTTATGCAAAATTCAATTTACCTTGGGTACCATCCTCAAAATGAGGGGAAGTACCCGCTAGGTTTCCCAGGATATATATATGTAGATGGTTATAACATTGAATTGAGATAGAAATTTATGATCATGAATTGTTAATTGTAAGTCTCTAATTTCATATTGTTTCTCATCAAAAGTGTTTTTGTTTTCGATTATACTCGACTTTGGAACTAATAATTGATTCACCAAAGTTGAAATTAATATGATTTTTCTCGTCGTACAAACAAATTGCAATGTTAATATCCTTCTTTGTAGAGCCATAATGTATTTTGTATAAGTGTGAGCGAATCTTCCCTTTCTTTCACCAGTAAGCTTCATTTTGTTTTCATCAAAACTCATGTCTGCTTCAAGACTAATAAGTGGGTACACAAGCTACAAGAACCCACTTCTTTAATGTGTAATTGGATATTGAAAACTCTAAAATCACCCATTTTCCTTTAGTAACTTGACTTATTCTTCTACCAGTTAATCTCCCTTCGAGTAACTATATTGAACATTATGAACAATTAATTGATAATGTGTCTTTATGTCCTTGGTGTATTTGATGTGTGATATATTTGTGTTTTGGTAATATATCGACCATATAACCTTAAAGAGTTTATTGACAACTCTTTTCACAAGTATTGTGATTTATGCTAGCAATGATAGCTTGACTCTTTAATTAATTTCACCGATAATATATCAACCATATAACCTTCAGCATTTATTGACACTTCACATGAATTTTGATTTATGGGATCAATGACAACCTATTTAATTAATTTAACTATAAATCTCTTATGCAAGGTTCAAACTAGTAAAATGGATGAACGCCTTCCATCATGAAATCCTAAGACACAATACACTATTGGGACATATGTATCAAGTGTATGGCATGATTCCTACATACTAAAACAATCAATTCTCCACATCCCTTAGAGACTACAACTATTATGCATGCTTTAATATATACTTTTATTTATTTCAATCCATCTGTGGATTTTTCCAATTAACCAATGATTTCACAATGGCAACTCTATCTTTGCATATTTAGCAATTCCTTGCCGATTAATATTGATATTTTTTGGTTTTTGAAATGTGCACCTTGGCTTGAATGTTTTCTTTTAATGGACTTTATGATCTATTAATTGTGTTAATTATGGTCAAAGGCACAAGGATCAAAGAAATTTCAATGTAATGATTGTGGCAAAAATTCAAATCCAATAGGGTTTGAAAAAGTGTGGTTAATGATCGGAATTGGAACATAACTTTGATGTCAAATGAAATGAACAATAGTTCATTTGCTGAAAAATATTTAACATAAAAATGAAAAATAATTGAAATCCATATAGGATCAATAATATACATTTAATAATGAATAAAATAGATGATAAATTGTTTGATATAATACCATGCGACAATATACCTATATGCATTGACTAGACACAACGTTTGATGGGTCATGTCATGTATTTTAGTTAGGATATACTTCTTCATTTTTTAATATTATTTATTATTTATTTGATGTTTATTTATATATTTATGTTTATTACACAGGTTTTGTCATTCAAAAAATAACTTAATTCCCAATTGCATTGTACAAATAAATTTGTCTTAGAGCAATAATAAGGACAACCAAAATAGGCAAAAGATGATGGATTTTGAAGATATTAAGTCAATTAAACTAATGGCACCTATAATTAATCATGAGATTCATTAGGTATAGGTATTCAACAAAATAGCTAAGGCATCATAGTCTTCACTACCCTCGAGTATGATATAGGACTATTGATCTTATCTCCCACACTTCTTTGTTGTATATGGCAGTGCATACTATCAAATCATCCAAAGGAAAGTGAACAAATCTCTAACACGTATAAGCCCCTAAGGGCATGGAAAACTTCTAAATTGCAAACTTTGACAATGGGCCAAGTGCTTACAAAACCTTAGCATAACGACCTTAGCATAACTATAAGCGAGGCTCTGCCATTTGAATAAACATTGGTTGAAGTTATCATAATTTTCAAATGTTCCATTCTCAATACAAATCTGTCAAATACACCAGCTATTTTTCTTATTTACAAATTTGGTTATGCATTATGTTAATAGGCAAACTATATCTCTAACTTAGCACCCCTAACAACTTGGTGTCAATGCCACCCTGAGAAGGTCAAATGCCATCTTGTGCAATCTTTAGTCACCATTACTACCACACTCTATTAAGTCACATAATTTAGAAATAACAACTTTTATCAAGGTGCAATCAATCTAAGTGCCCATAGATTGTAAGTGTCAATTAAGTCAACCTAAGAAGGCCAAGGTTGACTCTAATTATTTGAAAATGCCACAAACTCTTCTTGATAATGAGTAATTTCAACTTAACATAATTATTATTTGTTATGTTGGTATGGATATCATTTTAGAGGCTTGGTGGATGAAGTCTTGATGCCTTCAGTGTGAATATAGATTTCAAAGTTTAACCTTCAATTCTAATGCTCATCACAATTAGCTTCAAGGCATAAAGTCTCATGCACTATTGCAAATGTTTCCATCTTTGAAAACTAAAAATACACCTTTTGAAGCAAAGCGCCTAAGTTGATCCTTTGAAATTTGTTCTTGTGGGTTAATCTTTGATGATGGTAATGGTTTGAATGAATGATGTCACACAATAATGAGTTTTTCAATTTAGAGTTTAGTATTTTCTACTTCTACCCAAGTCATTTCCTGCTCTTGAGATTAGCCTTGTGTAGCTAGATGGGTCTCGATGGTGGGTTTATATTTCTAGGAGTATAAATCACAGTTTTGTTGTACATGCTTATTGTTGAATATGTGTTCTTGCACCCTTGTCGGGATGATAGTTCAGGACCTTTATGTTGTGGGTTAATACAGTGTGTGTGCCTTGGTGATAGGTGCCAATGAGAATTTTGTGGGAGATCAAACATTGGTGGCTTTCTACACTTCACACCATGGCTTTAGCAAGTTTGGGATCAATTCTTTTACTCTCCACCGCCATGTCATGATAATGTTTTGGGACTCTCATCAAGGACCAACAATTTGGACAAGTGTATTTGAATATCTAGATGTTATCAAGGTAGGCACCACCTAATCAATTATTATATATCAACAAGAACCAATCTTGTATTACTAGGAGGTTGAAGCATTTCAAAAGCAAGTGAATTTTCTTTTTTTCCAATAAAACACTTACAGGAAAACCCAAGGGACTCTTCCCTACATTAGTGGATGGCATCCCTAATAAACTTGTTAGCATAGGCTAGTGCACCTCACCCGGGGATTAAATAACAAAGGAACTTTTTATATAGCAAATATAAATGGATTTTTTAAATAACAAGGATTATTATAAAGGGCATGTCTTTATTCATCTTAATATATAAAGGGCATTTTTCTTAATTGCATGCAAGCATCTTCATAGCAGTGGTATACAATATATTATAAATATCATAACATTCAATTTCTATTTTCATTTTTCTTTAACCAAAATAGAGAAATATTTATTGTATTAAAGGGTTGTAGCATTCAATATACAAAAGGAAAACTTCAAAAGTTTCAAAGCTTGTACCTAAACAACTCTTTGATACTACATAACATAATTTGCTACAAACTATGAAAAAACATTCCAACTTTTCCTACATGTAGCATGTTTCACAAAGACTCCTGATGACTTTAAAAAACATTCATTTAATGAAAAACGTGAAGGTTGTTTGCCTCATCCTGACCGACATTTGTGTGAGGGGAGTGTTGCTTCTCGATATCCATTGGTTCCTTGAGTTCATGAACTATTTCTTCTTCATTAACTTCAACTTAATGAGAATTCATTGAAGCCTTATTGTTCGAGGTTGCAAAGAGGAAGCCCTTACAAAGATTAAGTGCCAAGTTTCTCGGTATATTGCATTTAGCTCCCAAAATATCCATCCTTTGATTTTTTTGGACCAGCAAATTCATTATGGATGCATGTTGAGAGACACAAAAGTGTTTGTTTTCATGTACCTTGGTAGCAACTTAAAACAATGAAGTCATGTTGCATTGGATGTACTCTCCATGCCTCCTCAGAGCCTTCTTGAGTTCCATGATTCCCCTATGCTCCATGTTTGCACACACAACACCAAATCAAACAACCAACCAAACCAAACTAAGAATATAGAGACAAAACCATAATAAGGTCCTTGCACTAGACTGAGTAGGTCAGGACTAGAACAACACAGAGTCACCTTCCCATAACTTTGAAAAAATTAATAATTGAACACAGTCCTTACACCAAAGAATCCTCACAACCTAGACCACGTAAATGTAGACCTCAAGAGAGGGTCACCTAAAATTGTTATCCAGTTGAGGCAGGGCTGGTCGAAGTCCAAAAAATTCCCTAGAGTAAAACCAACAGTGAATTCGTGACAAGAAATCGACCTCAGAAAAGACGCATCTGTGTATATTGAAGCAGAGTTGGAGGAGGTTCGCAAAAAATCTTCCCACAACACCACAAGAGCCAAAGATCCAGGACAAAAATAGAAAGACGACACTTCTCCAAAACGAATTCACATAGCCAAGATACTGGACAAGCCACCCAATACCCAACAAATTACTCACCCGGTGTCTTATCGCCTAAGAATTCCAGTCGTTCTTGTCCCCAATTCCATTCCTTCCATACTCCATTATCCCACAATGCATGTGTATTTTCATATCAACGCATTCAATAACCAAGGTCAGAGTTAAATCTCACATGCGAGAAAGGGTGGTGGTCATCCTCAATGCACTAGTCCTGAAACAATGGTGATGATTTGTTAGATACACTTGATGTGAGGCCATGTGGATAGTTAATGCAATGACAAGCTAAAAGTGTTCAAAACCATTAGAGGATGTTGCAACATAAACAACCCCCATTTTTTCCAAGCACACCTATAGGAGTTTCAGTGTCTCTCTTGGCCAATTGGTCAACCTCTGCATTGAGCTCTTGTTTCACATGAAAGAACGAGATTTTGTATATTTCCTTTGCCTCCTTGGATGCATGACCTATCACTATAGCCAACTTGTTGTGTATCGATGATGATCTCCCAAGCATCGCCTTGATGACTACCATAGAATCTCCCCAAACAATTAATGATTTAACCTTGAGTTCATTGGCGAGGAGGAGTCCTCTCATGAGGGGGTATGCTTTTTCCACATTATTTGATGCTACCTCTACTCCCCTAGCGTAGGATGCTACTTGTGTTCAAATGATCGAAAAGGATCCCCCCTTACACCTGCCACCCCAATCTAAGTTCATTGTGTAACCTACATGTGTCAATATCTAAGGCACAAAAATTAGTAAATGGGACAACCTAGTTATAGTGGTCAATGAAATGTGAAAAGAGCAACTCTAAGAGCTCAATAAAGTCAAAATTAGATACACCTTTCTTGTAGCCTTCACAAAGCAAGTTTAGAGTACGAGATTGGCAAAGAGATTTACTCCATCAATGGGGTCATTGGATATAATCATGTCAAGATTATTGAATTTGATTAGCATAAGATGACTTTTAGTGGAGAATGGGGAACATTTACAATGCAATGATGTCATTTGGGCTAACTAATTCTCCCATGATCTAAAGTAGGATCCTTGCCAAAACATTCACAAATTTCATCCATAAATTCATGGAAAGTTACTTAAACAGATTAATTAAATAGAGGGCCCCACCCTAGTCTTTGATTAATGTACCAACACTAATGCAAAATATCTTTGCAACAAAAAAATATGCATGCCAATGTATCTCTCGAGGAAATTTTTAATGTTCATTGTTAATAAAAAAAAAATGGTAGAAAGTTAACCATAAAGATAATCCTAGACTTATAGAAATTAGAAAATATCTTAAATTAAAGATTTCTAAGGCACATCAATTTTTTTAGTAAATTCACCATGCACTTAACTCGATTTGATCTCATATCCCATCAAGCACCTTCTTTAAAAATATGCGACATTTAAATGGAAGAATCCTTACAAGGAAGATTTTACGTTCACTAATTGAAGCAAACATTTTCATGCTTATATGGACAAATTGTCTATGGCAATTAGGATCGTACTTCTCCACCTAAGAGACTAGAATATACATCATATCCTCTTTCAATGCAATTAATTTGTTTTTTCCATCTAAGGGATTAAGAAGGCAATTGAATGCACATTATCCAATAGTACCAAATGCCATCATTATTACTCTTTATGTGTGTTAGAATATAAGTGGATGTGTTCATTTTACCATTGACAATACCCTTGTCACCCAACCATAGGTCGAAGCCACCCTCCGAGCACCTTAACCTTGACAGAGAATCACTCCGGAAGCAAACCCTAGGCTAGATAGCCAAACACAGGGTAGCGCACCTTTCCCCAAGGATAGCGCATCAACAAGAGTTGATCAGATAGTCCAAACACTAGCCAAGAGATAGTCCAAGCGTAACTGCTAGCTATAGCAGCTGCAACGGTAGCTCTCCTCCAAACCTGTGCAGAAACTGGGCAACTGCAGTGCGCACAAGTGCTGCTCTGCAATTCTGAGACTGCCTGCCAGAATGAGAACTGGCCTCTTGTATTTATACTAATTATGGCTAACTGCCTGGGCCGACTTCTCATTCTGGGTATGTGTCTGTTCAGTATATATTATTATTTTGGCCGACTTCTTCTCTTGGAGGCTAATAACCTAATATAAATTATCTTCTTGAGCCGACAAGTCTTCTAGGGTTATTAGCCAACTCATTAGGGTTTCTTCTTGCTTCCCAGAGTATTCTATCCTCGTCAGGTTTACACGTGGAGGTAAATACCTCCCGCAGCTACCATAATATCAACAATGTGCACAATACTATTATGTTGAAAGAATGAAGCAAATACACAAGCTTACCCTTCTAAAAACCGATCTAATCTAAATTGTTTCCTGGCATATAATTCAATTTTTCCTCCATCGACATGAACAAAGAAATTATGCCAATGATTCATTGAAAATTTTGTTATTATCAAAGTTTTTTGGTTCATTGGGACTATACCATATTAGCTAAATATCTAAAGTAAAAAGAAGATATATTCCATGGCCAATAAGATAACAAAATCTAATGATAGAAAACTTTATTTCTAACCGGGGTGAATAACCTAACCAACTACATCAATCTTTATCATAGTAATTAAGCTTATGTGCAAGCTAGAAAGTTTATAAAATAACACTTTGAAACAAACGACTTTGAAAACTTGGTACCAACATATGTGCATTTAGAATATCAATGAAACAAACGGCTTTGAAAACTTGGTACCAACATATGTGCAATTTTTTCAAAGATGATGAAGTCAAGCACAAATATATCTTCGATATAACCTCTTAAAAGAATGCCAATGTAGATAATTCCCTAATAGAAGATGATGAAGGTCGTGATGGTTGGTAATAGTGACAAGTCTAATTAACACATACCATCATAGAATGGTCATAGTAAGTCTAATTAACACATAACATCATAGAATGGTCATAGTAAGGACAATGGCAACAAGATTTTTCTAGAAAGTATAGTTGGATGTCAATTTATAATATGGTATCTTTCCCAAGGAAGCATGTTTTACAAGGTCTAGTTGGATGTCAATTTATAATATGGCATCTATCCCAAGGAAGCCTGTTTTACAAGGTTTAGTTGCATGTCAATTTATAATATGCCATCTATCCCAAGGAAGTCTGATTTACAAGGTATAATCGGATGTCAATTTATAACAAGGCATCCATCCCAAGGAAGCTTATTTTACAAGGGCACTCAACACATATTGTTAAATATATTCCTACGATGAGTATAGTGCAAACTAGACAATAATCTCCCTGATTCGGTTCAACCCCATAAGCATAGAAAAACCCTCATTTAGAACTACACTTTTGAATCAAGCACTCATGTCATCGAGTTAAAACATCAATGATAACAAAGATTTCCATCTAAGTCACCCAATAAATAGAGGAAATCGAGCTTAGTTGTCATAGCACACATACCGTGACTAAGACTTTACTATTATCTAAGAATTTCCTTAAAAAGTTCAAGAATCTAATTATTTCTCCAACAAATTGATTTGTCTTGCTTTCTTCCAACAACTTCATACCAAAGTCTCCTTCTAAATGCTTGTTTATCATGATGACAACATTTTGGCATAAGATCCCCTGATTCAGGTGCCCACCAAAGGCTACATGTCAGGCCCATGGATACAGGAGACCACGTGTTGAATCGGCACGTCCCTTAATAACTCACTTGGATCCTCCTTCGGACTCTCCCATGCAAGCAATTAATATGATTAAGTGGGCAATTAAATGATTGAGACTAGCACTTAACGCGACACAGATGGTTAAGGAGCAAGCTTTTACAAAAAAGCTTGGCAAGGATCTACACACAAGTGAAGGGTTCATTCAGTATCAACTTTGATCTGGTCATACACGGGCTAAACTGGAGATGACGACTCTTCATGGTAAATCAACACAATTGCTATTAATTGCAACTCCATACAGAACGCACTGGCATTCAATCCTGATTAATTCAAAGGGTACGCAGTCCAAGGGTTATGCTATTAAAATGGAATGAAACTATCCAAGCCTCAACACAAGGTCACCCACCCAGAAATCTGAAAATAATATTGCTTCGCTCATAAAGGTGGATGGTTCTTAGCGAAAGGTTGGTCTTTGATTAAGGGCCGATGAACAGAGTGGTTGGCACATATAGGTTGGGACCTCTTCCTACTAGCTCAATGGTGATATTGACAATTGGAGTAAAGATATGAACAGAGGAAGAACCTTGTGTCCAAGCCTTCCACTCCCACAAGCTCAGCAAGAAGCAATAGTGGCAGCTGAGAATTTCATTGCCCATACCCCTCTAGAAACTCGGGCTGTTTTGGAAATTCTGGAAGCAGATGTCCAACTGGAAAGGAATATGACCCTAGACAATGAAATAGATGCAATAATGGTTGCTTGAATCCCGAACACCGGGTCTTCTCGATCAAGGGACACAAAGTACTATAGAACCATTGATTTATATTGGCATATGAAGGGATTATTGGGCAAGGCACTAAAAGATAAACAGGCGGCCCAAAATGAATTATACATGCAGTTGGAATACATCCAGCTTCAAATCAAGGCATTGGATAGGAAAGTCTACATTCTGGCAGAGAAGACCATGGGCCTTAGCTTCAACAGCCCCAATGAAGAAACTCCTCAAGTGTCGGGCGACAATGTCCCCTCCCCTCCTATTTAATCTCCCATGACTAATCTCTTAGATGTTTCTTTTCTTCATAGTTTTTGTAGACATCATGCAAAGTATCAAATAGACAGTAAACAAATAGGTCCTAAGAATGGCAATTTTTGTAACAAACATATAACTCTTAGAGGCAATCTTATTTTTTTGTCAATCTCAGGCAGTAAGCCTGAAGAAACAAATGTTTTGTGGCTAGTATGGTTTCCCATGTGGTAGGCCAGAAGTAAAACACATGTATTTTCGCGAGTATTATTTTAATATAGTTTAGTTAGCTTACAAAAAAAACATTTTGGCATAAGATGCAAAGGTTGTATGATGAAATCATTTCACATTTATTATCAAAGGTTTCTCAAGCTATATTATGCTCAAGCTCGGATTCTTGGTGTGAAGTTAACTTTATTTATTGTTTGACATCGAAGAAAGACAATCAAGGTGCGCACAAGATTTGAATTGTGATCTCCTCAAGCACCCACTGCTTACAATTCAACAATAGGGCCATTGACTAAAATTTGTATTTTACAAACAAACTTGACAAATTTGTAAAATTCCTAAAATGCATTAAATTCGTTATACCTTAATCAATAATCATCCTTCTAAATTAAGGCCATGTTTTTTCCAATTTGTGACCAAAGTTCTTACTAATGAAAACATTTTGCAAGCCAAAACTCGGGAAAAATGGACGACCAACACTTGGGTTTAAAGTTGCATATGTTTTATGGTGTTGACTAACAAGGTTATCTTATATAAATGTTATGATCGAGTCACTAATGCATTTATGATGCATGGAGTACTAAGTCAATGATGTGGATGGTGATTGTGGTATGAAGTTAACGTGAGTATGAAAGGTGAACCCAAAACAAATTTTTCCCCTGATAATTATACTTAGTATCGTATAAAGCTAATTTAATATTAGTATCATACACGAATAAATAGATAAGTAAGAAATGTAGGGTTCAAATAAAATTATTGTAAAATTTGCAATATGTTAGAAAAGGTTTTCCTTCTACCGTGGTGATGACCATTCATTTTTACCTTTTGAAATTGGTATTGAAGTTAGATGGTTGTATTTGGTGAGAGTCACCATGTTTTATAAGAAAGTCACACTTTGGATTTTATACCTCAAAGTTGGATAGTTGCAAGTTGTCTACAATTTTCAATACTTAGATTATTTTTACTTGACCTAAATTACCATTGTCATCCAAAATTAATCAAACCATACGAATCCATGTATGATGGGATTAACCGCTTTTTTAAATAAAAACACACAAATGAAGTATGACTTTATAATGTGCATTTATTGACTCAATAAATTACCAAAGCCTTTGAAACTAAATGGGAAGAAATATAATTACCTTTAAATTGATCAATTATAAATGAATCTTAACATCATACTATCAATGTTTATTACAAATGAATCTTAACAACATACTACCATTGTTGAATAGTTCATTATAGAATAATTATTGTATATTATTATTCTTGTTGAATAAAATTATTATTCTTTTCTTATTGGAACCAAATTAGGGAGTATTAGAGATTGTGCATAGCCTTTCATATAATTGCATCTCTGATGCATATTAATAAGGTGTAATTCTTATTGGTGTGTGCGTTATATGAAGGAAAAAATAGTTGGTGCAAATGTCCACCTATAATTTTGAGAAGAATTTTCATTTATTTTAAGATACTCAATCGATTTAACGCAACAACATAATTTTTGTGATGTGCATCAAAACTAGTAGAACATTCACAAGGACGCCCTCTCAAAAGTCATAATGTTTTAATCACATATTAGACTTGTTTTTTTTGCAATAGAACAAGACAAGCACTGCACCATAGTCATTATATGTGAGTTGCATTCCCTCTCCTTGCAATGTTGATTGATATAGTTCAACATTATAAATCAATTTTGATTGTTGTGATCCATAAGTGATTTCCTTATACGTCCAAGTATGTAAATCAATGTTGATTGATATAATGAAGAGGAATGTTGGTAGGCTAAACAAATCCCAAGTAAGGGTTTAAGGGTGTAACTATTCACAAAGAGTACAAACATTTTTTTTTAATTATATGTCCAATAACAAAAACCAATGTTGATTGATATAAAGAATAAGAATGTTAGTAGGTTAAACAAATCCATTGTAATGTAACCATTCACAAGGAGTACAAGCATTCTTTTTTATTTTTTATATTTTTTTAGTTAAATGGTTCAAGCTTGTAACTTTTTTTTTATTTTTTAGTTAGATGATTCAAGTTTGTAACTTTTTAGTTAAATGGTTCAAATTTGTAACTTGAATACATCATTTCTTTTATATATTTGGAAATAAACATCAATTTCACACCATAAAAATATATAAAATGACAATATAATCAATAAGACTAAGCTATTTTGCAATATTAAAAATTGCATAGACTATAGTTTGGGCATGTAATAAAGTTGTTCTTGATTCAAAGTGTAATAAGTGTATTCAAATGAACGATCTAATTGAATTCCATTCAAATTATAATGTGACTTTTAATAATAAACCAAATTGCCTACTAAATATCTTTAAATGGTTGGTAATATTCCATTAACTTTCCTTTATAAAGTTATAGTTAATATTAACCTACAAATTGCATACTAAGCTATTTTGCAATATTAAAAATTGCATAGACTATAGTTTGGGCATCTAATAAAGTTGTTCTTGATTCAAGGTGTAATAAGTGTATTTAAATGAACGATTTAATTGAATTCCATTCAAATTATAATGTAACTTTTAATAATAAACCAAATTGCCTACTAAATATCTTTAAATGGTTGTTAATATTCCATTTACTTTCCTTTATAAATTTATAGTTAATATTAACCTATTGCATACTTTTCATTTCATTAGTATAGATTCATTTTCTAAATTTACAATTAATATTAATCTCTTTAAATTTACATCAAATCAAACTTCAAGCAAACATTAGACTTATTTATAGAAAATTATCCACAAAGTCACCATTACATAAATGCATTCAATTTTGTTTTATTACATCACTAACTCTCTTTAAAAGAAGTTGTTTTCGGTGATTTTGTTTTGTTGAATCTATTGTGATTAGACCAATTTAGTTTAGGTTTCAGATTATATTCCTTTACACAATTTTAGTACATTTTAGTACATGTAAATTCTCTTATTTTATTGAGAGTTGTATTAAATTTAACCTTATATTAAATTCACCTCACTATTTTTTAATTTTGAAAAAAAAAAAAAAGTTGGTTAAACATAGTTTAATTTATAAGTCTTACATGACTCCCTATGACCATTAATTAAAAAATTTATGATTAGACCAATTTAGTTTAGGTTTCACATTATATTCCTTTACATAAAAAAAAATTACAAGAACTGAAAATTTTGTATTAAAAAAGGCGCGGTCGAAACCATTGAGGAGTTACAATGTCCTTCAAAATTCAGGTCAATCGAGGGCCTCAATTAATCCACTATTACAAGTTACTAATGATTGTTTCAAATACTCAAATTTCACATAAAACAACCTTACTAAATATACTCGGAAAAAAAATTCCAAGGACAAAAGTCAAGACACGTTGCATCTACATTAACCTATTGGGGAAGAGCTCGCCGATTTGGCTGACTCACAAGCCTAACTTCATGTTATCATTGGTTGAGATGTGGCATGTGATGTCTTCTTATTTCTTACTATTGTCCAACTTTCATTTGCATTTGTTGAGGTACTTGTGATGCGCGGATTTTCTGGATTGTCTTGATCTAGAGCTTCTATTTTTTCTTCATCCAACACCCCAGCATCTTCAATCAGATCTGCCCAACTAGCTGATAGTTGAGGAGAAGATATTAATCGAGGTCCCTCATCAAAAATCTGAGGAGAAGACACCTCTTTCGTCGACTTTTGAGATGGAGTAGGTAGAGGAGGAAGATATGGATGAGACATCTTTTCACTGGATTGAGGGAGCTTCGAGATAACTTGATGGTCGTCGTTTGACCCCACCCACCAAGTGGATTTTCGAGGCTTTCGATTCGTCTTAGGCCCTTTGGGACAATGGGATGCAAGATGTCTCATTTCAAAACAAGATCTGCAACGCAAGAAAATTCTCTCATAGTCTAGTTTCTGAGACCAAGAATATTTTTTACCAGTGAGAATAACTTCGGATGGGAATCCTTTACTAAAGTTCATTTCCACGCAGATGCATGCAAAAGTGGAGGTGTTGTGCCTTGAAGTTTCACAACTTACGAAGTGGAACTTTCCCAAAGCCGAACCAATGGCTTCAAGCAAGGGTAAACCCCAGAAATGCAAAGGGAGGTTGGGAAGCCTCACCCAAACAGGAGCTGAGGAGAGTGTCAGAAGTTGGATTGAAAGAAGGGGACCAGGGTTTCATGAACAAACCTGAATTGCCCCAAAACCACAGGCCTAAGCTAAGAATCAGATCTTGATCTTCCTCAATTTCGAACTCAACAATGAAGAAACCTTTAGTGCAAGGATAAATGAAAGTTTGTTGGTGCATGATAGGAATCTAGGTGGTTGTGATCCAACTGTTGAGATCAACTAACTTTGGCTAAAAACCGCTGAAACGACAGACCAAACTCAAAGATTTGTAGTATTCTCCTCCTCCTCGGCATCTCGACCCATAGGAATGACAAGGGGAGGAGCTTCCTGAACCAAAAGAGACGACGAAGAGAGATTTGAGTTTCGTTGAACAACCTCACAGAAAGAGGCCCTAGATTTCGAAGTTGAGACTAACTAGGACCGCGAGCTGGAGGGAAAAACCCCACCGCTTGGGGCTCCCGCAGAGAGGGACACGACCACGACCATTGAAGGCAAAGGAGAACAGCTGCAAGCCTGTCGCGCAGAGAGGTCGTGCGCAACCAAGGTTACACCCTAGTCGTCGCGCACCAGGGGAAGAGCAATATCATATTATTATCGGTCATCGCACCCCTAACCAACCAATATTCCTTAACACAATTTTAGTACATGTAAATTCTCTTATTTTATTGAGAGTTGTATTAAACTTAACCTTAAATTAAATCAATTTCACTACTTTTTAATTTTGAAAAAAAGATATTAAATTTGGTTAAACTTACTTACGACATGACTCCCTATGACCATTAATTATAAAATTTAAGAATTTTTCATATAGCTAATTACTTTTAATTCAAACTTTATTTTCATCAAAGGAACACTCAAATTAACTCAAAAACAATATTAAGTTATGTTATTAAAAGATTTTGTTTGTTTCTTCTTATTTTCTTATTTTATTTTAATCAATGTATATAAATTTTAAAAACAATAATATAATCTCAAAACTAATATTTAATTAAAGTAAAGAAATTGAAAAAATAAAATATATATATATATATATATAATCACAAAAATAGTATTTTATTTTAATCAATTAAAGAAATTGAAAAAATAAAATATATATATATATATATATATATATATATATATATATATATATATATATATATATATATATATAATCACAAAAATAGTATTTTATTTTAATCAATTTAATTAATCAGGTATATAAAATTATTATAAATTGAAAAAAAATAATATAATCTTAAAAAAAATATTCCTTCAATGTAAAGAAACAAATCAAAAACTAAAAATTCTAAATGCCCTCAAAAGTAGCTTGTTGGAAATAAATTGGAAAAAAATATAACTCGAAAAATATTCTTTAATGTAAAGAAAAGAATTAAAAAGGATAAAATATTAAAAAAAAAATAATGTAAAAGAAAAAATTAAAAACTAAAGTTATAATTTCAAAAGTATCCTTAAAAAATATAATCAATATTGTTTAATGTAAAGAAACAGAATAAAAATATTGTTTAATGTAAAAGCAGTCAGAACAAAAAGGAAAAATTATACCTTTCACGATAATTAAGAGAAGCATTAATATGTTTGAATTTAATCATTTTCTAAAGAATTATGATTTAATCATTTTTAAGGAATTAATTAATCATAATGTACTTTAGTATAATAAGGTGTTATTGTTTTTTTAAATAATTCAAGGGAAATTCAATATGTTTGGAATTTAATTTTTTAAAGGAATTAATCATAATGTAATGTATTTTAGTATAATATTGTTTTAAATAATTCAAGAATATTGTTTGATGTAAAGAAACATAATTAAAAAAGAAAATTATAATTTCAAAAATAGACTTCCTTTAAAAATGATAATTAAGAGAAGGTTAATATGTTTGGAATTTAATCATTTCCTAAAGAATTATGATTTAATCATTTCTAAGGAATTAATCATAATGTAATGTATTTTAGTATAATATTGTTTTAAATAATTCAAGAATATTGTTTGATGTAAAGAAACATAATTAAAAAAGAAAAATTATAATTAAAAAATAGACTTCCTTTAAAAATGATAATTAAGAGAAAGTTAATATGCTTGGAATTTAATCATTAATCATTTCTAAGTAAAGAATTATGATTTAATTACTTAAAGAATTAATCATAATGCAAAAAATTATAATTTCAAAAATAGACTTCCTTCAAAAATGATAATTGAATGATAATTAAGAGAAAATTAATATGCTTGAAATTTAATCATTTCTAAAGAATTATGATTTAATCATTTTTAAGGAATTAATCATAATGTAATGTAATTTAGTATAATAAGATATGATAATTGAATGATAATTAAGAGAAAATTAATATGCTTGAAATTTAATCATTTCTAAAGAATTATGATTTAATCATTTTTAAGGAATTAATCATAATGTAATGTAATTTAGTATAATAAGATGCTATTGTTTTAAATAATTCAAGATGTTTGGAATTTAATCGTTTCTAAGGAATTAATCATAATGTAATAAGTGCCATTGTTTTAAATAATTCAAGGGAAATTTAATATGTTTGGAATTTAATCTTTTCTAAGAAATTAATCATAATGTAATATAATGTATTTTAGTATAATATAATAATTCAAGGGAAAGTTAATATGTTTGGAATTTAATAATTTCTAAGGAATTAATCATAATGTAATAAGGTGTTATTGTTTTAAATAATTCAAGGAAGGTCAATATGTTTAGAATTTAATTTTTCCTAAGAAATTAATCATAATGTAATATAATGTATTTTAGTATAATATTGTTTTAAATAATTCAAGGAGTTAATATGTTTGCAATTTAATTTTTTCCAAGAAATTAATCATAATGTAATATAATGTATTTTAGTATGATATTGTTTTAAATAATTCAAAGGATTAATGTGTTTGGAATTTAATCATTTCTAAGGAATTAATCATAATCATAATTAGCATAATAAGGTGTTACTATTTTAATTTCTATGTTAAAAACAGTTTATACAATAAATGTAGTTGGGATTAATATTAAAAGTTCATTTTAATAATAAATAATGTGATAATTGAGTTTAATAAAAGAAAATAATATTTTTCATTTAATTGTGGGATTAATAATAAAAAATAACTTTAATAATGATTTGAATAGGGATTAATAATAAAAAATAACTTTAATAATTTGATAATTGATTTGAATAGATTATATTGATATGATAATTGAATTTAATAAAAGACATTAAAAACTGACAATTATATGCACTTTAATGGTGGATTAATAATGGGCATGTGGAGATGCACAAGGAGGGGCCATTTATGGTGTCAACCGCCCTCACACCCTCGCCAGTTATGTGGGCTCTCACTTCAGTCGGCCTCCATCTATTGACGGGGCCTCTCACACGCGAGAACAGGTCGGCCAGCAAGAGCATTAAGCTCTCAACTTTAATGGTTGCAGCCACCGTTTGTGCTATTATCCGCCTTTTCGAAACCCTTAGGATGCATTCGCAACTCACAGAGCCGAGCAAGAATAGGAGTGAAGGAGAAATCCTGGCCCTGGTCCTCATTTTCATTATGTCGCGAGCTAGAGGAAGACCCCGCAGAGGAGCAGGATTGGTATGCGGCTGACTCCAGGAGGAAAAGACACAAGCGGTTTGAACGGGCTCTGGTTCTATCTAAAAGGAAGAGACGCAGGGAGACCCCAGCAATAGACTCGCCCCCAGAACTTATGTCGAGGAAATTTTGACCATGGAACTCCCCCACGACTTCTTTGAAAGTCGAATGTTAACAGTTCCGGACAATTGGAACCCCCCGGCGTGCATTGAAGCAGAAGCATCACTGCCCCGCTCGCGAGAGGCACACGGTCCCAACGACGCTCCCACTGAGGAATTTGCCACCTGCCTGGTAGAGGAAGCATTGTCGGAAAGCAACAGCGCCTCGCAGCCGCAGAGAAAGCAGCATGGCCACCAGGAGACGGATGCTAAACAAAAGCCGCCACCACTCCTTCACCCGGAGCACCTGAACTTGATCTTCGAGGTCCGCAGTATGGTGGACGACCAAATCTTCAGGGTTGTCCGCGTTAGCCAACGCTTGGAAATGTTGTATGCAGCTTACTCCAGCACCACACCACGGCGACAATGCCCCAGCTGCGCTCAGCTCTATGCCATTCCTGTCAGTTGCGGCAAGGCGATGGACGACTGCAAGGACTCCGGTGTATAGGTTCTTCTGTTCAACATTGTCTCCAACTCTCTTTCTTTTGATGTTTATCAGATCTGTAGCTCTTTTAGTTAATAGCCATGTTAGCGTTAGCATAGGCCTTATTAAACTGCTGTTGAAAATGGACATGCACCCTGGTTTCCTTCGGGCAGGGTGGCGAAATGAGTTTTTTTGAATTTACATGCTATTTTGGCCAAGCCAACTGTCTCGGTTTCCTGCACAGGCGGGACAGCTGACACCTACATGTCATGGTGTATTTTCTTTTTGAAGTTTTAATATAACAGGATTCGCCTTTTTACTTAAAAAAGAAAATGATGGATTAATAATAAAAATTCACTTGAATAAATAATGTAATAATTGAGTTTGATAAAAATGATGTAATAATTGAGTTTGATAAAAGACATTAGTAATTGAAATGATTTTACTCGACAATTATATGCTCTTTACAATTATTTGCTCTTTAATGGTGGATTAATACACTTAATAAATAATGTAATATAAGTTCTTTAATGGTGGATTAATACACTTGAATAAATAATATAATATATGCTCTTTAATGGTGGATTAATACACTTGAATAAATAAAGTAATAATTCAGAAATAATGTAATATAAGTTCTTTAATGGTGGATTAATACACTTGAATAAATAATATAATATATGCTCTTTAATGGTGGATTAATACACTTGAATAAATAAAATAATAATTGAGTTTGCTAAAAGACTCTAGTAATTGAAATGATTTTACTTTTTAATAATGATGTAATAATTGAGTTTAATAAAAAATATTAGTAATTGAAATGATTTCACTTCTTAATAATGATGTTGATTTTTAATTAATAAAAATCATGAGCTAATAAATAATATTATAAAGTTAAATTATATGAACTCAAACATTAATAAATAATATTATAAAGTTAAATTATATGAACTCAAACATTAGTAATTGAAATGTAATAATTGAATTTGATAAAAAAAATATTAGTATTTGAAATGATTTCACTTCTTAATAATAATGATGTTGATTTTTAGTTAATAAAAGTCATGAGTTAATATATAATATTATAAAGTTAAATTATATGAACTCAAACATTAGTAATTGAAATGATTTTGATTTTACTTTTTAATAATGATGTAATAATTGAGTTTGATAAAAAAACATTAGTAATTGAAATGATTTCACTTCTTAATAATGATGTTGATTTTTAGTTAATAAAAGTCATGAGCTAATATATAATATTATAAAGTTAAATTATATGAACTCAAACATTAGTAATTGAAATGATTTTGATTTTACTTTTTTACTTTTTAATAATGATGTAATAATTGAGTTTGATAAAAAAACATTAGTAATTGAAATGATTTCACTTCTTAATAATGATAATGATGTTGATTTTTAGTTAGTAAAAGTCATGAGCTAATATATAATATTATAAAGTTAAATTATATGAACTCAAACATTAGTAATTGAAAAGATTTTGATTTTACTTTTTTACTTTTAATAATGATGTAATAATTGAGTTTGATAAAAAAACATTAGTAATTGAAATGATTTCACTTTTTAATAATGATGTTGATTTTTAGTTAATAAAAGTCATGAGCTAATAAATAATATTATAAAGTTAAATTATATGAACTCAAACATTAGTAATTGAAATGATTTTACTTTTTAATAATGATGTAATAATTGAGTTTGATAAAAAAATATTAATAATTGAAATGATTTCACTTCTTAATAATGATGTTGATTTTTAGTTGATAAAAGTCATGAGCTAATAAATAATATTATAAAGTTAAATTATATGAACCAGTGTTGATTAAGTCGTTGATTTTTCGCGACTTTTTCCCCCTCCCGATTTTTACTCCTTAAAAAATCGTGAATTTTATGTTTTTGAAAAAGTCGCGACTTTTACTAAAAGTCGGCGACTTTTTCCCTAAAAGTCGCGGTTCGATCTTAAAAATCGTCAGACGTCCAAACCCGCGGGGCATAAGGCCGA
>SNQJ01S0010077.1:137716-193098 GCA_010110895.2 Picea sitchensis | reverse complement strand
GATACATTTTATAATTATATATGTGATGTCATTTTGATGTATAACTTTTTATTTGGCATCCACTAGTGACTACATATATATCAGTGATTTCTCCATATTTATGTGTCAATGTGTTTATCTGATGTTGTTGTTGCTTTATATGTCTAAAATTTTGAAAAAAATGAATATATTTTGTATTTTTTAATGTTTGTCGTGGTTTTCCGAGTTTTTAATGTATGGAGGATTGGAAGCCACGGATTGTTCCTTAGTTGAATCTCCAATTTTGTATAGAGGATTGGAAGCAACGGATGATTGCCATATTCATGTAAAGAGGATAAGGGACATGTTCATGATGAGATTAAACAAGAAGTCTTTGAGCTAATAAAATCATCGATAATAAACGATGCCGAGGAGGCTTCCATATTGTGGACAATATTAATATGACATGGGAGTGCACGCAAAGCTGAGTCATATATATATATATATATATATTGAGGCTGAAGAGCCTGTGTGATTACGAGGATGGTGACCCAAAACGCATAAAGGCTAGTATAATCACTAATATAATATTATATCGATACGGGCAGACAGATTCACACAAAAAGATGGGGAACCAACTCTACCGGAAAAAGGGAAAGGGGTGGGACGTAAGTCTTAAGGAGAATATTTTATAATATTTTTGGAAAAGTGTAAAGTGGAGGATAATTATTTTATCTTAAGCCCTAGAGAGTAGGGAATGAGTCACCAAGTGACTTAAGCTACTTACGAGGGTGACAAGTGTCAAGTGGAAGGCATGCAATATATATTGTTGGCCTTAGTGTATTTTAGGCATTATGATTATTCAGAAAATTATTCAAGGGATGATTATTCATGTTTGAGGATCTTGTGAGCATAAGGGCAACGGACTATATAAAAAATCCAATTATTACCTTATCTGCACATAGAAGCTTGTAAGGAGTTGTAGGGTTGTAATCAAAGTTTACTATCGAAGAGACAGGTTGTCAGGTTCGTGAGCAGTCTCTCTGGGTGAAAGAATGGTTGTTGAGAAATGGGTTGACAGGCCCCGTGAACACACTCTTCAGGTGAGTTTTGTTGAGAATTGTTCCTTGGTGCGTTGAGCATTAAACGCAGGGCTTGGAGACTTCATGTACTGTGTGATCAGTATGTCAGTGCACACAATTGTTTGAATTATTTTCACTGCTTAAAGTTGTGATTAAAGGAGAAAGTTAGGGTGGTGCGACTCATTTTGAGGTTGAGCGCACTACTTCAAGATATACTACACAGACTAGAGTTCAATATAGTATCTGCTCAGTGGATTCTTGGAGTAGTATTACTTAGTAGTATGATGGGGATGTTACATTATGGTATTAGAGCATACTTTGGGAGAAGTGTGTGACGTGGCCCTGCCAGGGGAGGCAGGGGGCATTACATCAAAGATATCAACATTTGAATTTGAATTTTCAATATATTTTCTTATTGATAGAAGGAAAAAATAGTAATTGGAAAGCCATATGTTCATGATAGGAAACGATAAATTTATTATAAATATCTAGCAAAGAAACAACATAGATTTCCCTTTGATGAGAGAACGGCTTGGAAAGATGGGAGTTTTAGATTTGTGGCATGGTGATTTTGTGGTCCTATGAACATTGTTTTAGTTTCTGGTGCAAGGCATTTTTTTTACACTTGTTGATTAACTTCTCAAGAAAATGTGGTTTAATTTCTCAAAATAAGCCAAATGCCTTTGTTGAGTTCAAAGTTTTTAGAGCAATGCCATAGATGTTGAAAGACCCTCCAAAGAGAAAAGGTACATGAACTCCATTCTAGTGAGCTTGTGATTTTTTGCAAGCAAGACAATGTCCAAAGGAATTTCTCCACTCCATACACTCTCTAACAAAGTAGAGATATTGAACACATAAATCATGCGGTGATTGAAATGGGTTAGATGTATTCGACAAAAAATATATATAGTATTGTTTAGTTGTTGAATGGATGTCATGGAGAAGCAATACAAGAGGTTGTTGTAAGGCCTTCCACTAGGAAGGTGCGCACGACACCTTCACCCGCCCAAGCGAGACACAGAACTTGGGGTTGTCAAACGACGAATGCACCTCCTCCTTATATAAGCACCTTGGCAAGGAGCCTTGTGACACAAGCGACCCCATGAACGATTCGACGAGCATGTGGGTGACTTGCATCACGGACAAGGCAAGATGGGCCAAAACACACTTTGGAGACAAGTCAAGGACTTGGAGCATGAAGGCATCGTGACGGGTCAACTCGACTCATCAATTGAGTGCATGCCCAAGTCATGGGTCAGCTAGACAGAGTGTGGACGCTCAGTGGAGCGACGTGCCCATGGCTCTGCATAGTGTGGAAAGGTGTGGGGCATCCGAAGAGTCGACACACCCAAGAGACGAGACGAGACGACAAGGAAAGTGTTGGGCACCTGGTGGGTCGACGCACCCAAGACCCACGACAGCTTGGCAAGGAGAAGGGCACTCGGTTGGAACAATGCGTCCGCCCATCCAAATGACGCGACTATCCACGGAGGGAGAGCGTGTATATATGTTGTATGGGTAGAGTTGCAATACATCAAGGAACAACATCACAACTTGTCATCGTAGAGCAACAAGTCTAAGGTGAATTCAGGGTAAAGGGGCGAGCTTCTCCCAAGGCACCTCTTGGGCGACTTGTGTTACCTTGGGGAGTCTGTGATAGCAACGTTGGGCAAGTCTTGTTGAGATGAATTGGTCGGTGGGAAACTTTGTGTTTTGGACGAGTTGAGACTAGTGTCATAGAAGTATGAAGTTGGGCGCACCACAAGGCTAGGCAGGACAGTCAAAGTTGGTCTAAGTCAGATCCGAGCATGTCTATGCGACAGAGGATCTGTGGGTCTCTGGTGATGTTCGGTGGACGATGTGCCAACAGAGGTCTAGGGTGGAATTTGGCTGGAAATTGAGATGAAGTGCAAGAAGCAGTACAGAGACTCTGCAAGAGGTGGAGACAACCACAGAGTTCTGGTGAGCCGACCTGAGGGTGACTCAAGAAGAGTTGAATTCAAGACGAAAGATGCAGAGACAATGCAACATATCGCACGACTTGGTATCATGTATTTTGTGAGGCGGTCTGTTGAATTGTTGAGGCCATTATGTATGTAATTGAGTTGCATGCTCCTTTGTATCTTTGTAACTTACATTGTGTAAATATACTTGGGTGTTAGGCACGGTTGGTGTCGCCTAGTTCATTCACATACGTGTGTCGTTCCATTACATGTGATTGTTTTGTTATATGTGCAAACAAACGATTGCATAATTTAACTAAGTATGGATGTAAGTAGAACGTGCGAACAAAGCGTCGGTGGGTCACTCGTTTGTTTGCTCTTTTAGGAACAGAGATGGCACGAGTAAACTCAAGGCAAAGTATGGGTGCGCCTTGAGTGAGGCGTAGTCTAAGCCAAGTAGACTTGGATTGGTCGGACCACCGAGATTGAACAGTCGTGGTGCCACGCGCCCTCAAGAGGTGCACGATATCGCAAGAATCGAGCATGCCACTTGTGGGGTCGTGGCAACCGCCTCAAAAGCGGCTTGGTTAGTGATGAAGCCTCAACTTTGAATGTTGAATGCTAAATGTAAAAAATTGATATTTGTTCGTTTAGTGACCAACATAACAATTATCAATTGATAGATGTGTCTACTAACAAGCTGATTATCAATGGATGCCATTGTTGATGAGAGTTCCTATGCATGATGAACACACTAATGACGGAGCTCAAAATGTTCAAACAAAGGGTGTTGATGGTGCTAATTTGGAGCACATAAAAGGCCCAAGTAGTTTTAAAGCACTATGGAGAACATGTCATTGAAGGAACTTCGTCAATTGAAAGAGGAAAGGCCAAAAAAATACCCAAGGAAAGGTAAGTAGCAAGAACAAGTTTAGTTTTGTTTACTTACTATTACGGTAATGCCTTCAACACAATGTCATGATGAAAAAGGTGAATGGAAGAAATCCCTCAGGGTGAGTGAAGGCAAAATCCTTTCTACAACGGAGGACATATCCAAGACAACCATAAGAATTTAGTTTGGTTGGTGAAGTAGCAATCTCAATGCAAAGAGTGGTGAATTCCAACTAGTTGGACTCCTTGTAAGTCATGGATGGCTCAAACACCTAATGTTTCAACATAAGTTTATTTTGTTATCAAGATGGTGAAAAAATGTGTTCATTATAGGACAAGCCAAATTCAATGTCAATAGTAGATGAGTTGAATATTTTAACCATCATGGGCCTCTAATCTCACAAAGACGATGAGATGGGAGTCATGAGTGGAGAGACAAGTTACATATTCGTTGCACCAAACATACAATATCGTGTGAAGTGTTGGATATCAACAATTGGGTGTCTTGGACAAATCATCATTTAGTGAAAATTTGCATGCTAAGAGAGAACATCTATGTTGAGTGTAAATATTTACTAGCCTTAATGCAAGCGGGACATCATCGAGGGGGTATAAAGGTAGACTAAAAGAAAATTTCATGTTTCAACGTTCATAAATTTAAAAATATGGCGGATTTGTGAAGTATCGTGTTATTTAGCTCACAAACATTTGATGGTCAAAATTATAATGTGTAGAAGTATAAGATAATCCCATTTTTTTAGCATTGGGAATTGGTGGAAGTCTTTGTCAAAGTGATTGAAGTACATATACAATATCTTAAGATCTAGAACCTTACATTTTTCCAACAAATTTCACAAAGGATACTCTCATCTTTGATTATCCATTAATAATGAACAATAACAGATATTCCATGTCATAGAGGTTAGTCTCAGAGTTACTCTATGTCATAGAGGTTAGGGTTGTAATTATCGAAGTAGTTTGCCTTAATCTTCAGAAAATTTGGTAGAAACTTTAAATCGCATATAAGTCTTATAAACTCACAATTAATAGGTGGTCAAGCTATATTTTGCAAAAAGGACCATGGACAACACAGTTCAAAGGTATTAAAGCATCAATGAGTAAAGTGTCATAACTTTCAAAAATATCATGTTGTATAGCTCACACCTTTGATGGTAAAAATCACAATGTGTGAAAGTATTAGATAATGACAGTGTCTTAGCATTAGGAGTGGGTGGAAGTCTTTGTCATAAATATTGAAGTACAAATAAGAGATCTCAAATAAAGGGCATTGTACCTTACATTTTTCCAACAAATTTGACAAAGGATACTAAAGCTTTGATTATCCATTAACATTTAAGAATAATATGGATTCATGATATAGAGGTTAGGGTTGGAATTACTCCAAGAAGTTTGCCTCAATCTTTTGAAATTTTAGTAGAAACTTAGAATCACATCTAAGTCTTCTAAACTCACAATTGAGTAGTGATCAAGCTATATTTTGCGAAAAGAACAATGGAGACTACAATGCAAAGGTAGTAAAGTGTCAATGGGTGTGCCTTTGCAACGAACTATAAAGGCAAATGCAGGGTAGAACCAAAAGGGAGTTCTAGTTATAACTTCCACAAGTAATTCTAGTGCTCATTCCATAAATAATGTGCAGTGTTGTTATTACAAAAAATTGGTCATATCAAAACCTTTTGTAGTAAGAAATGGGATCTTGCACACGGAAAAACAATGGATTAAGAAGCACACAAATGTTGCAAAGCATGAAGAGGAATAAGATTATAGTTATGTTGCTTCCCAAAAGAAAGTTTGTATTTATTGGTTTTAGTGACCAAGACAAGACATAGATTGTTTGATCTTGTCACTTACTTCTCTATCAATAGAGATGTCATCTGAAAATTAGGTATGAACCAAGGTGTTTCAGGTTCAAGTTTTGGTAATGGTTGCTAGTTTAACGCTGAAAATATTAGTTGAACTGTAAAAAAAAATCGTTGTTTATAACATCGACATCAACAAAAAATTGACTATTGTCCGAAAAACATATTTTCATAAACATCGGCGAAAAAATTGACAAACCACGAGAAACATTAAAAAATACAAAATATATTCATTTTTTCAAAATTTAAACATATAAAGCAACAACAACATCAAATAAACATGTTGGCACATAAATATGGAGAAAGCACTGATATATATGATGTAGTGGATGCCAAATAAAAAATGATACATCAAATTCGATATTGAATCCTAAACCTTGATACTTGTCCAATCAAGTACTCAAAAGTAGAGAACCAATACAAAATGACATCACATATATAAATATATCTCATCATCATGAGGTATATGTACAATGACAAAAGAAACAAAAATTGAAGCTAGTTATCTAATATTAATGCCCTCTCCCCCTTTACAGGAAAAGGTCATGGGTGTCACGTCCCCACAGTGTGCCTAGCTAAATCTTACAATCGTGCACCTCTTGAGGGCGTGCAGCACCGCGACATTTCTTACTTGGCTACTTGGCAACACCAAGGATACTTCGTCCAGACTATGCATGCCTCTTCACGAAGAGCATACCCATACTTCGTTCTAGGCTACGGACAAGTCACACTCCTACTCTAATGCAACTCTTGTATATTTATACAATTCTTAACAGCTTAACACTTGGTCATATATAAGCATACATCCATGAAATGAAGAGAACACTTGCAAACAAATTAGAGAAACACAAATATAGTGCGGGGAGCATAAATTGTGCCCAACACCCGGCTAAGTCTTTGTTATTGTGAAACAGCTACAATATGAGCACAACCAGCTCAGTTTACAATTGAGTGGAGTCGCACGACTCACCTCACCTCACCTCACCACACCAAGACACTCATACACAGATTCATCACACCAAGACTCTCTGTCGCAACCTTCTGCGGTACACCTCAACCGTGCCCTTGATCGCAGACTTGTCATCTCTTCTCTATTGTAAGGCTTCGCATAAACCTGTGGTTCTGTCTCCTAGCATGCCTCCTCAGACCTACGACAAGACTTCCCCGAACTCAGCCAAAAAGGTCACCCCAACTTTGTCCATTGAAATCACCTCAAATCAGCACAAGTCCTCTCATGTGGAGCAACATGGCTCCTTAAGGGAGCTTGCCACTCTTCGTCTAAGTCTACCTCAGAATCGCAGAGTTGATCTTGCTCCCCTTGTCTTCAAATTTTCCTTCATTGGTTGGGCGCCCTTGTTCTATCATAGGGACTCCAAAGGTCACCATCGCAAACTGTCACCATCCTTTGGGAGTGTCGCGCCCCTTCGTGAACCCATGTGTACAAACAAATAGTCGTTCCCCTTTGCAGAGTCGATCGCCCAAACGAGTCGTCGTGCCCCTTCGTGGACCCGATCGCCCAAACAAACCCATGGGCTCATCAACCGTTGTGCCCCTTAACACCAACGTGCCCAACTTTGGTGCACTCCTCATGTCGGCGCGCTCCAATCTCTTGGTCACTTCATACTTGGGCAAACCCCTTGGCGTGTTTGCATGCCCAAGGCGCCCACTTTTCCAACTAGTGCAACACTTTTGTGTCGGAGCAACCCCAAGTTATGTCTCCTCAAGGACTTGGGCGAAGGTCTCCATGCCCATCTAGTCGAAGACATTACAATGGGTTGTTTGTCAGGATTGCACCTAACAGTAGAAGGCCTTGGCCCTGCACCAAGTGTCTAACGACGATTGATGGGTGTAGAACTAGGTGTATCAATCTGTGTAGAAGGTGGTGCTAATGTTAGCACATCACCCTCCATGATGTCTTCAAGCCACTCATCCTCCCACTGTTGTTCCTCCTTGAACCATGCAGGGGCCTCCTCCATGATAGGCACCTCAAACTCCACCCTTAAATAATACATTGTATTGTCTAAGGAAATGGCATCTGCATCCGGTGTTCTATCCATTTGCCTCGACCATAGTCGGAGATTGTAATGGACATACACCAAATCATTGAGACATGGGAACTCCAACATGTAAGAGGGTCATAAAAAATTTAATGAGTCTTGAGGGTCACAATTGTTGTGTTGAATTTCAAACATGTTGCATTTCTTTGAATGTATTTTTTCAAATACACTCCAATTGTGCTCACATCCCGAAGCGCGACAGGCTCAACTAAAGATTTAGATGGAAATTTTATGTAAATTCGATGCCCTTGCACCATAGTTTCACCACCAAACATTTACAGCCAATAAGAAAGAAAGAAAACATAAATAAACTTTCAAATAAAACACAATTGAATTTTAAAAATCTAAAGTTCTAAACTCTAATTACTTGCATGGCATCAAAGTGGTCCTTTCACGAACAACATCATCAAAGCCAAATAGTCCAGTACCATCTTGATACATCTCTATCTCGTGATTAATTATGGTTTGAATCCCAATATCAGGTACCATCCTCTAAGGATAAGGAGCCCTTCCATCACCTTGCCATCAAAATCAAAGTTGCATTTGTAGGAAAATGTGGGGTTGAGGAAAAGTGTTGTTGCATGAATGGGTTGATGGAGCATCTCGATCCATCAATGATCAATCAAATCCCATAAAAACATTTGTCTACTAAACACAGGGATACCCTTGCCCATATAATAAACCCAGATAGTTTCTTTGGCCCTATCCATGGCCTCATACAAATGGGCCATTGCAAGCTTATCACTATCAACCAATCTCAGAACCTTTACCAAAGGCTCACTAACTGAGCACACTTCTACCACTCCTTCCTAGAATGGTAGAAGGAATCTAACAATCTAACAATGGCTCTCCAATCCTCTCTCCTACTATATGTACAATCACACCACTCATCACAAAGAAACATTTGCTTCAACTCAAACTGACATTGAAGCAAAGACTAAAGAGTAATGAAGTTATGGCAAAACATGTGATTTCAGGACATCGCAACTCCATGTTTATGATGAGGCTAAGAACGAAAGCATGGTTATATATGAACTGAAGGATGCTCCTAGTCTGATCAATCACTTGCTTGATGAAGGAAATTTTCCCCATATCCTCGATCATCAAATCAATACAATGTGCAACACATGGAGTTAAGACCAATGAAAGGTGCCTCTCCATAAGCATCCTGCCAACAGCCACATAATTAGCTACATTATCTGTTATGATTTGCACCACATTATGGAAACCGATCTCCTGGATGAACCCATCCATCAACTCACAACAATGTTGCATCTTTTACATGTGTCGATGCATCCACTAATTTGATGAACATGGTACCTCTAGGATAATGTACCAAAACATTGAGAAGGGTCTCACCCTTCGTATCTGTCCAGCCATCAGACATCATTGTGCCTCCAGAGACCTCCTATGACTATTTCAACTTTGTTAATCTAGAGTTGATGTCCTTTTTTGCTTGAAGAATTGGCCCCCATAACTCCTCATAGGTAGCGCTTGTATACCCTGGGCCAACAACAACAATGGAATCATCACACATCGGCTACCAAAATGGATTGTTTTTGGTGATGCTGAGAGGTAAGTCACTACTCCAGAAAAGACACCTCCCCATAACCATGTCTACTTCTTCCTTCTCCCTTTTTTATAACACTGACATGATGGAAGGTTGTGCTCCAGCTCTAGTTCGTGGAACAAAAAAAGATGGGGACCTCCCAGTTGTTGAATCTGTGTAACCCCTCCCACTACCCTCAGCGGTAGATGGCCCTGAACTTCTAACTACAAGTTCGGCCTTGTTTGTGGTTGCCTCTTCTTTCTTTTTATCCTTCGCATGAATTGAATCATGTGTAGCTCTCATAATCTTCAAGATAGATCGAGGACAAATCATAACATCATGCCTGGGGATTTTAGTCAAATGGTATTTCAACCTACTAACCCCTCTCGTCATGTGTTGCCCACACAATTTGCAATTCAATCGTTGTTGGTTTGTCCCATCTTCAGGTTCCCCATACTACCAAAATGGGTCCAAAGCCTTTGGCATATTTTCTATGGAAATGGACAACTTCAAAATTCAAGCCTAAGGCACCAAAAACACAAGAAAATGGCATTAAACGCCAATAGAAAAAAATAACAGCCTATTGGTTTAAAAAATCAAACCTCTAGATTAGCTTATTAGCAATGAAAAATGACAATAAGAGGGTGGATAAAAAACTAATATCAAGTGTGAAGCTCGTTGTCCCATTGAAATCTAAACCCTCACATTGTATTATGGCATGAAAATCATGGCAAAATGACCAAAAAAAAACAAAATGTAGGTAAGCAAACATGCATAAATCTATGAAAAAAATAGCATTAACATGGTGGGATTTAAATACATACCTATGAATGGAAGATTCAACACTAGTTGACAAATGAAATTGAACCCTTGCTCCACTAAAAATCCTTGATGGTGATGGTGTTGGTGACGTCGATGGTTGTTTAGCTATCTCCATAATGATTGATGATGACCACAAGCCTTCCCCCTTCCTTCTCCAACAGCCAAAAAAAACATAAATGAAAAATAAAAACAAAAAAAATTGTTTAATCTGACAACCTCTCTTGGGTACTAATTTTTCCTATCATGGCACGAAAAACCAAGAAAAATCGTGATTTTTTAGTGAACATTGCAATTTTTACTTGTTAAGTAATCGCAATTTTTTCGGGCCAAAAAATCGACGGCCCGAAAAAATTGTGATTTTTCGTAACATCGGCAAAAAATCGTTTATGTCATCAACACCAGAAAGAAATACAAGAAGTTTATAGGCAATCATCAAGAGTTGGATGTGCAAGATGCAGAAGATGTAGATGTTGGAAATGTTTCAAAAGGAGGATATGTTGTTGATTCGATTGATACGAAAACAAAACACAGAGAAAAATGGTACTATTTCACTAGTCGCTAAAAAGGAGGATGGGTTTTCAACTTTTCATAGCCAAGAGTTGTAGAAACAAGTGGAACACAAAATAGAAATGGTAACCACGTAGTTCACTGTTCAGTAGTTAAATTATTCTTTAATGCCTAATGTTTGAAATATTTTTGAACCTCATGTTAATATTATGGTAGCAGCGGGAAGTATTTACCTCCACGTGTAAACCTGACGAGGATAGAATACTCTGGGAAGCAAGAAGAAACCCTAATGAGTTGGCTAATAACCCTAGAAGACTTGTCGACTCAAGAAGATAATTTATATTAGGTTATTAGCCTCCAAGAGAAGAAGTCGACCAGAAATAATAATATACACTGAACAGACAGATATCTAGAATGAGAAGTCGATCCAAGCAGTTAGCCAAAATTAGTATAAATACAGGAGGCCAGTTCTCATTCTGGCAGGCAGGCTCAGAATTGCAGAGCAGCAACTTGTGCGCACTGCAGTGCCCAGTCTTGTGCGCAAGTTTGAGGAGAGTTGCCATTGCAGCTGCTGCAGTTAGCAGATCACGTTTGGCTTGGACTATCTCTTGGTTAGGGTTTGGACTATCTGATCAGTTCTTGTTGGTGTGTTATCCTTAGGGAAAGGTGTGCTACCCTGTTTGGCTATCTAGCCTAGGGTTTTCTTCCGAAGTGATTCTCTGTCAAGGTTAAGGTGCTCGGAGGGTGGCTTCGACCTATGGTTGGGTGACAATAGAGATATTGTCAATGGTAAAACGAGCACATCCATTATATTCTAACAGGTTATGGGCCCACACCTCCTTCATTCAGTCTAACATCCATTATATTCTAACAAAGTTATGGGCCCAATAACCTCCTTCATTCGGGCCTAACCAATAAAGGAAACATAGCCGTGGGGATATTAAGCTCGTTGAAGAACTAACGCTAGGGTTTCTAGCAAGAGCAACCACCAAAGTATATTGTCGCTAGGGGTTACTAGCAAAAATAAGTAAACCCTAACTCTAATTAGACACCTTTGGGGAAGATATTGACCCACTCCTGACAAAATGCATCGCTAAAAGCCCCTAGCCTAGCGCAGAGATCTCCCCGGGTACCCTCAGCAAGCCAAGACGCCAAGTTTGAGTTTGTAGTCAACAAATCTAGGGTTTGACTCAAGTCACAACATGAACTATTCTATGAAGTCATAGAACAAGTTAGATTGAGCCTCTAAATTCAGAGCATGAAATACAAGAATTGACCTCATCCTTACCAAGAAAAAAGTGTTGGATATCGTGGAAAGGAAAGATCGTGGGAAACAGCTTTGAAGAGGGAAAAGAGAAGCGTTCCATTTAACGCTACAGCGGCTATGAAGAAGTTCAAAGACGGCGGATATCAATGCCATGAGTATCATAGTGGAATCTATAAAAGACCACTTGATATCCCTCCATCTCCCATCTTGACTCATCAAGAAGATAATGATGCCCTAACAAATCTCTCTTCTCAAAGATTAGACAAGTTATGAGTCCGAAGAATGAACTCCGTGACATGAAGATGTCTACGCAGAGGATAGCATAACATCATACTTTGTGAGGATCTCTCGCTAAGAGATCAACTACAAGCTATCAAGAGATCATTTCAGAAGGAATTGGTAAACATAGTACATATTACTCAATGGTCTTCCTAAGACGGATGCATTTGCCGCAGTTACGAACACATGGAAAAGGAGTATCCTACATTTGAAGAACTTTGACTTGTTGTGCTCAAGAAGACCCAAGGATCAATGCAAAAGAAAAACCCTAAAAGAAGAAGGTCATGATCAAGCTTTCACATGAAGGTTCAAGAATTTCATGAATAAAAGTAAGTTTGGCTCAAGGAGGAAGCTAAATCAGAAAGACATTTCAAAAATACAATGCTTCAACCGCCGAAAGTGTAATGGTCACTACAAGAATTATTGTCCAAAGCTAAAGAAAAGGAAGGGGAGACATGAAGCATCAGCTTTGTCGAAGAAAAGGAACCTACAAAGAAGACTAAGTGGTGGATGAAAGAGACTTCTTCTCCTGGTTGGTAACAATACTCTTCTTATTTTGTACATATCTTTGTTTGTATCGTACCTCAGACATATCTTGTATATCTGTCTCTTGGAAGATATTGTATTCCAAGAAGAACTATACCCATGGAAGAACAACAAGATAAGGATTGATATCATTAGATGAAATACATCAAAGGATTAAAATACCGAATCAATCATGAAGAGACTTAGAAGAAGCAAAGAATAAAAGAAGTCGAGAAAGACTTATAACATTTGTAGAAGACAACAAGACGAAAGTTTGACCTCAGCGAATGAGAGCCAATTATATATTGCGTAAGACAATAAGGATGCACTGGCATGGACTCCTCGCTAGACCTGAGGGAGTCGATGATGCACTCATACATGAAGCAAGGATTAGAGGGAGCTAACCTTATGATCCATTGTCGATGGTAGCATCCATGAAAGATAATACATGTTCAATTCAACCGCATAAGAAGACATCTTCAAAGAAAAGCCTTAAAGTATCCTTCATTGTCCATCCAACCAAGTATCCCATGATAAAGAAATAAGTGAAATCTTTAGGGCATGGAATCTATGCGAAAGTTCCGCTGACCCAAGAGCTTTCAAATGGAAAACATGGTGTTGTCATGCAGATTCCAAAGAAACAAGAGCTGCATCAACTAGTCATTATATCATAAGACTACCATCCTGACATGAATTCACTAAAAGCAATCAAGCAGGAGAAATGAAAGTCATGATGAAGAACAAAGAAGTGGAAGACTTAAGGAATGAAAGCATTGTAAGATCCAACTTCAAAGGTCTCCAAATGAGGGAGAAGACTATGATGATTACCGTTTCGAACCAAACATATTCCCGCCATGAGTCACATCCAGAGTCAGGAGTTCCATTATAAAGATAAATGCAGCATCGTTCCGCATAAATTGAGCAAAGAGCATATGAAGAGCAATCTCAAGACTCTTAGGCATACCAGAAAGAGACCTTTGTATGCAGATGGAAGAATATAACTTGTTGGAGAACCTCCAGTGCATATTAGAAGTGTGGTGAAGATTTCCCATAACAAGATATTCTATCAAGATTTTTACTCAGAAGATCAAATCTCATTTACGAGAAGTGCCATTGATATGTCTTTTCCAACAATGATATATTTCCATTGATCATAGCTAATGAGTTTCAAAGAAGACCCATAATTCAATCCATACACGAAATCAAGCATTACGTTATCCGTGATGAAGTTCAAAAGGAGAAAGAGGTTCTCCACCGCTATCTCCACAGATGAGAATATAAGAAAACATTTTTGTAAAGTTTATGTCCAAGATAAAAGTTAGCTCGTAAAATCTAAGTTGAGGTCAGACGACTTCCATTGAAAGGAAGAGATGACCCCGTGCTGGAGGGAGCACCCGATATGTATTGATTTATAATGCTGATTTCACCAAAATCGGTCCAGATGAGCAGCCTCTAGTTCTGAAAGTGGATTGAGATTTCTGACGAATAGCGATTTTCCATTGTGGTTAATATGGGAAGTAGTTTGATTGCTGTTGTATCATAGACATCGAATTCCCATTATGGGGGGTGGTCTAGGTCAGTCTCTCTTTTGAGGGTTACTCATGAAGACTGGCCCACCTCGAATCGATTCATCAGAAGCCACGAGGTTCTGCCTATTTTGGAGGTTGGTACAGATAGTCTTTTCCTCTTGTGGTCAAGAGAGGAAACCGGCCCCCGATACCATTCCTTAGTATTTATACATCTCTCCCAAAGTACCTTGACAAGTGCATGAAGAACGGCCCGGTGAATGGTCCAGTTCAAAAGACAAGACAGCTTATTCTTCCCGCTCGAGAAGAATACCGTCCAGATATCCATTGTTCTACTGGTGGGCGATATTCCGTGATCCTCACGATGAGTGAAAACACCAACGTGATGATCCAAATATATCATAACATTGTTTCTGCGTAGGTTGATATCAGATGATTTTTGTGGAGATTGTATGTCTCTACACAGTAGTTGTATGCTATTGGGGTGGATGTGTTCCATTGTTCGCGACTATACATTGTTGATCAAGTACTCATGTGTGTTATAAGTGGTAGTGTACCACCATTGTAGTTATGTACTACTATGGATAGATTACGTTGGTGTTCTATTTTGTTTTGATTCGTCTTGAAGACTATCAACAGCATTGGAAATGATTATCAATTAGATGGATAATCAAAGGACAAAGATTTCCCAAACAAAAAATGGTTCAGAAACATTTACTCTTCTAGATTAGAAGTTGAATGTCTCGTATCACTGGGTGGAGTGAGCATCAGCAACCGACACTGTATAGAGTATGCCTCTGTGAGATGATGCAACTGGATGACAATCGGAGCGATGATGATGGTGCTCATGATCTAGTCCGTATAAACTAAGGTGTTGATGCAACTGCGAATGGTAATGTTTTGTGCTCAAGACCATTGGTTCGTAATACCTCCCTAGCTAGGAGGGAGGTTGATATTATGGTAGTTACAGTGGGAGGTTTTCCACCTAATGGTAAACCTCGACGAGAATAAACACCCGACGATAGAATACTCCGGGAAGCAAGAAGAAACCCTAATGAGTTGGCTAATAACCCTGGAAGACTTGTCGGCTCAAGAAGATAATTTATATTAGGTTATTAGCCTCCAAGAGAAGAAGTCGACCAGAAATAATAATATATACTGAATAGACAGATACCCAGAATGAGAAGTCGGCCCAGGCAGTTAGCCAGAATTAGTATAAATACAAGAGGTCAGTGCTCATTCTGTCAGGCAGTCTCCGAATTGCAGAGCAGCAACTTGTGTGCACTGTAGTGCCCAGTCTTATGCGCAGGTTTGAGGAGAGTTTCCATTGCAGCTGCTGCAGCTAGCAAATCACATTTGGCTTGGACTATCTCTTGGTTAGGGTTTGGACTATCTGATAAGCTCTTGTTGATGGGCTATCCTTTGGGAAAGGTGCGCTATCCTTGGGGAAAGGTGCTACCCTTTGTTTGACTATCTAGCCTAGGGTTTGCTTCCGGAGTGATTCTCTGTCAAGGTTAAGATGTTTAGAGGGTGGCTTCGGCCTATGGTTGGGTGACAATAGAGATATTGTCAATGGTAAAACGAGCACATCCATTATATTCTAACACCTCGTACTCTGAATATAGGACATTTCAAATATGAGTAAGAATGCCCTCCAAGAGAACGATTAAAAAAATATCATATAGGACAAACTGTCATAATGCCATGGCAACACAACTTGACTAGGAGGTTTTCAAAATGTACATGAAGAGTGTCTTCCTCAACAATGACTTGGGATAGGAAGGTTGTAAGGATCAGCCACAAGGTTTTGAATATGGCTATTTACAAGTTAATGCAAGCCCCGAGAACCTCAAAGAGTCAAATGTAATAATTGCCAAACTTTTCTCCCTAGGTGGAAAGTTTTGGCAGATTCACAATTGTATTCTTATCTCCAAAAGAAAACATGCTAAAAGCTTGCCTTAAAAAGTGCATATGGAGTACAAATCAGCATCTACACATTAGGCATTTAGGCTGAAGTTGTCCGCCTACATTCTCTCAACTGCAATTGAATCAATAGAGAGACAGCTGATTGGTAGATCATTTGCATTGTGTAGGTAGCTAAATTTCTCGAGTTATGACAGCTCCAAAAGAGGTTCATTAGAATGCAGTTGGACAAGTTTTGCAATGCATACGGGTAAAATTGGATTATGGAAATATGTACAACTGAATAAAGATTTTCTTGCATGTTGAGGTTCAGCCTTTGCTTCATTCAACAGCTTATTGGAGGCGATAAGGTAGCACTGCAATTATCTGCAACTCGGGAGCAGACTTCTGACATCTTCATCTGTAAACTTGATCAAAATAAGTTATAGGGTCTCAAAATATTGTATATAAATATTAGTCATGTTGTACTTGCATACGATAGTTTACATTTTTTATGTTAAAATGAGTAAGACAATAAATGTAGTCGTAGAATTAATATTAAAGTCAACACTTACTTAAAATGCCTTAATCATGTTTCGTTTAATGATATTAGGTTGGGTGGCTGATAGTCAACATTGTGAGACATAACAATGGAGGTTGGGTAGTTGATAGTCTCCTTTTTAAGAAATAACAATGTACGTCTTTCATCTTTGATATGCATAATATTGGATTTTTTCTTCTCTGCAACTCTAGGTTCACTGTATGCGCTTAATTATTTCATTGTTTTTTAACTGCTTTGGAATAGATGTTATACTATATAGCAATATTCAAACTAGATAGAAAATTGAGATGCTTAAAAATTGGGTGATTTTTTGTGGCTAACAGAGTCCCAAGCAAATAAATGTTGATATCTTATTTACGCAATTGCATAGAACTCTTTGATAGGAATTCTCATTAAAGGAATTTTGCAAATTTATTGAGACAACGTCATAATCATCATTTATAAGTTATTTGGAATAGGAAGAACGGAGGAAGACACATGTTTGTCCACAATCTTAAGCTTATAAAACTAGGTTTGAAGCTGAGGCCAACCCATTGTCAAGTGAAAAGGAGGCATTTTACACACAAATAATCACAAGGAACGGTCATTAAAGGCAGTTGAGTGTTATTTTCATAATAATTATAAATGAGACAGAACCTTGTTAGTATCAAACACTACTGATGAGGGATGATTCATAATGGATTGGGGTGTAGGAAAAAAAATTAGTAAGCACAGAAAAGCAGTGGATTTCCATTATTTAAGTTGTACCTTGTGCAATCTATGTTGCAAGATGCATTAAAAATTTCAAACTACATATTTGTCTTTTTTGGCAAGAGTATCACAAAAGACTAAGATATTTCTTTGTTTTTTTTATAGCAGGATATTGATTTGTTTTTCAATGGCTACATACTTGTCTTTTTTGGCAAGAGTATCAGAGAAGGCGAAGATATTTCTTTGTCTTTTTTATGGCAGGATATTGATTTGTTTTTCAATGGCAAGATATTGCTTTGCTTCTTTTATAGTTTATAATAAGGCATCGTGTCACATGGATATATTACAGCCGTACTGGATGTTTATAAGAATTAGAATATGTAATATCCAGTACAAGAAAGATTCATGGATGCACAGTTATCATCATTACACTTGGCTATCTCTCTCATTTGACAGATGTAGTAATTAGGATTTCTGATGGGAAAAATGCAATTTCTCTGAGCATAAAGAGGAGTATATATCGTTAATGATAGATTGTTTGTCTATAATTCCGAAACAGTAAAAAGATTATACGACTTAGAAGTGACAGGCTCACTGTATATGAAATTGGTAGTTGAATGAACACTGAATTAGAGCTCCTGGTTATTGATATGAAATCTGATTATAAGATGCACAATCAGTTCAATTGTTTGCTTTTGGAACTAAACTTAACTTGTATTCACACGCGGACACAATCCATATCTCGGCAATTTCCAATCATTGTGCTTGCTTCAAAATGGTTTCCACACATGTGAATTGACAATTTTTTAACATAGAACATCTTCAATAGTTGATTTTACGTTTCTTGAATTTTTCTTCAATTGATATACTCAGAAGCAGGTATGCAAAAGAAGCTAGCTTGTATACTAATTAGACATACATTCAGGCCTACTATGCAATACAGATGAGAAGACCTCCGAGAAAACATAAAAGAGATTATTATTGAATCCCAAAGCTACTTAGAAAATGAATCCGCAATATTTATCTGGCTCTTGAAAAACATATGCCATAATAAGATATAATATTAATCCGAAGGAACTCCCCCTGAAAAACCTATGTCTATGGCTATGGGTAAAATGGTGTTTTAGTGCAAAGAAAAATATCAGAAAGCTCAAATTATGCAATGACAGAATTAATTACTATTTTCTACATGTAAGAACTTTTACAATCTAAATTAAATTTTATTGTACTATTTTCACTCTGATTAGTGGTATGAAGGTTACCTCCTTGCCTCCTCAAGCATCCTATCAGACATTCTATCCAAAGTGCATGCAATTTGTCATCGCAAAAAAAACATAAAAGCTAAATTTCCTTTACATTGCAAATCATATTAAATAAATCATTTATTAGAAAAACCATACCTGGTAGCAGATGGACCCCTTATTGCTGATGTTGAGAGCTTCCCATAACATTCTTATTTGCTTGTTGTTTTTGTTGAAGTTGTATCAAAAGGTTGGCTGCAAATTGTAATGTTGACTGATACCTCTGATTCTTATCTGTCTCACTTTTGGAGCTCTCCTGGCCGTGTCCAAGGAGAGCAGCTCCAAGCCCTTGAAGCTGCTGTACTTGATTTGATAGTTGGGGGTTTACTTCATTAGATCCTAATTGCACNATCATATTAAATAAATCATTTATTAGAAAAACCATACCTGGTAGCAGATGGACCCCTTATTGCTGATGTTGAGAGCTTCCCATAACATTCTTATTTGCTTGTTGTTTTTGTTGAAGTTGTATCAAAAGGTTGGCTGCAAATTGCAATGTTGACTGATACCTCTGATTCTTATCTGTCTCACTTTTGGAGCTCTCCTGGCCGTGTCCAAGGAGAGCAGCTCCAAGCCCTTGAAGCTGCTGTACTTGATTTGATAGTTGGGGGTTTACTTCATTAGATCCTAATTGCACATTTGGTAATGTTTGAGACCCACCTCCTCCTTGAACTGGGTCAGGTGATCTCAGTGACACAGATTTCAGTTGCGGAGAAGTTAATGATTGAATATTTTCAGATGCTTCCAAAGAGGGCATCTGACCATAAGATCTCTGAGAATTAAGACATGCTTCTTGTTGACGATTGTTGTTAGCATGAAGCATTGTCAGTTGTCCACTATGTGGGTCACTACTTTGGGCCAGAACTGATGGTAACTGAGGAAGCCCATTAGTAGTAGCTCGAGATAAGATAGATGATTGCTGCCCCCCCTTCATATTAGGATCCTGGAACAGCTGACTGACTGTAGCCCCTTGAACACTGTGTTCAAGTGTACTATTGGAGCTTGACAGAGAACCTGAAGCAAGATGGGAAAAGGATGTTTGACTATTATGTTGGCAATGGTGCTGGTCAGAGTCTTCTTGTCTTGGTTTATGAGAAGTCAAAGGTAGTGGTTGCTGATGCTGCCTCCACAGTTCTGATGATCCGGGTGAAGAACCCTGCCTTCTATTGTCAGGGGCATCATAACCACCACTAGAATTACCTGGATTGGAAGAGTTTGGAATTGCTAAAGAACCACCTGAACCAGAATTTTGAAAGCTGTTGGGAAGAAGAGATGTTAATGTAGCAATCAGCTCAGGTGTCAAAGAAATGGCGGCTGACTGTGTACCTGGTATCTGATTTGTCCTTTCTGGAGCAGCAGTTTGTCCGGTCTGCATATCCTTTGGAGGTGACAGTGATCTTGGCATGCCTGTTGCACATAGAGTTGAATCCTCTGTTATGGGCATTTGAGTGTAGTCCACATGTGAGATAGGAAACTGCTGGCTTTGAACATAAAGCTGTAGAGGATCATGTAACACTGTCTGGGATGGATTCGGCTGCATAGCACTGCCTGATTGCTGAAGAAATTTAAGCACAACACCAAGAAGATGATTGGTGCGAGGGGCCTTCAGAACATGCTCTGAAAAGTCAGAGGGAGGCACCAAAAACAGTGTTGTGCCATCACTAAATTTTGCAACACCAGCACGATGTTTTGAACCCAGGTAGTGTAGAAACTCTTGATAGGGATGCACATCTTGGTCTTGTTCTGGTACAAAAGAAACTAATCCAAAACCACTCGCCTGTGAAAAGTGTTTGGTGAGCATATCCAGATCTGTTCTTGCAGAGCAATTCACTACTTCTGGACTGTAAAATCAGACAAAATTCAACATCAGCTATCGTATTAGTATCATCACCCAAAGATACAAAAAGAACAATACCTATTACACAAACATATTTCCTTACTTACAATTTAGATTCAATGCTTTTACCCACTGATATGCATCGTGCATGGCAAACAGGAGTTCCACCTTTAGCAATTGTGCCTTGCCAGCAAATATTTTCCTCGGCACCTCCATAATGCTCTCCCTGGCCTCGCAAACTTGGAGTTCTAGCAGAAGATATGGGTGCCATAAGACACGGACCAACTGCAAACTGATCACTACCATTTAAATGTGATCCTGGATTTCCTCTCTGACCCATAATCTGATTGTCACCGACAGTATTAGCATACCCTGAAAATCCTCTATAGGGTTGTGGCCTAATAGCCCCTTCAACTGGTGTTCTGGCATCCGAAGCTCCTGTGTTTGCATAAGTGTCATCAATTCTTGGCTTTTTTGATTCCCTCTGTGCAGCATTTGCATCGAATCCATCCCAAGCAYTTGGTAGGGGCCTAACAGGCCTTGGACCTGTTGCTGTAAGAGGGGGTGGTTTGCCCCAACCACTAGGCCTAGGACTATTTACGTTGACATCCAAAAAATTGTGAAACATCTYTGGCCTTGACAATGAAATTCTTCCTTCAGTTGCATGGTKCTYRTCAAAGCCCYGTGGCCCAACAGGGTGTACATGCACATTTGTTCCTGGAGGATTACTGGAATCAATGGTGCCTGCAGGCCCAAACCTTTCAATTGAACCAAACTGTGATCCACTTCTAGAGGGAGTTTCATGTGGAAGTGATCCACGAAATTGAGTCATAAAAGATAAAGTATCTTTGGAATTGTCCGTTGGCCCAATATCACTATTTGAATAAAGAATTTGTATCCTGGGATCATTAAAGAGCCTTCCTTGAATGCCATCTTTTGCACACCTAGCTTCATCGACACTTCTAAATTCAACAAATGCATAATGCCTTGATGGAAAACTCTTGATCTGCTCTATCTCACCAAAGAGAATCAGAGCATTATGAAGCCTTTGTTCATCAATGTTTACAGAATGAGGGTACCTTATCAATAAGATTTTGCTTGGGCTGCCTTGCTTTCTCCCACCTTCAATCCCATGTGCAGTCTTTTACACAAAAAGGAATAAAAAAGTAAAAGCAAACAATGCAATTAGAAACTAGGAGAAACTCCCATCAAATCAGAATATAAACAAATGAATTCCAGGACCTAGTGCCAGAATTACATTAGTCATTAACAAAAGTTTCTCGAATAACAATATATAGGTCGACTATGTACATTATTGAAGTAACAATTTCTGATGCCATTAAAAGCATAAACACATGCTTGAAAATAATGTTGCAACAGAATCTAGGTACATAAGGACCACCTGAATTTTAGCCGGGATGCCAAGGAGAGGTTCAGGTGGACGAGTGACTGTGTCTGAATACTTCCTTACTAGATCTGACGTCCCCATAAGTATTCTCTGGTCATTGGCACGGACATTCTTCGACTCAGCTGCATGAAAATGAGGGTTCACTGCACTTTCCTGATGAATCACAAATTAAAGTATATCAACAAATGAAGAAAAACAAACTCATCCAATAAAACAACTTAAGCCTGAAACATATCCCACAAAATAACAACAGAAAGAGAATCCGACTTGGCCGCGCGGACCATTGTTGTTTTGCTTAAATATAATTAGAGTGAACTGAACAAATACATACTCGTTTCAGAGGTTGAGACCTCAGAAAATCAACACGAATTGGATTGTTGCTGCCTAACTGTCTTCCATTTAAATATTTGACAGCTGACATAGCATCCTCTAGTTTTGAATAGTCAACAATCAGAGAGTTCCGATCACGCAAAAAATTAAACTTTTCCACATGTCCAAATTTCAGAAACTCAGCTTCTATCTTTTCGTTTGTGACAGTTTGACTTATGCCGCCTACCCAAAGATACTTACTAGGTTTTCCCTGCAGCAAATACAAAAGACAAATGGCAAAATGCATTCATTAACAAAAGTATTCACAGTCAAACATATCTATTCCACTTTTTCTGTAGCTCGAATGTACTTGTTAGGATTAAATTTCAAGCTGAAAAAAATATTACAACTATACAGACATAGATCCAAGTAGTAAAATAATGTTCCACAGAAACTAAACAGTATAAACATTATGTCTGAAAGACTTGGGATGGGGTAAACATAGTCAGGTAATATTAATTTTTTAATTTCCCCTCATTTGAACTGTTGAGATTTATCAATCACACCAGCACAGTCCTTAATACCATCAAGTTGTACTAACATGGACTGAATAAATTTAGATTTTAATGTATATTAGATTTATGAATCAAAGTTAAGGTTGTTAAGGGCCTCCCCAAGATTTTTTGATGAACCATATGGGTAAAATAGCAGAAACAATTTGATTTTTCAAGCTGATTGCTTTTGAGATCAATCTATTTGACAGTCTCTCTGACTTGACCATGTTCAAAAATGATTCATGGAATGGAGTGCTTGATTATTGTATCCATTTGAAGAAGATTGACATTTTAGGACTTCATTGGAATCATCTTGATCTCTTTGACGGAATTCATTGCGTGCACTAGTGAAAACCATGTCCTTATAAAGACACCCTGTGATAATAAAAAGTCTAACATCCTGCTTTATTGGTTGATAATATCACTACTACAAGTCTACAACCATAATGCCAAAAACATAAAAAGCAAGCTATAATACATTTATTAAAGAACTGTTCGATGGTTAATATAACATCCAAAAATGCATACTACATTGCAAAATTACTTGTTCTCAAGTAACTCTAACGGAACTCTCCTACATAATTAAATCCAAAACATCAAAGCTCGCTTTTAAAATTGTACCAAAAAGTTTGATTGGCAGCACCCTTTGACCATAGAAAAAACCAGGATGGATAACAAGACCCAGTCTTAGCTGATAATTAAATAGATCAAGAGTAGTATTATCAAAAATCCTATTAAAGGATGATGATGATGATAGACCAACTTTGGTCTATCGAACTGATGAACATAAATTGATTACCTCGATTTATCATGTTGTTTCTGTGATTGAATAACTTGGAGATAAAATTTCCGATTTCTGTTTGATTTTTATAGGTTAACAATTTATGCAGTTCAATTTATTACAGATGTTTTGAAAGTTAGATCTAATGTCTTTGTAGGCCAGACACTCCAAAAGAAAGTGTTTTTCATCCTCCACTTTATTTGTCTTACAATTTTTACAGATTCTTTAATGCCAAGCTGTTTTAGGCTTATTGATGCTCCAATTATAACCACATAGAACCAGCAATTAAGAAAGCAATATTCATGTATTTCCACATTTCATTGAAATGAGCATGCAACCTACCATTTAAAATGTGGTATTTAGTATAAAAAAATTGAAGTCTCTAAATAGCTCTATGGACAAGCTACGCGAGCAGGGAAACTAGGGTTTGGCCCTAGTTGCTCGTGACTCCTCTCTAATTCTCAATGGGTGCCTTGGCTCCTCCTATGTTCCAAATCCTTCCTTTTTCTTGCTCCCTAGCACAATTTTCTCTTCCATCAATGGCTTTTCAACACTTTGGATCTCCTTCCATGGTGGCAACATCATCTCATTCTATTGGAGCTTCCACTGGGGCTTCCCTTCCAACCAGCGCTTCTTCACTTGCAAGCATCTCAACTCCTTTAGGTATTGCAGATCCCACAACTGACTCTATTCGGATTTATTTTGTAGATCTAGTGAAAATCAACTTTACTGCTTCAACCACCCCCTCTTCCCAATCAACTCAATCTGTTGTTGGGGCTTGTACTCTGTACGATTATGCTCCTTCAACGTGTGTAGCTTCAACCTCTAGTATGTCTAGTGTTTTCTTTAAAGATGTGGTGAAAAATGGTTTCCCAAGTGCATCCTAACCCGCCTAGACTTCATATCATTCAAGAAGCCCCTGCTCTACCCATTCCTATTGTTAAGGATGTTGTCGATCAGGAAGCCTTCGACAAATCCAATGATCTTATTTGTAAATTTAATGGCCTCTGGCCAAGATTAACTGATTTGCACAAACGCATCTCATGTGTCTAGAAATCGAATCTCAAAGAGGAAGCCTTTATATATCGATGCCCTAAAGGCTTCTTCATTGTGGAGTTTAATCTAGCAATTGGATCAAGAACGGATCCTCAACTTGGGTCCTTTGTTTAGGGGAAACTCTGGACATTGAATGAAAGCATGGACTCCATCCTTTAACCCTTCGACGAACTCTCTGTCTATGACCCTTGTTTGGGTCAGGATTGTCAATCTTCCTCTTCAATTTTGGGGTTATGTCTCGCTTAGCAATATTGGAAATGCTCTTGGCAAATTCCACTTCAAAAGTGGGGAAAATAAGTATTGTCCCATCACCATATGCATGTATTTGTATTGACATGGACTTCACCAAAGGGTTTCCAACATAAACCAACTTAGTCACCAACAATTATATGTGAACCCAAAAGCCAAATAATGAACAAGTCTCCTTCCAATACAAGGCATGCTATGAAACAGGGACATCACAGCATCGTGTCCCAAACTTCATAAGAATGATCGATCTCAAAAGTCCCAACAAAAGTCTACTTGGTGGGATGGTGCCAAGGAAGAACACCAATTGATCTCTCCCTTGAGTAGCTAAGAATCGCAACCGTCAACTCCAAAGTCCACCCTCGTCGAAGGCACCTTCTCTAAGGAAATTTCTTCTTAGAAGGTCCAAGACATGCATCTTATTCATCCAATACAAACATTGAATAAGGCATCTATCATGACAACTAGTCCTCCACAAAAATCCTCTCTTCCCCCTTTGTCGACAAGTACTTCCCTTTTGTCAACAAGGACGCCAAAGCCTCTTCTTGATCAAGTAGTTCCCCCTCCTAGACCCATGTGCATTGGGCTGATCAAGTAGAGGAATCAGAGGCAGAACAAAAGATTTAGGATTAGCCATCAGATCAAGGCAAAATGGAACTACATGATCCAACAATGGTTATCCGAGACTGGAAGAAGGAATGGACAACTAATCAAGAAAAAGAACACTAATCCAACACCACAGCAAATGATGACAAGAAATAGGCATCAAAACTTATTTTAGACATGTATTGTTTATGCATTTCCTTGTGGTCACAATTTGTTCGTATTTACCAGTATTTCAATATATGAAAGAAATTATCAGCACAAAGAAAATTTAGGAGTGGGCAGAATAACCCAACCTTATAGAACTGGGAATATCTCCCCCATCTAGCCTTGGGCATCCTTTTTGCATTACAACATTGCCTAGTTCAACTACGAACTTTTCTAATACAATCATAATCATTATTTAAAAATTTAAAAGAAAAAATGCAGCATTTAGTATACAAGGCCCCAATCCCAAACTCAAAAACTCCAAAAGGCACTCTTAAGACTAGCCATATATACCCAAATTTCATGGTCTTCACATACAAGGAAGAATGTTTCCCTAGCATCATCCTTTACAACATTTCCCAAGGTCACTAACTAATCATTTCTCCATGGCCCAAATCTAACATTCTTTCAAGAAATATCATGTGTTATACTCGATGATTAAATATTATAACTAATTCCACCATTATTCCATTGTGTATTCTAAGAAAAGGATTGTAACACTTATCAAACATGATGTAACCTCACCTCTTCAAGAAGTATCATGTGTTATACTCAAAACTTATATAATATAACTAATTCCACCTTTAATCCATTGCATCTTGTAAAAAAAGGAATGTAATTCACTAATCCAACGTCATGCAAACTCACCCCTTCTCTTCTCTTAGAGCCTTTTTTTAATTGTAAAGCTACTTGGTAACTTAGCTAGAGGAAGTATGTTATAGCTAAGATAATGGGATGTAGTAATTACTCTTTCTCAATGACATGATTGGTTACTAATGCACATCAATTTATGAACACGTATAACGAGACACTAAGAATATCATTCTAAGAATGTCTAAGCTAATGTGAATGATATGAAATCTATGTTTTATTTAATTTGCATTGGTAGCAATCACATTAGGCCATAAGCTAAACACTTGAAGTTAAGAAACAAAATGATACCTAACAAAAACCCAAATCAATCTAGTGACATTGATGACCCAGAGCCAATTAGGAATCTAATTCGAAGTCACCAAGCTATGAAATGTTCGAAGTCACCAAGCTATGAAATGCATGAAGTGTTAGCCACATAATGTAATGATATATGCAAAAAAGTATAAGTCAAGTCCCAAGATATAAGTCATTATACATCTAATCATAGCTTATTGACACCAGAGTAAGCATGGTGTTAATCCAATCCAAATCTCTTGAGCAAGGAGGCATAATTACTTGAACATCAAACTAATCATTTACGATATCAAATCAAGTTCAAATTCATTGGGATCCAAGAATTCAATTGCCAATAGAACTAGTTAATGATCCAGATGAGAAACCAATATAAGTTCAAAGGAGAGCAACTCAATGGAAGTGTGAAGCATTGAGGAGTCAAAAAGAGGAGAGGGCATGAATCAAAAATGGCAAGTAGCCCTAGAGAAGAAACAAAAACCTCTTCATCCCCAAAGAAGAGATTAACTGAAGCGGAAGAAAGCATAGAAAAGCTCCAACTTGTTTTGAAGAAGCAAACAAAGGTTTTCAGCCAATTACTAACCAGTATATCATTCCCACAACCATCTCTGAGTGCACAAATTAACAACCCCAAATTGGATTGCAACCCAAGTGGGCAAATGAATGCAAGTGTGAATGCTTTAAACACCCTTTCCTACTCTATTTAAAATAGAAGCTAAATTGAAAAAAACCAATACCTTAAGTAAAACAAGGAGGCAAAGAAGTTGGACAGTTAATTTCTAGTTGTGGAAGTATAGGGTTCCTTGGGTTTGTAGACTAGAGAGGATAACTACTTCAAGCCCTATTGCCTAATATGTTTAAAATAGAAGCTAAATTAGAAATAAATGCCTTTGGTGGAAACCTGGATTCAACGAAGCTAGACAATCAGATTTTGTAAATTGGAAATATAACTTGACTGACAAGAGTTTGTAGACCACAAAAGACCAAGTCTATTAGCTAAAGATGGAAAATCATGCCGTATTGTGGTGGAAAAACTTATATCAAAGGTAGAGGCAATAAGGGAGACTTCCCATCATCAGTGGGGCAGAGTTCAAGCAAGTGATGCAAAAGAAATTCTACACTACTATAATTTGAGTGCCAAGGATTTATAGACCATATAAGATCAAATTTTCCCAATTAAAGATGGTAGGGAATGCCTTAGGTGGAATTTTTTCTATCAAAGGTACAAGCAATAAGGGAGTCTTCCCATCATTAGTTGGGAAGAGTTCAAGCAAGTCATGCGAAATAGATACTATAGCCTACCCCACTAGATATGAACAACAATTGCAAATTCAATGGGAATATTTTTTAGAGGGAAGCAAGGCCAAAAAGTTAGCAACAACATCCTTGAGTTCCATATGTATGCCATGATGTTGCAACTCACGAAAGATCAAAGAGATGTAATCCTCAATATAACGACAGAATAAGGGATAGCCTTTCCAAAAATCCAAATCCTTGAGGAAGCATGCACTAAGACCCTGTATATTAAGGTATAGGGTAAATGAGCATCAAATTACCTTAGTGGTACAAACAACTCTCGCAATCATCTAACTTCTTTCCCTATTGCAAAGGCAGAAAAAGGAATCCGCCAAGGGGGCACAGAATCAATAAAAATACCACCAATGCTAAAATGCTTCCCAAGAATAAAACAACGAAGAAATTTATACTTACTCAAGTTGATCAAGCCAAGGCATAAAAAGTAGAAGGGATAAAAGACATTAAAGATAAATTGACATCAATGGCTAAACCATAGCCAAGAAACAAGACAAAACAAAGTCAACAATTTGTTCCATGAAACACATGGATAGAAAGGACTATTGAAACTAAAATCTTCCCTCTAGAAAGCCAAAAGAACTTGTTTTCAAAATTGTTGTGAAGAAGCTTGGATTACCAATGAAGGGGCGTCTTGCACCATTCTTGCAAGGATGGTTGCATAAGGATGATTTAGTGGTCACAAAACAGTGCAAGTTTAAGTTTGTTATCTTGGCCCAATTCATTGATAAAATTAAATGAAAGTTGGCATCATCATGTCTACAAAGTAATAGTCAATAGTTTCTAGATGTGTGACTAGGATTCAAGTTTTTTCAAGCACACTAACAACCACAATCCAATGGAGAAAACGAATAATAAATTTCAAGAGGACCACTTGGGCGTACTTTAATTCCATTTACGAAGAAACTATTTAATAATTGATTCCCCACGTGGAATGGCAATTGGCTAGTCACATACTCATTGAAGAATTACATAAATGCCAACAAGAAAACTTACAACTCCAAACTTCATGAATGTACAAATATTATAGTGATTATATTCGTTATACTTCAAGTGGAAAAGAGCTATCTATTCCACAAACTATTACATTGCTACCCCTCAACCCTGCCATTAATGTTAGTGCTGAACAAAGTAAACATAAATCTATAATTTTTAAGTAACGATATTTTAGTATAACTTAGGAGGTACATATTGGCCTAAGTATACCAACAAAATCCCATTCCATTAACTTGAGAAAAGGGATTGTGTAAATTGTTTTCAATAACTTAAACTGGTCTAAGATGCTTATGCACACACACCTATAACTAGTAGCATAAATTAAATGATAAAATTCCAATAGATTTATCTACAAAGCTAGCTGTAACCAAATCTAGAACACTAGTGTACTTTGATTTCCATTGGTTAGAAGCATATATAATACAAAGATGAAAACCACTAGTAAGCAATTTCAAATGCTCTACTTGCATACGATTTCATGTAAGTTATTTGCCATAAATGGTCTAGTAAAAATTTCCTTATATGGTATTGAAACCATACAAAAATGCTAGTATGTAGCCACATCTCAACTTCAAGAGAAGGATTCAACAAGCATTATTTAGGATGGGGCAATTTGAATTGTCATCTAATGAAATTGTATACTTTAGTTGTTCCAAATCGAATCAAGCGCAAGAACATAAAACTGGGATTACAAATAATTAGACGATGAAAGTGGGATTGTTTTAAAAGAACATGTGGTCAGATTAAGTCTACAAAAAATTCTATACGAGAATTCATTCAAGAACGATCATGGGGGGTGGACAATAAATTTCAAAACACCATAGAAGCTCACATAATGTTTTTATAGAATCAGCAAATGGTTCAAGTATACAAAGTAGTGAATGTTAAAGCTCGCATTGTTGCTTCAAACATAAGTCTAGAGAGTGATTAACACCAAAATCCAATAGAAGTGAAATACAAGGACGAGATATTGTGTTGAAGAAAATCCAAAATGGTTTAGCGATTTTTTTCTATAGGTCGTATTCTTGGCTTTTCCTATACGTTTTGGTTTTGGCATTTTCCATAGGTCTTCATCATGGTTCTGTATTTAAACCCTCAAGTCTGAATATCTCACTGTAAACTTTTGTAGTTGAAAAATTGGTCATCTTTCTATTCTTCTAAAGTTTCTATAATTCAGTATTACCAACCTTTCAACCTTTTGCTATACAATTCTCGTGTTTCACAGGATGAAAAATTACAATGGATGAAGACATAATCAATATAGATGCTCAGTGTTCATTGTAGTAATTTGCATTCCATTATGTAGATTTTTTTCTATAAAAGGCTATGATGTTAATACCAACAAATAGAAGGCTTATGTCGTGATGACTCTTAGCAATTGTCCCCATTGTTCTCTATGATTCTAGTCCTCTATGCATGGCTCCATCACCATGGCAGTGACCCCATTTTCTAGGATGTGTTTCTGTTGCATGTCAGTCTTCTTCACGGGACGAAACATTCAATCAAATTTATTGTTGCTTCTAGTCTCTGATGTCCCCATTGTTCTTCTTTTGTTGGTACATAGAGGTCACTCTTCAGTTTCTCCTATCAATTCTACCAAACGTGTGGCTACCTCTCATTTTCAAATATATTGATGATTCAGGTTCGAAAAGGCACAGCTCATGATTGGAAATAGCTCGCCCGTCAACTCGCCTTCATTGGTAGTTTCAACTTTCTATTGAGTTATGCCTCTTTTTCAATTGAACAACTTTTCCAACAAAGGCATGATCTACAATTTAAAACTTTTTGTTGTCCACTTTAAGCTTCTCAATATGGGAAATGCAATCTTTTCGTAAGCAAAGCTCTTGTCTTAGAGGCTTTGTCTTTATTATTTTCTACTCGAAGAAATATCATATTACAATCTACAAAATGGATTGTGTGCCTTATCCATGAAACCTGTTTCAATCCAACCACAAAGGATTTAACTCCTTATCTCGCTAGTCAAGGGCACCTAACCTTACGTGTATTTATGGGATGAAGAGACACCCCAAAATATTGGCAACAACCTCAACAACTTTATCTCAATGAATCCCATCCATGATAACAAGGTGTACTCTTATGCACGAAACATATCACCCTTCTTCTTCGTGTTAAACCATAGGTACATACTTAGAGTCAAAGGAGAAGGTGGAGATGCAATTAGATGAGGAACATATTAGAGAAGAAAGAAATGTCCAGAGAAGGCAATGATTATACATGAGAGAATTCTTCAAAGAGAGTGAAGGAATTCCTTGAAATGAAAAACTTGGATCAACCACTTGAAGGATTCTCTATTCGAAGGGAAGTTCAATCAAATGAGGATAATTCAGTGGATCTAAATTCGCAAACGGATCTTCACTGCAATCGCATTCAGCTTGTGAATGATGATAATACCATTATTGCAGATGCATTAAAGAAGATCAAATAGAGGTGATGCATTAAAGAAGATCAAATAGAGGTGACACGATGTTCAAACGTGATTTTATTTCTTTCAAAATGTAGCAAAATGTACCTTGACATTTTCAATGTGTTTGGATCTCTCTTAGAGAATTTCATATTGATAGAAGCTTTTTTATTCTTAAAAAGCCTAATAAATAATACAAAGTCTAAAAGTAAAGGTTATGATGGATCCAACTCAATGTCACTAGTTCTTATTGCATTTATAACATACTTTGTAAATTTGGATATAAATGGTGAAGTATTATCTTCGTTTGGTTCCTTGTATGTTGCTTGTTTGGCTACATTATTCAATTAGGTTGCATTTGATTTATTTGAAACGTTTGGTTCCTCGTATGTTGATTGTTTGGCTATGAAACGTTCGGTTCCTCGTATGTTGATTGTTTGGCTACATTATTAGGTTGCATTTGATCCTCGTATGTTGATTGTTTGGCTACATTATTAGGTTGCATTTGATTTTTCTGATGTTTTAGTTCGGAATTGCCTTTATTTCGTAACATTACGTTACATTTGATTTATTTGTTGTTTCGGTTTGGAATTTGCCTTTATTTCACAACATTATTCAATTAGGTTAGATTTGTTTTATCTGATGTTTCAGTTTGGAATTCCCTTTGATTTAGTCAATTTCAATTTTAGGACAAGGTAATCAATAATTATATTAGGCTGCTTTTAATTTATCTCATGTTTCGGAATTGCCTTCATTGGGTGACATTATTCAATTAGGTTAAATTTGATTTATCTGATATTTCAGTTGGTATTGCCTTTGATTTACACGAAAACTCAATTAGATTGTCTAAAAACAAAGTAGTCGATAATTCAATTAGGTTGCATTTAATTTGATTCAGAATTGCCTTTATTTGGTAACATTATTCAATTAGGTTGATTTAAGGACAAGTTAGTCGATAATTCAATTAGGTTGCATTTAATTTGTTTTGGAATAGCCTTTATTTGAAAATTATCCAATTAGATTGAATTTTAATTTATCTAATATTTCAGTTTGGAATTGCCTTTCATTTACTCAAGTTAAGGAGAAGGTAGTCGATAATTCAATTATGATGTTCCATTTAGCTGGTCCTTTGATTTAATCAATACTTAGCTTATTAATGTATGTATAAGGTCGACAATTTAGTATTGAAGTCCATTATCGTAAACTGTATACTATAGTTAAAAAAAAATTGCTAAGCTTTAAAGCTTATTGTTAGTTGTTTAAAATTATGTTAGTATTAGTCCAAATTTCAAAAAGCCTCAATGCCTCTTGTTGGCTTTTTCATCTCAATGTAGCTTGATTTACCAATAATAGAAACCACGCGTTGTAAAGAACTATTAATACGTCACTCGCTATTTTAATCACCTAAAAATTAGATTAAATTTAACTATAAAACTCTATCCAAAATTCGAGTGATTATAGTTTAGTACTCTTTTCTTTGTAAATACAAAATGTATTTATTTTTAAAATGTATTGAAACAAATTTAAAAAGTTAGGACCCTAAATTTCTCATTGGGTTACAAACACCCAGAATATGGAGTACAATCGAGTACTCTTTTCTTTTGATGGTTTATCCTTCCAAGAGCAATGCCTTTCTTTTCTAGATTCCTGTGGCCCAACAAAGGGCTTTACTTCCCAACATGAAGGGCATAAAACTTCAAAAGGGAGTTAATGCAAAGTGCCCATATTCATGAACAAGTTCTACACGTTATCCATCTGTGAACATGTTCTACACGTTAGACATATTCATAAGTTGCACATGAACAAGTTATACACGTTATCCATCTTTTGAATGGATATCCACTTTCTCGGTTGTAGATCGATGGCTTTTGGAAGCCCTTTCTCAAGATCAACCTCTACATACATTCAAACAAATGCATAAATTCCAAATTTAGGTTTCAAATTTATCAACATATTCATAATTCCTCCAATGTCTGGTCATCCCAAATAATTTAGGTGCCCTAACCCAAACAAGTACTATCAATAGCATTTCCTCTCATGGGTCGAACTTCGAGGGGCAAAGACTCAAATACACATTCTTGGACACTGCGCTAAAAAAAAATTCAATATGGATTTGGCACTGCAAACAAAAATGAATGAATACCACTATAACAGTGGCTCAACGATTTTCGACTCTAGGATTCGTCTAAGGATTTTGAAACTCATCATTCATAGCATGCTTTCATAAGTTGAGGAGCTCCCTCCATTGGCTTAATGAATGGAGATGTGCGGTCATAATTTATTTATCTCCTTGATTGATTTTGTTGTTAAATCTGCAGAGGAATAAGGCTTAGTAAGAGAGTGGGAGAGGGGTTTACAGCCTCCACCCCACCCCACCCAACACCCCCCAAACGACCCCATTCACCTTGCATCGGAAAGGAATGCTCTTGAAACCCTAGGGAGTGCTTTCGAGACGAACTCTCCTTCCCCCGCAAGCACTTGAATATATGTGCCAAATAATAATTAGCATTGATATTATAAAATAAGTACTTGTATTTATATGATTTACTTTAATTAAAACTATAGAAAAAAAAATGTTATTATACAGAGAGGCCTTATTATACCTAAGACGGATTAGAGAGGCCTTAATTCTTTTAGCTTGAATTCTAGTTAAAATGGATAATAAACTTGCTGTGGAATAATTATCTCCATTTTCATAATAAAATTAATATAATGCCATTAAAAATATGGTTATTGATATTACAACAATTGCAAACACTAATTTTACACTTTCAATACTTTAATTTTGTTGTAAAAATGATATTGATCATAAACTTCTTTCTTTCGAGTAAAAGATATATAAGTACTCACAAATACATTTTTTAATAGAATGTGTGTATTATTTTTCCTTGAGCATTATTAAAAGCATTTCGGTTGCATTATGATTGAAAATCATTAAAATCGTAGTATTTGAACAAAAGATAAACACATTTTTTTAATAAAAAACATGCGAGGCTTTTCCTTGAAGAGCATTATTAAAAGCATTATGATTGCATTTATGATTGAAAACCATTAAAATCATAGTATATTAACGATAGATACTTAATATTAACTAAATCTAAGTTTTTTTGTTGATTTCTTCATGATACCATATAATTTAAATCGACTTACAACTCAAGATCAAGTCTTATCTTGGAGAATTATTTTAGATTCTATTGCATGTTCAATGTTTCCATAACACGTAGTATGATATTCTTTCGATTGAATTTTACGTGACATAAAATGGCTTCGATTTTGGGTAAATTTCGTTAACAAATAATAGTATTCATTATACTATTAAATTTATAGCATCGTTTCATGTATATAAAACAAGCAAAGAATTGTCAGTAGAATCAAAATGATATGATTACTTCAAGCAAAGAATTGTGAGTAGAATCAAAATGATATGATATGAAGACTGAAACAACGAACCCTGATGTAGTGGATCGAACCCTGATATTCTGGATCTATCGACAGTAAAGTCGGTATTGAAGAATATCCTATTCTAATAGTGGTGGGAAGGAAATTCTACCCTACTCCAATAGTGGTGGCAAGGAACTTCTGTTCCATTCCAATACTAGCCTCGAACCATAACTTGTGAAAGCATTATGCATATGTTGCAAGTTCCATTCTTGTTCACTTCGAGCAAATATCAACCAAGACAACTACCACTAAATTCCTATGCATAATCATATAATTAGGTGTTGTTGGAATCACTACAATGCCACGCAATAAACAAGTGTATCTCTATCACAAAGAAAAAAGTGTCTCTCCATCTCTATCATATAATTTGGTGTTGTTGGAATCACTACAATGTCACCCTATACCAATCCCCAACACTTATTGGGGGAGCAAGTCACATGTGTCTTTCCCTTTACTGGATTCACATTATTGTGCATTCAATTTTGAAAGAAGATGAAGATAACCCAAAAAGTGAATTTTAGCACCTTTCTTCCATTGGATTCACTTTCTTTTAACTTAGATTTCTAAAATGATGAAGATAAACCATTTGAAAATCATCTATTAAGGGCTACATTCTCTTCAGGCCCAACTTGACGTACAAATATATATTTCTAAAACAGCTCAATCAAATAATATTATAACAATTTTACAATTTTTACAATTCTTGTGCTTGTTGAATAGCAGAGGCATGGGAGACATTGCAAGTATTCAAAACTCAAGTTGAACATCTATGATTAATTTACACTAGTAACACCTGAATTTCTTCAATGAAACAATTACTTGGCTAGCCTATTAACCAAGTAATGCAAACTATTATTAGACCTCGACGACGGTTTTAAGCCACTTTGCATAGATAGAAGTTATAAATACCCAATTCAATATTACTAATAATTTCAAGTCTTCGCGACTGTTTTAAGCGACTTTGGACAGCTATAAATTATAAATATCCAAATCCTACTACTAATAGTTTCGAGTCTTCGCTAGCTTTGGGTTTTCTTCAATCATTTTGGATCTCCACTAGTATGTACCTGAGGCTAATCACATATATTGTTTCTCCACTAGTATGTACCTGAGGCTAATCAAACTATTATTAGACCTCGACGACTGTTTTAAGAAACTTTGCATAGCTAGAAGTTATAAATACCCAATTCATTTTTACTGATAATTTCAAGTCTTCGCAACTGTTTTAAGCCACTTTGGACGGCTATAAATTATAAATATCCAAATCCTACTACTAATAGTTTCGAATCTTCGCTAGCTTTGGATCTTCTTCAATCATTTTAGATCTCCACTAGTATGTACCTGAGGCTAATCACATATATTGTTTCTCCACTAGTATGTAACTGAGGCTAATCACAAATATTGTTTCACTATGATGTGAACATCAGTAGTGATGTTAGCAATTTACACGGAAATGCTAATACTAGCAGTGCAATCATTTTTCGTTAGACTTTTGTCAGAAATATACCACACCTAGTAGTATGTCACATCACACACTTCACGTCACAATTACAATCCAATTGATCTTACTTCGTATGTGAAGATTGCAGATACAATTTCACTTCTTAAGAGCTTCGCACATCTCTTACATACAAGCTACAATGACCCTCTTGCTAACTAAGAGCTTCGCAGATACAATCCAAAACACTATAACCTGGCAAATCTTTTACATTCAAGCTACAATGACCCTCTTGCTAACTAATAGCTTAATTAACTGCATTTTGATAATGCATATAATTGCAATGCTAAAGCTCAAATCTAGTCTATAAAAATAGATTTAAATTGGACACCAAACAGCATCTTTATCAGTGAAACAAAGACGGTCCTTATCACTGCCCACATGGGGCATGCTCATCAAATCACAGGAAACCAGTTAAACAGATTTTTGGCTGAGCTTTAAAATTGAGTGGTGCAATTAATTTACTCGTGAAGATTGGTCATGCCCTAATCTCTTTTTCCCATAGTGTCCACATATGTGCCACTACACATAGGCTTTAAATTCATTATCAATTCTAGAGTTGATGCATTTATTAGGGCATAGAACATTACAAGATTGGCAATCTATCAAGTACATAACAAATCAACATTAAAAAGAGGAAAATAAATACATTGCTATCAAAGTTTCCAGTGCTAGACTCAAGGTGGATTTTGAGTACTCTTAGGCACTTCTCTATTGCTAGAGAGCATAAGGTATATGACAACTTCCATTTTTTTCTTGCCGAGTATCAAAATTTTATTTACTCTCGGTACAGTGTAAAGACTGGTAAAGGCTCCAGAAGATGGAAATACAATTAACAGCTAATATTGGCGTCTAATAGTAATGTTCCTTGAAGATGTAATCCATCCATTGTCTTCTTTAAAAACAATGAAAAATGGAACCACAACAAACCAAGGTCTTGCAGGAAACTGATTTGTTTAGATTCCCTAGGGTAAAAAAGCTTTGATACTGACTTGGATAATACTTTCCATTGGTAGAATTAATTTATCATGGCCCGAAATGGGCAACTTTTCAAATCTGCTTCGCCTACATTTCTTACGACACAAAGCATGTATTGAATAATGCATCATAGGTGCATTTAGGGGAAACAAGGGTAACCACAGAGCAACTGAAAATACTAAGCCTACGCTAGCAGTCCAACATATGTGCTATTAACTGAATATTTGGCCATTCACTTTAATCAGGTTCACAAAGAATCTGGAAAACCTGTTTCCCGTTCTTGAATACAGCCAGATAGTTTTATCTTACAGACTTTGACTAAAACACTGCTTTGAAATACTAGCACCAAGAATATGCTTTCCCTTTGCTAACGCAGCATCCTAGAAGCTACCTCACTGTTTAGTTTCTTCCATGAAAATACAAAATTGAGCGACCTGCTGGACTGATGGGATATAAGAAAATAAACATCACATGTAATTCAGAGATGAAAACAAACAGGACACGTTAATCATCCTAAAACATCATAGTACAGTAAAAAATGATGCTTGGAATTGTTAATGGTCTATTAGTTCGGAACAAACAAAATCACGTCTCATCTTGGGTTTGAACAAAAACCTTATATACCGATTATTTATGGAGAACTTACCATAAAATTCATTCGAGCATCAAATTCATTCGGAATGTCCATTGTTGAAATCCAGATGATGTCATGTCTTCTGATCAAAAAGGATGTACATAAACTGGACAATTCTAAGGTGGGGAAAATTTTGGATAAAAAGAATGTAGAGCATTCGATATATGTGTGTGCATTTGTTTCCTTGTAATTCACAATCCTACGAAAGGATTAAAAATGTTGCAGTACAGTGAGTAGTATTAGAGAATCTAATATAACCTTCAGGAAAGGCCCAGAACATTTATGTGGTACATGGGCACTTTCTTGACCAGATTTTCTCCTGGATGTATGTTTCTCCTGATTAAAACTGTTACAGAATCTCTTCTGTAATAAAATGGAGGACAATAAGCAATAGGATACTAAGCAAAAGTAAAATTTCGTTGATTATATAGGGGACAAAGAGGACAACGGTAGAAGCCTAGTGACAGTAAATATAAATTAAAGCTTATTATGTTACATCTGCAATGCTGTAGCCTAAGATGTACATTTCTATTTGCAATACATCATAGTTACAAGACACCTAAAACTCAGTTTAACAAGACTTGGCAATCTGGGGCCAACTCTACGGGTCAGTAACATAATTGGTCAAATTCAGCCAATCCATCCAACAGAGTCAGCTGAAGTCGGATAAAGGGTAAAGAGCTCTTGTTTTATCAAGGTTCTTGCCGTTTCTGATTGCCTTGGAGGGGATAAAGCTGAGGGAGAGTTTGGAATACTGTTTGTGGAGTACTAAATCTACATTTACAGACCAGAATTTTGCTTAGGCTGAATTTTTACACAGGAGACAAGTTTGGTGACTACATTCGGGTAGCTAAGGCACAAAATATTGAAGAAATTTTGAATATTTTAGCATGCCAAATTCTTTGTCGAGCTTTTCCGAGTTGACAAGTTTATTCTTCATTTTGTGTTTGTCGAGCTCTTGCAGAGTCTGAGTCATGTGATTTTGATATACATGTATTTCACATCACTCCAAAGATAAATATATTTTTTTAACTTGGATTTGACTTTATCAGCCATAATTAAATATCACATGGAAGCAAGTTCGTTTTCAAATTCAAAATGCTTGTTCAATTCCCTTACAATTGAATTTGTGAAAGAGATTTTTTCCGTACAATTTATTGCATTTCACATGTTCGTTTATTTCCTTTTGCTCTCTCTAAACATATATTTAATCATGATTACAACATAGTCACATATCCATTTAAGATACAGATATACAGCCTATATATGGATACGGCCATACATAAGAGAACACAGTAAATATATGTTGACTGTATTTTGGCTATATTTCAGCCATATGTTGACTGTATTCAGCCATATTTTGGGTGTATACTACCGTATTTCAGCCATGTTTGATGTTTTTCCAATACATATTTTTCGGTTTTGTAACAGATCCGTAACATCTGTACACTTTATGGTACGTATGACTTATTCAGCCATATGCTGACTGTATTCAGCCATATTTTAGATGTATACTACTGTATTTCAACCATATTTGATGTTTTTCAAATACATATTTTCCGGTTCTGTATTGGATCCGTAAAAATATCTGTACATTTATATGGTATGTATGACTTTTATTATTTAATACAGTATTTCTAGTAGCTCAATACAATTACTTATGCAGATATTGACATACTTTTCATATTTAAAAGGATGGCATATTTTTCTGCATATTTTATTCAATATATTTCCTCTTGCACAGTGGAACTGTGTGCGTGTTCAGTAAGATGTAAAGGAAACCACACCACACTGTAGTCTTGCAACCTGGATATTAAACAACCAACTGAATTTTAGAGCGTTAAAATGACAATCCCCCCTCCAATTCTGTCCAGAGAAGTCACACTGGCATGCTTGATATGTTGAAACAAATGCTGACAAATTTACGTATCTCTCTCTCTCTCTCACACATGCACACAAGGCAACCTGCAATGAAAAATTATACGTTTACCAAGAAATGGCACACCAAGAAAAGGATAGCAATAATTCAAATTGCATTATAGGGGAATGACAACGTGCACATGCAAAGTTCAAACCAAAGAGGTGCCTCTTAAACCATGATTGGGATATCAACAAAACACCTGGGTATGTTCTGTTCAATCCACAAACATGGAACCATAAAACAAACCTGCCTAAAAACTTAAAAGACTGATTGCATTTGGGAGTAGTATTTCCCAAAGCAAAAACGACGAGAATTGCCACTTGAATGCAGGTCACGCTCTATGCTTGTTTTGAAGTTCATCAGATCAATTGTTTTCAGCATATTGACCTATGGTAATATAAAGAGCGAGCTATAAAAGATAACTAGTGCTGTTAGTGATATGCAAACAAAAGAAGCTGGGATGTTATTCCTAAACAACGCATAATTTCTACATGCCAAAATGTGATGTTTAGAAGAAATAGTGATCCAAAATAATGTCAAAACAGTGACAGTTAGAATTCAAAAAATGATAGGTAAATAAAACAGCTAAAATTTCAGATGGGGGACTAATCAGAAAAGAAAGGAGGCAAATGTATGAAATCTATACCGTTTTTATATGATAATAAATGTCAACTATATTAGAACTGGGTAACCACTAAATGCTAAATATTTAAGAAATGTGTAAATGGTGTAAGGTTAACTTGGATATTTCATTTCAGATAATCATATCTCAATCACGAGATTAATCATGAAAGGTTGATTTAGTCTCAACTGGAATGCTATAGAATTTCTTTGGAATCTTATTTCCATGAAGAGGATGTCTGCATAGGAAAATTAAGTTCTTAGAGAATGATGCCTTTGTGTCATTATGCACGCATTCAAATCCTTGTGCACATATAGAGATCGATAATCACAGATCCATTCATCTGATTGCAAACTTTATATTGCATTATTAGGCCAAAGAAGTTCTTTGAGCAAAAAATGTTGTGTCCATAAGACTATATCAGGAATAGACCACTTAATCAATATCATTTCATCTAAAATGAAATGTGAGTATCAGAAACCAAATATTTCTGGTAAGGAAAAATTAAAAATTCTATAACGTAAAGTGAAAATTTAGTGAATATAAAAGTTCAGTATACGTATCCTCATATAGTTACAAATGTCCCAAGATGAACATGCAATGCAGCATGAAATTTGTATGAAAAATTTTTCTTTAACATCCCCCACCCCACTTATATAATCAAAACCCTGTAAGACTGTGTATTTGAAGTACATATGCAAGATAACGTTTCTATAGATACATGGATTTTGATTAGTACTTCATCAAAACTACATCATTCAAACTTCATCAGAACTACATTCAAACCCTAAAAGATTATGTATATTTGAAATTTTGAGGTAAATATGCACCCTTATACTATAAATCTATTTATGAATCAAAGTTTGAAACATGCAAATTTCTTGTAAACAAGCCAATAATAGACATCTCATGCATTGATAGCAAAAAAAACATTGATTTTCCAAGGTAATAGGAACCTAGATTGTCCATCGCTTCAAGCAGTTTTCCATAAAGAAGAAGACTATGGTACCAAGTGCAGATGTCACATGAATTCATAGGTGTTCATCTCATGACCCAGAGTCATAACAAATGGAAGCCCAGAATCACCCACTCCTAGACATATCAACCCTAAACCTTGTCTTACTTCTTATATATCTTTATAGGACAAGTCTTGAGAGAGTGGAACATTGACATCCCAAGGTAATTACAGACTAGATTGCCCATTGGTTCAAGTAGATACTGAGTGCTTATGTCATATAATATAGGTATTCATCTCACGACCAACAATCACAACATATAGAAGCCCGTAATCACATGCCAGTAGATATATCAATCCCGAAGCTGGCCTTATATCTTATATATTTTTATACTATTGAGTCCTGAGAGAGTGGTGCATGTATTTGATCTACCTCGGGCTAAGACTGTGGGCTGCAGCAATCCAGTAATATATGGCATTTATTATTCTCTCCATCGCATCTTGTGTTTATTTTCATGTGCATCTGCTGTTATAAAATCTTGGTGTGGTGATGATTTTAAGTGAACTGTGTTGTTGTAGGTTATACACACCGGAAGCTGTTCTTTAATTATTGTTATTGGGAAGTATTCTGTCATCGTGGAAGAAAACTACTCTCTACAAAATAAAATCTACTTTGATCAAATGCTACTATTGCTGGAGGTCTTGGTAGTTGTATTGGACCCTATTCTGGTGGAGCAAGAAGACTATTTGTTGATAATTTGCACTTCAACATCGCTGAGGATCAACTTCCACGGGTGTTTGGGACTTGAGCCATTTGGTCCTGTTGAACCTATTTAACTACCTACTGGTCTAGATACAGACACTGCAAGGATTTCAAATTTGTTCAACTTACGAAATTTGAGGATTCTTGAGCTGCGAAAAACCTTAACAAACAACCGGAAATTGTCCATTCAATCATAAAGGTGTCAGTGGCATCTGATCAAATTGGGATATGGTATTTATGGACCATCTATGATTGTTATGCACCCCCTTGTAGGTCAGATCAAGACTAAGTTCTAATGGAAGGGAATTGTACAAAGGATAAGGAGATTTAGATCAGCCAAGTGTTTGTATCTGCTAGATCATTCACCATTTCATCAATCACTCATAGTTATGCATTTCTGGTTTGAATGTGGTCTTTATAAACATTTCTGGTTTGAATGTGGTCTTTATAAACAATCTCTGACTGTGGACCAGTTACAATTAAGTGATAACACAAGGGATTTCATACAAGAGATCTAGATCAGGCAGCCATTTGTCTGTGGCTGTTTAAAAGTTAAAACCACTCAAGGGTTGAAGCAACAAAGGATATTATACAAAGAAAATGACAAGGCACTACAAACAACAGATGAATGCAGCAGAGAAATCAGGCAGCCGGTTGACTGTAGGAAAGAAGGAAAAAGGGCACTTTAAACCCTGGGACACAAATTTCTTGATCTGTGAATTATGAGAGAATTGTAAGTTCCCAATTCATCGGGAAAAGGAGGAATTGTGCAGTGGATAGATCACAGTACACTGGTAAGACATGTCGCAGAGGTCACATGGGTTGTCATGGTGCAATTCTATAAGAGAACAAATATAAATGTGGTTTGCATTCTGGGGGGCTGAGACGACATGTGGGGGGTGTGGGCACAACAACATTCAAGGAATTTAGATGTTTCTTTTCAAGCAGTTAAAGACCATATATTAAGAATTTAAGAAGGTTTCAAACAAGGATAGCTTAAATTACCGAAAGATGATGGCTGTTGTCCTTGGACCTTAAGTTCAAAAACACACATGGCAAGGCAATATCTGAGATGAAGTACATTATAAAGGCATTACTCTAAGTTCTACATGGAATAGAAGGTGATGAGAAGGCACTGTAAAACACTTAACAAATTCATGGAGATGAACTGAAAAAGAATATCTCACATAAGATGAAAGGTAGGACTAATGAAGATGAGACATCAGTACATCATTGCCCTCGTGTTTTGCAAACGTGTTTAAAATCTGGTAATAATGAACTCTTGCTTGACAAATTGAATTAGACCAGAAGTTAAACTTGACATTATAGAAGTGGAATCACAAATGGAAGACTCAAAATCGATGATATTACACTCACAATGAGTCACTGCTCAGATAATCATACCTACTGAAGACAAATTATAAAGTACTGCAGTTCAAACTCAGTCAAAAGTTGTGAGCCATGGGAGTCGCAGAACCTTCCAACTTGTAATGAGGCCACAACAACAGAGGTGGTGAGGGAATCTAGGAAAACGACTCCTCGGTGTGGTTGGTTTGGGGTACTCCGGGTAAAAAATCTATGTTGCGTGACTTTCCAGAAAGGGGGACCAAGGGATGAGAACCAGGGTCCAGAACAGCTGGAAGCTCCCCCCATATTTCTAGGGAATGGCAAGTTTGGAACAGCAAAATAATAGATTTCAAAATTTTAAAAAATATATAAAATATATATTATCCAAAAAATAAAACAAATAGCCCAGCCAAAAACAATAATGCTAGTACCTTTAACAAAAATAATACCCCCAAAAAAGCAAGCACGTATGGTTTGGCTCTATTAATTTAGGAACATATGTTAAAAATAGCACCTATGTAAAAATCTCCTCCCTGTGCACATAATGGATCGCTTGATCTGTTGGAATGCAGAACACAAGTGATTGTTTCAAACACCGGTAAAATTGAATCAAGCAGGCACCAAATAAAGACAGAAACTTAGATTGCAGAAATGATTTACACAATTCAAATGCTGCCATAGACAGACAAATCGAAACATTGCAGCACAAAACTCTACACACTCCTGGGCTGACTGTGCACTGAAACCAAGCATCTTACAGGCCTGTTTCAACACACGAATGGGTGCCAAGCACACATATGATTTGGCTCTATTGATTTAGGGACAGATGTTAACCTTTTTAAAAATCTCCTCCCATGTGACCAAAACATAATATAAACTTGTAAATTTGAAATAAAAATCCAATATAATACAATTAAAAAACTTTGGGGGTTTGTGATCCACAATCAACCATGAACTATTCCTTCACCGCAAGATGAACCAAATGGATGGACTATTATACTGTATGCAACACAGAATGGATCCTTTGATCTGTTGGAATGCAGAACACAAGAGATTGTTTTGAACACCACTGCAATTGAATCGGGTCAGTGGCACATAAGTACAAAACATAGCTTCACAGAGAGATATAAATTACAGCAATGGTTTGCATGGATCCAAATGCTGCCATATACAGACAAATCGAAATATTGCAAGTTTGCAACACAAAACTCTACAAACACCTAGGCTGACTGTGCATTGAAACCAAGCCTTTTACAGGCCTGTTTCAACTTTCAATACATGAACAGGCCCCAAGCGCACAGGAATGTAGGAGCATCTAGCAGCCTGTCACAGATCGGGAACATCCAGATATTCCCTTTCCCTATAAAGGCACACCCAGATGCTCCTCAACAAGCAAAATGTCTCATGGATATTCTCAAAATGGGCATGGATCTGTATGAGAATATCCAGAACATTGACTACGACATTCCCACCAAATTCAAAACATTTCACTCCCATTCCCTTGATCCCTAGAACAAGGGGACCTGAGGGATGGATCCCCCAGGAAATGGGAGCAATTCTCATGCTACACTGTAAAAATCTATCAGTAAAGTTGATTTCCGTAATAAAAGTAAAACATAGACAGGGTGAACCTAAAGAAGACCTTTCCCCACATTGACCCAAGATGAAAGTGACAGTGTGTAGCAGTGAGCAAGGTATTCCAGGAACAGAAGATAAGGACCTGATAGCTTGGAAGGGATAAGGACCTGATAGCTTGGAAGGGAATCGAAAAGCTTCAGAGCTCAAGGACAGTTGTCAGCCTCATACAAGGACTAGAATTTTCAGCTGGTATCTCATAGCAAGGGTGAACCTAAACAAGATCTTTCTCCACATTGACCCAGGGTGAAAGTGAAACTGTGTAATACTGTGCAAGGTATTCCAGGACCAGAAGATAAGGACCTGATGGCTTGGAAGGGAAGCAACAAGCTTCAGATCTCAAGGACAATTGTAAGCCTCATACAAGGATCACGAATGCTCATTGAAGTACAAATTAAGGGAGACTAAATAGATGTTGGATATTGGTTGCAAAAGTATCCCTTAATAATTTAGTGTGTTTCTAAGGAGGGGTGTTGGGAAATATAAAGACTTAAATTAGTGAATGTTGGTTATAAGGGTAGAAGTCGAAAAGAGACATGACAAAACTTTAAGATCATTTTCGGGTAATCACGTGATGATCATTAGCAAAGTCCTAATATAATTAAGCTGTCCAGACATCAAGATAAGTGTCACACTGTTGAATTAAGAGCAACATGTGTCCCATGAAAGGTTTATAGAAATGAACCATCCATACGAATCTCAACAATCGAGGTTGGGAGACTTGAGAGAGAGGGATCTGTAACTTGTACAGTATACCACCAGAGGATTTTTAAAACAATATTACATTTTCTCTCCAAATCTCTGTTCTTATATGTGAATGTATTTGTCGTGTATCCTAAATTTCTCATGACATAGATTCCAAATTAATTTGCAACTTGTATAGTATACCACAAAAGGAACTTTTTAATGCACTGTTACTTTCTCTGTAATCTTTGTGCTCGTGTGTGAATGTAGTGGTCATGTATTTAAATTTCTCAGGACTTCCATTCCAAAACAATTTTACATGGACCTGCTAATGAAGTTCCTATAGCAGTTGTCTTTCAATGAAATACACATAAAAAATTATAAATATCTGATGTTATCTTATCAGCACAAAGCCTGAAGGAGCATTGCAGCTTAGTCATTCATAAGAGATGGTCCATTTCTTAAACTACATATCATTGTTCCTTCCTCCATGGTTGAATGTAATGATCTAACGAATTTATCAAGAAGCAGAAAATGAGATAAATGCAAAGCTGTATCTTGATGCAGCTTTGCTCTATTTAGGCTAAAATGATTTGCCTCAAGATCAACTGACAAGCTAGAGACCAAATTTCTACTTTTAAAGGAAAAGTGGACCCAAAACCACTGGCTAGCAATGCTTATATTTCATCGGATAGAAAATTGCTAACTACCAAAATTCAGTTAATGGGATGCAAAATGGGATCCTATTCATGGCATTGAATGTTCAATATCAAGGTGTTAGACCTACAGGCTATAAACCATTGTGGCTCTTTCAAACTTCTTAATCAAGGATCTTGCTTGGTTTGGATTATGAGGATCCATACCAACATTTGAGCATGAGGAGGATTCCAACTTTCACTTATACAATGCAATACATGCTCAAACCTTTGACATTCAAAAAACAAGCCTTCAAATTTGAAAATATATAAATAGTCAGATTTAGGTAATATACTTGAGTGTTTCAGGTCTCTGCAAAACGATATTACAGATCTTTTTAGGGCAGAAAGGAGGCCAGTGGCAGGTCAAGGGTTGGAGATGAAGGAAAGGCACTTCCTCAACTTGGAATGTCAATGTTGAAATGAAACTCGGGTCATTAAGCCCGAACACACCAAAGAAGAAAAAACCAACAAGCAAAAGGAGAAGGGAGACAAACAAGCATAAGTATTCAACACTACAACTCCAGATCTCAAGAAAGACACTTGTGATTTATGTAACGGTGATTTGTGTAACGGTTAACCCTATTTTTGTTTGTTTTAAAGGCAATAAATCATATAGCTACAAGGTTAAAATCCAATACATAAGAGTTGAATTCTAACACTCTTTGTTGGCTTTTATAAATGGCCAATATAAGCCTAGACATCCTTTTGAGTTAATGGTATCATTATGTTAAAAATGTCAATTGACAAGGAGGAAGACTCTCGATTCCCTCTCATTATGACAATGCATGTATCTTCAATATTTTGATATAAAGGTTTCTTAAATTATCAAATTTAAAAATAAAAATCATTAGATAATTCAAACTCGTATCTGTGGCCTCTTCTTTATTGTCAGATAAGGAGTCCGAATGTATCACTAAAAACATCTTTTAATTCATTTTATAGTTCATTTTATTATTCTTCCACCATCAAAAGTATATCAACCCTGCTTCCAATTTTGGAAAATTTTGATTTGAAAAGTTTCAAGAGATGACTTCTCGACGGTGCCATTTTTAATTTGTTGTTTCTCCAAAAATATCATTTTTTTATAAATAAATAAAATCTATTATTAACATATTATAATTTTTATATTTATCTTCTCCCTATGTCCCTTTATCAATCTTTTTGATATGTTGTTGTAACAAGCAAAATGCAGTGATCTATAGACATACAATGATCACTGGATAACAGATGCAACTCTTAAAAGTAAATACTGGTTTGATGGCTCTGTTACTATGTTGCACATGTTTTCATGAACATCGAGAACACGGGTATGGATGTCCGGACTCCGGAATGACTAGAAGCTTCAGTAAAGAAAACCCAAAAAATAAGGTAAAATAGGGAAATTTTCAAAAAAACCGAGGAATATCACTGAACCATGCTACATACAATATTACATAGTAATGTCATTCATGATTCCAATAAAGTAACATGGACTTAACCAATTGTCATTTTTCTGTTCTCTTCAGTGTCAATATCAACTATTTTTGGATGGTTAAGTTAATCTAGTTGAACTACAGTATAATTTTGATGGCTCTATCCATGGTTGTTAGTGACATACTTCGCCCAGTTTTGCAAAATGGAGTGACAATGAAAGAAACGTCACTATTCCAATTTCCAACATAAAGTTTAAATTTCTTAAAAGATAATTGTGGAGATGCCTACAACTAGAGACAATTTTACAAGCTATTTTGTAAACAAGGCAGTATTTGTTTCACCGATGTCAGAAAATTATTTATTTAATAACCCCATGGTTGAAATTTGAAGCAAACCAGTAGAACAAGTATAAAATGTCCTTTCATCTAGCTACGAACATATTAAAGGAACATCACTAATCTAACATAAAGAAAAAAATTCTTGAAAGATAACTGTGAAAATGCCTACAACTAGAGACAATTTTACAAGAGCTATTAAAAAAAATACATAATATTTGTTTCCCTGATGACAGAAATATTTATTTAATAACCCCATGGTTGAAATTTGAGGTAAACCAATAACCAATATACAGATCCCGGTACGGATCTGTCAAATTTTTGAAAAGCTAGGATCCAGAAACAGCAGGGATATATCAAATAAAAAACATTTAATAATATTTTTTTAAATTTTAAAAATATATATTCAATGTTAAGAATCAAAACCATACTTGGATCACAACATTAGAACTGAAATCATTAATGTCATCAACTGGAAACACAACATTAGATATCACTCGCCCACACTCTGTTCACTTACTCACTCACTCAGGTACAATATCATGCTCGATATCGCTGCTCAATCTCGACTCTCACATTCAATGTTTGCCAAGTGCAATATCTGTCTCGATATCACTACTCAAGATTGAGTCAGTCTGAAAAGCAGCGCTTTGTGTCTTGTGTTGGAAGTGGGGCAGGGTTTTCTTGTAGAATATTTTAAAGGTATTAGGGTTTAAACAAGTAGAAAAAATGCAAAAAACCTAAAACTGCATCGAATTTTCCTTGGGATCCACTCCTGGTGGGGTTGAGTGTCGCTGGATCCACCTCCAAAAATTGGGAACCGCCTCTACACTATTTGGATATGCCTAGCTGGTGGATACTACATGGATCCAGATTCAAGGTCAGGACCCCGCGGATCCAGTAACACAGACCAATAGACAAGCATAAAATTTGCCCTTCCATCTAGCTACAAACATCTTGATCCCAAGTTAAACAAGGGAATGCCCTGAACTCTCAAGGGAAATATATAGGCATCATCTGAGATTATAGGCATCATCTGAGATTTAAGACAAGGGAATACCATGAATTATTAAGGGAAATATATAGGCTTCCAAGATTTAGCCTGATTAGCCTGGATAAAAGCATTCAATTTCATGCAATCAAGACCATATTGGTTAATCAATATGGTCATTTTTTTGTTCTTTTTTGTGTCAAGGTGAACTATTTTGGATTTTTTATTAATTAAAACCCTCATTAGCATTTTTGTAGCGGAGTTGCTAAAACAAGCCCTTACCTTTTCTGGGGCCACATGTCCCAAGAGCGTCTCAATCCATAAGAGACAGGGCACTCCTGAACAAGCCCCCGACCAACAACCAAAAGCAGGCAAGGAGCACCAACATGAGTGGCATGAGTCTGAGCATCGAGCTCCCACAGCATTCTGGACACTCCCAAAGGCACAACTTCCAAGGGTTTCAAAACATTCCATTCTAACTCCCAAATTCCCAAAAACAAGGAAAAGTTGGAAAAGGGTTAACCCACCCCAAGAGCAATTCTTGTGTAACTATGGTTTATTATACTATCAAATAGTCTATATGGCAAGATGCGAGCTAAGGAAAGGCAACAACGAAGAACACAAATCATTTTTGAATAAAGATAGTAATATATATATATCTATAACTATATGCATATATTAATGATCATTTATAATTAAATATCATATTTCTTAGCTATTATTATTACTAGCATAGATGCATGTTAACCCTGGATCTATTCAGCACCAGGAGGAATCAAAAAAAACTATGTGCAAACATCTCATCACTTAAAAGATCTGGGGTTAAGGTGGATCTATGCTAGATTTTTTTTTGATGATGCTGATTACCATCCACTGAGAGCGACTTTGGTTTATGTAATCAAATAACTAGGAAATAAATAAACAAAATAAATAAATAATCTAGAAATAACTTTGTTTTATCATGTTGTTTATGTAATCAAATAACTAGGAAATAAAACTTCATGTCCGTCCATCTTTTTTCATTTTAGTTTATTAATGTTACACGTGACACGTTTCTTCCACCTAGGCTATTAGAGAACCTCGCTTCTCTTGATGCAATTGCTGTCATTATTGATTTCTTCTTTATTTCAACATAGCTCTCTTTTTTCTCCACATTCCTCCACCCTTTATACTTGTTCAACCTCCTTTCTTCTCTGTTTTTTTAACTTTTTCCACTTCCATTGTTTTTGAGGTCCGAAACAGATGGAATAAAGATGACAAGGGTCAAAAGGCTTACAAGGATGATAAAATAAATAGTGATGAAAACAACAAACACTAATACCACTTGTAGCATACCCAAGCATAAGTTACAAGAATCCATCAAGACCTTCACGTATTAAGACCCAAAATCAGACACGTAAGTTAAGAAAATATGCAAATGAATAAAAGAAGTGTGACTAGGTACAAAGGGGACTACAACCAAAATAATATAGCCATTATGCCTTTTAATGGATAGCTACAATCTATGATCATAATCTTCCAACACATTATTCTCATCTTTTGTGAAGGCAAGCATTTATATCTGGAAAAGCAATCTATGATCATAATCTTCCAATACATTATTCTCATCTTTTGTGAAGGCAAGCATTTATATCTGGAAAAGCTAAAAACCATCCTTCACACTTTCTGCCTCTCTATAGGAATGCAAATAAATATCAGGAAATCATCTCTTCTTGCTTGGGGCCTAAACGATCAGGAAAAAATCGTGGTCACAGCACCTCTAGACAATCAGTTCAAAAACACTTCTGAAGGTCTAAAATATTTGGGCTTCTCCATCAAGGCAAATGGGTACAAAAAGACGGATTGGTCCTGGCTGCTTGCAAAAGTAGAGAAAAGGCTTCATATATGGTGTAACAGGTGGTTATCAAGAGCCGAAAGACTAGTCCTACTCAAGTCCATCAATGAAGCAATCCCAGTTTAATGGACTTTTCTACCCTGGGTCCCAAAAGGAGTATTACACAGGATAAATCAGATGGCTCTCCGCTTCCTATGGGTTGGGAACGATGATCCCATGCCCTTGGTGCTAGCATCAAAAAAATCCATCTCAAAACCAAAGGAACATGGAGGATGGGGTCTCAAAGACATCACAACATTTGCTCGTGCACCAGCAGCAAAAAATGCCTGGAATCTGGTGGAAGGAACAGGGCTATGGCACAGAATCATCAACGAAAAATATTTCACGTCCACATCCATCATGGATTGGATCCGTTCCACCAACAAGTCCTTTCAAAAAGGCACTATTGTCTGGACAGCCCTCATCAATTCTCTCTATCATTGGCGATTGGCTCATTTAGCAAGTTGGCAATGGCTCTAACATCCTGATTGGGAAGGATCCTTGGATAGGCTGCTCCAACAAACACTTGCTGCCAGCAGACCTCCTACACTATCTCAATCAAAGGGGTTACTTCTATTTAAATCAAGTTGGCCACAAAGACTACACCATTGGAGCAATGAGATGGCTCTCTGGAGAGGAGTTGAATTTGGAGGACCCAATGATCCCTATATGGACAGAATTTACACATACTTTAAACAGCTCTCTTGTCCGTCTATCTGATCAAGAAGACAAATTAATCTGGTCCTTCAGCCCGAGTGAGAAATATTCACCCAAACTGGAGTACACTGCCCAATTTCAAGCTACAAATTTGGACCCTCCACCGTGGTGGGGAAAATCTCTATGGAGATTCAACAGCCCCCCAAAATCGAAACTCTTCATGTGGCTTATCCTACAAAACAAGGCACCAACCTGGGAAAATCTCCAGAAACACTCCTTCACTAGGCCGAGCAGATGTGCCCTTTGCAAATCAGAAGAAGAGACCAGCACCCACCTCTTTCTTGACTGCACTTTCACCAAATCAATCTGGTTGGAAATAAGTCGATCCCTGGGGCCCTCTCTAATCTGGAACGGGACAAATATCTTGGAGGCACTACAATTTTGGCTAGCAGAACAACAAAATCAAAATTACAAAGTGCTTCCCCTTATGGTCGGTTGGGAAATATGGTTAGCTCGCAACCATGCTATCTTTGAAGACAAACCCAGCACCACTTTCCATACAGCCATCGCCTGTCTCAAAATCTTCTCTCCTTTTCCACAAAAAGCACTCTTTCAACCAGGCCAAGAGTGTCACAACCACAAGAAAAAAATAAAGCCCTTCCATGGGCTTTTTCTGATGGGGCCGCACAAGGCACCCCCTCCAAGGGTGATGCGGGAGGAATCATACACATCTCTGAAAATCACTCCTACTCTTCTATTGGACTAGGAGAAGCATCCAACAATTTCAACGAGTTAATCTCCCTTTATCTTCTTATACTTCTGGCCCTTGAAAAAAATATCAAACAACTGAACATTTATGGAGATTCTATGTTTGCAGTAGAAGTCATGAAAGGCACACACATTCTAAGATCATACACTCTCTTTCCAGTTTTTGAGGAAATAAAAGACACTGTTGATTTCTCTCATATTACTTTTACACATGTTTACAGGAACCATAACAAAGAAGCGGACCAGCTCTCCAAAACTGGCCTGGACCTGGACAAAGGATTTTGGAAGGTCAAAGAAAAGGGCCTGGATGGCTCCACGGAATTTCTTCACCTCCCTTGGTTCATTCTCTGATTAAGATGCATAGATCTTTTTTCTTTTCTGAAGATATGAACAAACTAAAGTTTAAACACTTCTGTAATATTTTAAAAATATTTAAATTTAGCGGAAATATCAATCCGGATATCTATAAACGATATGACAGATCAGCTAATTAAATGACGGGTGGCTCCACCGCACTCTTTGTTTTGGAAATAGATGAAAGTCTCAGCAGTATTAAACTACCTCACAGCTGCAGCTGAAGGAATGCCCATGGCAAATATGGGTGTAATTACGTGCTTTTTTCCTCAAGAAAAAAAAATTCCAAAACTTTATAATAATATCAATTATTCTACCATCCAGGGGAGGCAGGTGTTGGGGGGTCCTTTACGACCCTAGAGGAAACCAGGTACTGGCATGCTTTTGGAATCTGGGGACTACCACAAATAATAAGGCAGAAGCCTGTGCAGTTCTACAAGGAGTTCAACTCACTATGCAAAGGACAATAGATCAGTTGAATATTGCAAGGGACTCAAAACATTATTCACTATTTTGTTTCATGCTTGATTCCCAAAGATGATGGGTTGAAAGCTTTGATTGATCACACTAGAAACTTCCTTTCCTTGTGCTCAGTCAAATTCTTTCATATACTTTGGGAAAATAATAAAGTAACAGATGAACTGGCCAATAAGGCTATTGATAAAGCCCCTGGTTCATTACGGATCACTGGGACAAAGATCTCAGCCCCTCCACCCTAATGATAAGTCTGAGGGTCTGCAGTGGGGCCCGTGGGCTTGGCGAGGCCCCTTTAGTTGCATGCACACTCCTACGTGATATGCTTATGTGGGGTTATCGTGCATGTCTTTTCCAGGGTGATGGAGAGCCATTGCAATCAAGAAAGGAGGAATGGAATTGTAGGCTGGCACAAGCGTAGGCGGTTAACTCTGGTACAGGGCATGGGGCAGTTAAATGTATGCAAGAGGGAATTGACGTCGGATTTGAAAGATGTCATTATTTCCAAGAGTGGTAGAATGTCTATAGTACAAGTTGGTGCAAATGATCTCTTCGATAGGATTATGGTCATCAATAATCTGCCAGGGAATAATCGAATTGATGGTGCAATTACAGTAAGAAGGGCATTGAATGCAATGAAGATAGCCAGGCAAGATAGGCAGGCTCATGGCAATCTGATATCTTGGAAGCAGGGTACAGGAACAAGGCTCTATAGCTCCACGTTTGGTGGAAAAGATCGTGAAGTGTAGGATTGTTGGACGACGAGCGATTGTACTGCATCTAGAGATGGTATTAGCTATTTGGATGGCTATCCCAGTTGGCAATTCAACTCTTGCATGTTTATACAAAGATCTTGACGTAAGTAAATCTAGCTTTGAAGTGATATGGTTTGGGTGGTCTTGTAATAAATATCGCATTTTGGTGTTATCCAGTGTTCATTTTGGCCTAATCTTGAGGATGGGCATTTGGTTTCTCTTCATCCTAATGGTACTTTTTGCATGGGACCTTTGGGTACATAATATCCCAGGCCTTGGAAGTGGGATAGTCCTCAGTGTGGGCTTGGGCTCTCAGAATTTGGGACACTGCAACCTGCTCTATAATCGGAAGTTTGAGCAGAATTCCCATAGAATCATGGCAAACGAGATTGTCGATGGACAGCAAAGCATGGATTCGCAGAAGGATTTTATGGACTTTCAGCGTTTGATAATCTCGGTGAAAGCTCTCCACTCAAAGGTCTCATTTATCCTGCACACTCTGATTATCCACCAAGAAATGGTCGCTCAATTGCAAGATGAGTTGGCGACGATAAAGAGGCAGGTGGAAGAAGTACAAACTCACTCTGCACACAGGAACTTGGTTCAAATGTCCTCAGATACAGCTACAGTCAATGAGAGTCAATCCGATAGGGAGGCGTATGTCATTCCAAACCTCAATCTACAAGCGACACCAATGAATCAGGAGGATTTTGAAGAAATGGAGGTTTCAAAATAATTTCCTTTTATATCATAGTATGTTTTGTCTTTTTGTGTGTATCAACAATATTTATTACCGCATATATACAGTTTAGAATTGTAGTAGTAATAGTAGATTTTGGGAAAATACTGTTGAAATAATGTAACTGTGAAGAGCATTCTTATTATTATTTTATTATTGGATTAAATCCCCATTGCGGATTAATCATGTCATTATTATTATTATTGTTTTTAGATTAATCCCCATGGAGGATTAATCATGTCGGTAATTGTATAAGGACCAAATCCCCTTTTGCGGATTGGTCATCGAACAATTACAAAGTGCAGAATAAAAAGTCGGCCCCAGCAGTTATAATGGAAGACCCAGAATTAATTAAAGGTGGGTTTACCCACCCAAAGTGAGAGGTCGGCCCTGCCAGATTGTGACCTTTCACACGTGCCAGTTTGATATAA
>SNQJ01S0010077.1:121180-137706 GCA_010110895.2 Picea sitchensis | reverse complement strand
GTAGTAGTAGTAGATTTTGGGAAAATATTGTAGACCAGAAAGATACATGGTTGCTAACTGGGGTGAAACAACTAGATTTTTGTGTTACTTGTCGATAAGCATCAAATTATCGACCAAAACAACACAATGTGCTCATACACATCAACCTTATAGTTAAAACAAGACTATAAAATTGACCACTCAACACAATGTGTTCATACACATCAACCTTTGGTAAAATGAGACTAAAATTGGCCACTCGATAGTGAGAAAAAAAATTATTTCATTAATGCCTTGTGGCAAAATAGTTATTGCCCGGCATTACCAATAGTAACTAATGTCATTGAATGTTGAATATAATGATGTGAGTTTCTTTCAAATTATTTTAGCTTCTACAAATTCTCTTTCACAACAAATTTTTTGACAAGAAAAAATGCATGGCTACTCTGTCACTCATAACATGTTTTACACGAAATAGAACTTCACTGAGTAATTATAGAAACTAAAACAAAGTAGAGAAGCTCATACTTCACTCAATTGTCTTCTAACTTATTAGATAGTTACATTCACATAATTTAAAAAGAAGGTAACTAACAAAGCACAAACCTCTATCAATCCTCTAAGTTAATGAGATTTTGAAATTGAATACAACAGAAGATTGCTAAGACATAAAAAGTAAAAGATCACTAGTTCATATGGAAACAAATAATTAAGTAAACCAATGTCCAATCATTAATAAATAAAATATGTTCAAAATATCTCTGAATACTTATAAAAATGTAATATGATAACAACATTTGCTTAAAATCACACCTTTGTAAGCATTCACAACTAAGTGAACATAATTGTAACAAACACATTGATTTTGATTTCAGATAATGAGACTCAAGGCTCAATCATAACTCAGAATAAATGTTGACACTCCTAACATGGCTTGTAAGATGTCTAACAAGCTACACAAACTCACACAAGTGACATCCCATTATTGTCGAAGACCTCTAAAATTCACCAATTCGCCTCCAAAATCCTTCATTGCCCTTGATATTTGGGTGGTTGCATCCAAAGAAGATGACTTTGGACAAAATGTAAAAGCGCACTAGTTTACCTCTCCATGCAATAATTGATATAGTCCTAGGGGCCATTCTATATGTTTCTAATGTATATAACAAAACCCAAAGCATCAATTTTCAATGCTTACACAAAATTTACAATCATTATTAAAATTTAAAAACTATTCAAGTGTGTGTATTGCTTGGTCTGTTTACAAAAACTTTGTGGAGTAAAATTGCGACACATAATTTTTTAATAGCAAGGCCTTAGTTGATATGGTTGGAAATCTTTAAGAGAATAAGGGTTAATGAGCCATGAACTCCTTAGATGAACACATGTCCAAATACCTTTATCATTTTTTATATGATAATAACATTTAAGTAGATTAGTTTACAAAAAAAGGTAACTTACATTTTAATAAGGAAAATTTATCTAAACATGTTTATTTGAGGATCCATGTGTGATTAATTATTAATGATTTGCATTAACAATTACATGGTCTAACATCTTTCTATATGTACTTGTGAAAATTTGAATGATTTGTACTAAACTCACTTCTTGTTTCTTTTTAGTTATTCATTTATATTAACATAGACATCAACCATTCAACAATCTATAGGTTGTCCAATTGTACCTATTGATCAAAACAGTCAAATGGCAATAGTTGTTTAAGCCATTCAACAAGAAAAAGTAAACTTCAAATCCCTAAACTCAATCGAGTCAATCTTACTAAGCAGGCTTTGGATGAGGTGTGTATTGATTTGATTATAGTATGATGATTTTTGGACCGTAATTTTTATGTATTTTCTCATAACTTTAAATTTATGCATCTCAAAACTTATCTCAATGTAATTTTGCTATTCCCACCCATAGATGGGAATAAAAATTAGCATATATCACAGTAGCCCTTTTAGGTGTCTAATCATTGGAAGGTCAACACTCCCTCAACTGAACAAACAACCAATACAACCTAGGTTAAGAGTCCATGCAAGTGAATGTTTAGGAAGCTAAACAATATTCCAACTCAACATACCAAGCTCACATTAGCCCTTTTAGGTGTCTAATCATTGGAAGGTCAACACTCCCTTAACTGAACAAACAACCAAGAAAGCCTAGGTTAAGAGTTCATGCAAGTGAATGTTTAGGGAGCTAAACAATATTCCAACTCAACATACCATGCCCGAATGCCATTGACACGCCATCGATCACAATTTTTCATCCAAAGTAAGTAGAGGTAAGATGAAATTTAAAAAAAAAATATTACCTTGACCTTGTCAAGACCTTAGCGTTCAACAAATTTCAACTTGAATTTCAAAATTTGTCGAACTTCAACCCTAAACGAACTTCAAGCCAAATTTCAAGTCGAACTTCGACCCGAATTTTTTTCAAATTTATTCAATTTGAATTTTAGAAGGAAAGAAAACAAAACTACTATGTAGAACCTAACCTAAACCCCAAATTTTTTAAGAATATAGCATCTTTTTCAAATGTACATTTAATGTTGACCTGTAGTTTTCAATATCATATATGTTTAATGAGTGCATGGAATTTAATTATATATAGTTTTAAAGTTTAAAAATTTTGAATTATATAATTGTTTAACTTACCAAATTTTATTCCATAGTTTTGCACTGTGAATTTTTTTCCAAACTTCATGGTCGCCAAACTCGAACACGAACACAAACTTCAACGTCACTGAACCTAGGTTAGACTTCCCAAAAATGGGTTTGTATATTGCATTGTCTTTCCTTGACATGGGGGCCTTTTACAGCTAAAATACAAAAGAAACGTGCACATAACCACTACATTAAAAGCAACTTGTGAAACGAAAATAATTAGTGACACTCCTTTCATCACATAACCACATAGAAAACAATAACAAACATATAATTGAGAAAGTAGATATTATTTTTAGAATTAATGCTTACTTTAGAGTTGGTTTGGGTTTGCTAGATCTAGTTGGTTGTGAGAGATCTTCTCCAACTATTAGATCCTATTTATGTGTAGTTGAGATACTCCCCGATGAGTTTGTTGTATAGTTGAGGGAAAACTTCATGTATAAACATTGGCTTGGTTGAATAATAAAATATATGTAGAATATTTTTTTGGTGTGTATATAATATGTCTACTCTTTGCTATTTTATCTTGGTATCAGAGTTGGTACAGTCCTGACTCTCTCGGGAGGGAAGCTATAATCATGCCAATTCTGCAGGAGTGAATTGTTTTGTTTGGTGAGAGTAGATATTACTACGTGATGTGTGTTTGTGTGTGAGTTGTTTGCTTGATTGCAGGCCCAAGAAGCATAGCTCCCACGCAATTACAGCAATGAAAACAAGAAGGCATCGGTATTGGCAATTTGAGATCGACAATGGAGAGCTTCCTAACAACCTACCATCTAATATTCTTTGAAGATGAGCAGGAAGATGAGGAGGGTTATGTTAGAAAGGGATCGTGCAATTCCTGCTGGGCTTTCAGCACAACCAAGGCACTAGAGAGCGCAAATTTCTTGAAGACAGGGGAGCCGGTGAGCCTGAGCGAGCAACAATTGGTGCACTGTGATCACGAGTGTGATCCTTCAAACGCAAGATCAGGTAAGAGACTTAAGACATTGGTGCGACATATCTGTAATCACGAGGGAAACAATTATGTGATCACGAGTGCATTGTTGTCCAGGGTGATGTATTTCTGGAAGGGAGAGTCGAATGTTTTTCCTGAAAATATAATTGCTTTTCGAAGGGATGTGTTACAATCTAGAAAATCAGTTGCAGAGGTGTCAATTGACAACTCCTCGAATCAGCTTGACTTTCTACGGATGGTTCGATTGATCTGGCAACTGGAAGTCAACGATCAATTGCTTCAATGCTTAGATAGATCAAAATGGCAAGTGTTTCTTTCACAAGCATTTCTTCAAGGGCAATGAGATGCATGCTTGCTTACATGGCAAGCAAGGCAACAAGGAAAATCATATGTCGACAAACTTTGAAGATGACGAAGAAGTGTTAGAATCCGCCCGTATGAATGAGGATGATATCCTCGGTTTGCTGGCAAGAGAAAAATCTAAGTGCAACTTGTGCATGGGAGAAGGGTTTCTTAAGAGTCCACAGAAAGGAAATTGTTGTAGAATCTTTGTTGTACCTAAACTTTGAGCGTTGAACCTTTCTTTCATTAAATAGTTATATTAGATTTTAAGAGAAAGGATTGTGTTAAATATATTAGTATTTTTTTTGTTTGTGAAATGAATTATGAAGAACCGCTCATAGAACAAAGTAACATAATTTAAGTTGGTGGTTCTTGACGCAAGAACACATCATTGGTTTGATTATGTCTATAGTCTATTATAAGTTGGTGGTTCTTGTTGTACTTCGATGCTCCAAGAACAACAGTTACTGGTTATCTTTGTTTGGTTGTGAGATTGTGTATGTTAAAAAAGGTCAGGTTGTATGATCGGTTGTTCGATACATTCAGTATCTAAACTGCTTTCCTATATAATTGGCGAATACAGCGAGCTATGTATTTACACAAATGGAAGTATGACAATAGGATGATTCAATATCTAGACTATTTTTCGAAGTATGTCAAGAATCGTCGATCATTACAACTACGTCATTGATGGTCAGAAGTGATTGAGTCTTCAATGAATCAAGTGGTAGCTCGAATGAATGGTTGTGAGAAAGAGCATTGTCTATGAGATTTCAGAAGTGGATCAAGATGCTAATTTATTCTATACCAGACAAAGATTAGACTCCAAAAATATTTTTAAGTGATTTCACTATTGTTATTTGTGATGTAAGCATTAAAGGAGAGTGTTAGAATTAATGCATACTTTAGAGTTGGTTTGGGTTTGTCAAATCTAGTTGGTTGTGAGAGATCTTCTCCAACTATTAGATCATATTTATGAGTGTAGTTGAGATATTCCCTCGTGAGTTGGTTGTGTAGTTGAGGGAAAACTTCATGTATATTTAAATATGTGCTTGGTTGAATAATAAAATATATGTGGAATATTTTTTTGTGTGTATACAATATGTCTACTCTCCGCTATTTTATCTATTATGAGGGAATAGAATCCTAACAAAATAAACAAAGAAAACTAGGATGTAAAAAAGCAAGGGGTTCAAGTAGCAAATGCTTATTCTCTAAGGATCTCAATGAATATACAAATGTTAACCCCACACTTATAATTTTGTACGAGTCCTACAATTTCTAGCCACAAAAATGAAGTTTACCATGAGTAAATTTAAATTATAGGCTCAACACATAGCCTATATTAACCATTTTGAGTGTTGGGCATTGTTATTGACCCAAAAAATCTTCTTAACCTTGCCTTTAATATATATAGAGAGCGAGAGTTAATTTCAAAATAAATTGTGTTATGAAGAGCCAAAACAATCATATATGATTATGAAGACCTTGAATAACTATTAAGTGCCTTGCTATAATTCATGCATGGAACTAGGGTCTATGTAAAGTCCTAAGATGAAGTAAATAACATGTTTAAAATCAAACTCAAAAGTTCTTAAACACATCTATTAGTTTCATTATCAAAATATATAACATAGTGAACATAAGTTTAGTCATAGATCTATTTGTTGCTATAAGTTTAACCTTAACATCATGCATATGCACGTTGCCTTTAGTTTAGATCATTCAAAACTTAAAGATTGTTTCCATTTATTTCTTTTATATTTTAAAGCATAGATGTGGTCACATTTGAGATGCAAGGGAAGTAAAGCATCTACACTCAAAACAAATAATTGAACCAAGAAATTGTGAAGAAAGGAACCATTAGAGCATGTAAATGGAAGCCTAGTCCTAAAGCATACAAGCATACTAAAAGAAACCACAATTGCATTGGATGTCCTAGAAGTTACCACAATACTAAAACTAGCACTTTTGAAGGGGAAGGTAGAAATCACGAAGTTTGATACACAACTAAACAAGCTTTCATTGCAAGTAAAGACAACAACAAGAAGATATGTTTATTAATGTCTAACAAATGACAAAAACTAGGTCAATGGAGTTGTGTAGTACAAAAGTGTCAATACAAAGAGGGAGGGATAAGACCACTCCCGATTTGGGTATATGACTACCTTTCTCGAAGACCCCTAACTGATAGAGTGAGAATTTGTGCTTAACTTTGATTATGTATCAAGTGAAGGGATTAGACAAGAGCTTTCAAGACCTTACTAGTTCACTCAAGTAAGACCAACCCCTAAAGAAAGGTCTGACTTGAGTTATTGACTATGATAAGGCAAGGTTAACCCAACAATGCCCTGTAAGAGAGGGAAAGGTAGGACCTTACTTGGGTGCTCCAAGGGACCATTCCACCATTCCATCAATATCACTGACTTGTAAATTGGTATATGCAAAGCAATTCTCAGTGAAAGAAGGTGACTATTGAATCATTTCCCCATCCCCCTCATCCATTTTATTAACGATGATATGATCCTCTATTACAATATAGTTCTTTTGGGTTTCTCCTCTAGTCGCAAGCATCTTAGCAGTCGTCTAGTTATTTTGGGTTTCTCCTCTAATCACAAGCATCTTAGTAGTAGTGTAGTTCTTTTGGGTTTCTCCTCTAATCACGAGCATTTTAGTAGTGTTGATAATTTTAATATTGTATCATGCAAATCAACAACCTAAGCTCCCAACACCTTTTACCTACCTCCCATCAAAACGCCAAACAATTGACTCACGTATTGGAATAGACTTCAACCATATACAATGTGAACTTAAAACAAATTACTTAGGATGTGTGCCTCCTTTGTTTGGTAAGGCCACGTTAATACTCATCAAACCTTGGCCCAACTAGTTTGCTTCCCATTAATACTTGGTCTCATCTATCCAATAATGGTTTCATGAAGGGTTGAGCACAAAGTCCAAGCCAAACCAATTTGTTTAAAATCTTGGAAGGGGTTACACGTGATTCAGGGCCAAGGCTGCCAAAGGCAACCAAGGACGAGATCTTCGATCAAAACTGCCCCGATGGTTTTACAATGAGCTTATACTTCAGTAACGACTCTGCAACCCTCCATGTGACGCCAGAGATAGAAAAAGCTGGCTTTTGCCTTGTCCTGCGTGTCCATCCCTCAATTCACTTTGACCTTCATTTCAGGGGTATGCTAGTTGAGTTAAAATTCTATAAAAAAAAATTGTATCAATTTTAACCACCTGATTGTCAATTACAGTACATATATAATACTCCAAAAGACAACCTGCAGACAGTTGACACATGATAAGGAGTCCACAAAGTGCATATGCTGCATATGCCTGTTACTTTTAGTGTATAGTTTTAATAGCATAAATTTATTTTTGGTTTATCTTTTATTGATTAACCTATATAATTTATAAAATAAAAAAAGGCTCATATTTTAACTTCCGAGTATGCCTCCTACACAGAGCAGATTCTGAAACGAGTTGTGTTTCAAGGAAACTGTATAACAGAGGGAAAGTCCTGTGCTGGAGATGAAATGCACTGGAAATGCATCCATCCCAGGTGAAATTCAACTCTGAGCAGACGAAACTGAATAGTTCCGGCAGGCAAAAAATAGGGAAAGACAAGCAAATTCTTGATGGAAAGCTGGACGAAACCCTGTTGGAAAACGGGGAATGAAAGCAAATAAACCAATCTGGGAATGAAAGCAAATAAACCAAATTCTTCGTGCAAACAAAAGTTTAGATAAAATTTAACAGAACTCCTGAGCCAAACAAGCAATTGAAAGACCTTAACCAAAATACATTAGACAGACAAGGGTTTGCAAGAGGGTTTAGATGAAATTTAACAGAACTCCTTAGCCAAACAAGCAATTGAAAGAACTTAACCAAAATACTTTAGACTGACAAGGGTTTAAGGGAATTTTGATAAAATCCCCCCAGGAAATGGAGTTTTCAGATTCGGAAGATCAAACGTTTGAAGATGACTGATCAAAAATCTCCTATCGAGCTCAGTTAAGGGTTTATGGACAATTATCAAAAGAAGCTCCAAAGAAACAGACAAAGAGCACTGAAATCCATAATCCTTACCGCCCGGGCAAATTCGATTCTGAGAAAGCTGTCTCCCATGGCCACGCCCTGCAGACCCTCCTTGGCCGCTTTGGCATGCTCGATGTGCTTGAAATACACGAACGCGTAGTTCCGCAGTGGGTACACCTTTACACTGTCGATCTCTCCAAACTTAGCGAATACTTCCATAAGCATGAGCTCGGTGGTCTCGCCGGGCACATTACCTACCCACAGATTGTGTGACGGCGGAACTTCCTCCTCCTCGCCTCCCTTCGCCTGGAGGGCGTTCCCCGGCGGCGGACCCCCACGAGGGCCGTAGTGGGAAGGGGCTCCGCCCACGGAAGGAAGCGCATTCTGCATCAAAGGGGTGGGGCGGGGACGCTTTTGTTAAGCGAATGGAGGCTAAGAATCAAAAGCAAAAACAGCCCAAAGGGATCAATATCTGCACTCACCGATTGCCGCAGAGTAGCGCCTCTTGGATTGGCCATTGGTTCCCGTCGAAGTTGCATCTCATAACCCTTCCTCGCCGATCGCTCTATCGCCTACGGACGGATTTATCAATGAATCGCAGAGACCAAATATGAAATATGAGTGGCGGAGGGAGGATAAACAGTCAATTGGGGTTTGCTATTGAGTTTATGATCATTATATATAGATACGGTGTTTTGATTATTTGTTATTTATTATTAATATCCTGGCTGAAATAAAATTTGTATTTATCGTCGCTTCAAATCAGGGAAAAGGTGTGTGTTACTTTTGGTGAATGGTGATTGTTACGTGTTTGACTCCGCCCCTTCTCTTCCACTTGCTCTGCATTGAGTTACGCTCCATGACACGTAGAGTTGGCAAGTAATATGGACCCAATGGGGGCATCGCTATGTCTGTTGAATGCTTCCACATGTATTTTTCCAAAGGTTGTATTATTTGGTGTATATTGCTGGTTGGGCCAAGTATTAATGTGGAATGAATTATTTTATTCTATTAACATATTTTGTTAAAACATTTATGAAAAGTGATAATTAGCTATGTTACTAAATATTAATATATTATAAAATAAATATTAAATTTGGTAATTAAGTTTAATTTGGGGTTTTGAGATTATTTTCAATGTAGAGGTTGTTTACAATTTAATTATAGATATTTTGTAAATTTAAGTTTAATAAGAGGTTTTGGGATTATTTTTAATTAATTTGATTATAAATATTTTGTAAGTTTTTATTTTTTTATTATATATTTGTTAATGAGTTTTACTCATTTTAATTTAAATAAACTCTATTTTGAGTAGTTTTAAATAATATAGACAATAATGCATGTCATTGTAACATTGAAGAATGTAAATTATTTCTATAAATAAAATTAGGATTTTTTTTTCCAAAAAAAATAATAATAATTTCAAACAACTCCATAAAAATGCATACTAATGCATACTAGCAATTATCCCATGTTTTCCTTATTGTTGATAATAGCAACTATGGGATTATGTAAAGGCCATTACAAACTATTGAGATGGGAATTCAATCATTGTACACAATAACAATGTTTAGATGGGAATTCAATCATTGTACACAATAACAATGCTTAGTAATTGAACTAACTCATTAAGGATTTTAAACCAATTCTTAACAATTACAATACAAATGTAACATTAAAACCACTAACTTAATACATTCTTGAAAATTTAAAGATACTAAAAATAAAATCTAAAAACATGATTAAGACTCATCTTCATTCTTCAAAAGAACACTCATAAATACATTCATTAACCTTTCTACTCTATATTTTATCAATAAAATGTTTATAAATGTGAATAAGACTCCTCTCCTTTTCTAAAAGAGACACTCATAAATGCATTCATCAACTCTTCTATTATATATTTGTAATACTTGAGAGTAATTTCTCTCATATAGACTCTTGCTTTACTGACTTGACATTACCATCTTGTTACTATGACTACACTACTTGCTACTACTTGACTTGACATGACTTGACTAACTTGACTTGATCTTGACTTGACTTGCTTCCTACTACTTGCTCTTACTTGAGCACTTACCATGACTTACTACAACATACAGCCATTAATAAGACCTCACTGTACCCCTGAAGGGAAGGAAGTAACTTAAAGAACAAATGTTAAAAACAAAATATGCTCTTCATAAATTTCACTTACATTACTATATTTTTATATTTTTAGTGTACGATAACTTCTTTTTTATACAATGCCCATCATTTTATTATCCTTGAATATTAATATTTCATGAGCAAACCAAGTTCAAATAAAATGTTTTACCAATAAAAAAAATTATAAATGTGCAATGTGAAACCAAGTTCAAAATTGTGCAATGTTTATAAAGTTATCACGTGATGCCCCATTGGCCANAAGGGAAGGAAGTAACTTAAAGAACAAATGTTAAAAACAAAATATGCTCTTCATAAATTTCACTTACATTACTATATTTTTATATTTTTAGTGTACGATAACTTCTTTTTTATACAATGCCCATCATTTTATTATCCTTGAATATTAATATTTCATGAGCAAACCAAGTTCAAATAAAATGTTTTACCAATAAAAAAAATTATAAATGTGCAATGTGAAACCAAGTTCAAAATTGTGCAATGTTTATAAAGTTATCACGTGATGCCCCATTGGCCACCCCATTGGCCATAGCAATTGGAACTGGTCTTCTCAACTTTTTAATGATCAGAGTAATTAGCATCCTTTAAACCAAGTGAGTATTGTGGTTAGGTATGAATGGTATAAGTAATCTCATTGAATCAATCTACTTGGTATATAAGTAATCCCATTGTGGTTTTGGGTTTTGGTGCAGTGAAAGCACATGTAAGACATTTTCCCCCACTATTGCAATAAAACTTATCATAAATAAATAAAAGAAAAAGTAGTTTTGTACATACAACTTCAAGCTAATATTTTAAGATTGCTTAATGGAATACAACATGAAGGTAATGTCCTACTTTATTTGCTTGATGGAAAATAAAAGCTAATATTTTAAGATTACTTGATGGAATATAGCATGAAGGTAATGTCATACTTTATTGCTTGATGGAAAACAAAAATAAGTGATGTTGTGATTTACATATCTTATCTTATTTATTAGTCCCTCCCGAAGGTCAAGGCAAGGACTATAGTAATTGTTTGTCGTTGATCGGGTATTATTAGGTTTATTTGGTCACATTAATAAGTGTGTTTTGGAGTTAGGATTTGTCAAACTACCCCGACCTTTATATTATTTGCCATAAATTTATCTTGATATTCATAGTTTTCTTAAATTTTATTTTTAATTGCATTTTTTTTTATGAAAATAAATTATTTTTTCTATTTATTAAATTTTGTAAATGTAATTTTTGATTCGTTCTCAGCTTTTTGATTTGACTTAATTACCCTGGTGTATGAGATTTGTTTTTTTGAATTTTCGAAATTAAAAATTGATTTAAAAATAAATAAAATTTGATTGGCGGTTTTGGCTAGCAAGCACTCAAACCGACCGATGACACAAGACAGACTACAACAATCTTACCATGTTGCATTTGGCAATCTCATCAGTGGATTATGTATCGTGGCGATCTGCATGCACATTGGAGCCTATTTATTAAATTATACCTGGCCTAGCAACCAGTTCGTAGTTCTTATTGTGGGCTACCTTCAAAGATCTGAGAAGGTATGAAGAAATCCATCCCTCTTGGATTTATTCGTTTATATTGGTGTAGGAGAAAGGGTATCGAGTGACATATCATCTCCATATCCATTATGGGGTCGTCTTGGACCTATAACTGCTCCTGCAGCATCGACGCACTGTTGGTCCTGGTTTAAAGAGGAACTCATCTCATAGCCAGCGGGGTGCAGGCGCAGATTCAATTGGACCAGTTTAGAATCCAGTGCCTACAATTTCACCACGACAGGTAAAGGAGAAAATAGAAGAAAGGGTATCGGGTGACATATCATCTCCATATCCATTTTGGGGTCGTCCTGGACCTGTAACTGCTCCTGCAGCATCGGCACACTGTTGGTCATGGTTTAAAGAGGAACTCATCTCATAGCCGGCAGGGTGCAGGTGCATATTCAATTGAACCAGTTCAGAATCCAGTGCCTGCAATTTCACCACGACGGGTAAGGGAGAAAACAGCAAATACAAAGGCATAGGAGAAAACCAATCACGAACGCAAGGTTTGTCTCCCATTCTCGAAGGCTTCTCATCACTCGTACGTCGTAACGCGAGGGGGCTCAACCACGTGAACCGCCTTACTCACCTTGTTAGGTAAGAAGGACGATTTTGGTGCAAAATGTACAATAGGCCCTTAACCCAGCCAGAACGGAAAGGTAAGTCCCGATAATGTAGTACGCCTTCAACCTTAACCACTCTCTTATCCTTTTCTCCTTCCCCTTTCTCTTACTCCTTTCTTTTTCTCCTAACTCTTTTTCTTGTGTCTTTATAAGTTAAGGAAGGYTGTGTACTTTCGTGCTTCGTCTTCTGGATGAGATGTGCTTATTATAAGGGTTGGTTTAGGGCCCTCATCACCAAAATAATGTAAATCACAGAAGTTCATGTTGGCAGGCAAAGACGGCCATCTGCTTCTTGGGGGCAACAAAAAATAGTGAACCTCCCTTCTACCAGGATTAGGCGAGCACAACAGGATGGGAATATCTAACAAATATTGTGAAGTGTGACAGCAACAGACACAAGATTCCAAGGGTGAGAATAAGCAACACACACAATCAGCCTAGATTTCATTTCGCTCATATTCATAAGTTTATACTGTCATTTACTTCCCATGCAAATAGTAAAATGAAAATGAATTTGAACATACATCTGAGAAAATCTGACAATTAAGAATGAATGGTGAATTAATTTTACAAATCTGGCAAAATGATTGAGGAAAAGCACCAAAGACAGGGCAGCCTGTGTAGCATCCATTCAGGTGATAGTTTGATAGTTTGGCTCTTAACTTAAGAGATGCTCCAACTATGCCTAGCCTCTCTTTTTAGCTTCAGGGTTCCTCACCAGTTTTGCCATAATCCAGTCCTTAAGCAGAGTCGTCGTGTCTCCCTGCACTGGCTATCCATGCAACCACAACCAAAGTCGTCATGTCTCCCTCCACTGGCTATCCATGTAGCCACAACCAAAGTCGGCGTGTCTGCCTCCACGCACTACCCATGCAACCACAAATATGACAAGTGACATACCTTTTATGAGAATGATGTGTCCACTTGTTCTTCACATCTTTAATAATTGACTAGTTTCACCGTTCATTCTCACATTATTAAAAGTATAGGATAATTAATAAATTATAGATTAAAGATGCCTTTATTGGAAACAGAAAGCGTATTTTTGTGATTACAAAGTCTTATGAATTAGTCCACCAAACTATGTCTTCTATTGTTTTAATCTTCACACAATAAAGGAGGTAACAACATGGATGATAATCTTTTTGTTTGTAATTGTGAGGGTATCGTGTTAATATTCACACAGTAAAGGAGGTAACAACATGGATGATAGTCTTTTTGTTTGTAACTGTGAGGGTACCGTGAAGGATATTATATTCAAAACCTTACAAATCTATTTTGCTTTAGTTGGTCGACCTATCACATCAAGATTTTTCACGTAGCATCGACCATAAATAAGTTTTAATATACAACCAAGTTTATGCATTAAACAAACTTTCCATTCACTCTTTCAGATAAATTATGCCCGGATAACACTGATCGTGTGTTCAGGAAGGCCATTTTGAGGCCACCAAGCTTCTTGCTCAGCAATCATTCTAACCTCATAGCTAGCATGTAGCTTTAACTCTCTTTTCTTCATGAGAAATGTTTTAATTGTGTTTCGTCTTTGGAGTCCCTACCATTCAACGAACAATAAAAATATGGTCAAAAAACATTTAATAGCATTGCTAAAGTAGACGATCCTCCTGTTCGCTACGCCAAAAAACTTTGCTTTCATTAATTCGTTCTAGGATGCTTCTCTTATCATTGGAATATAATTAAATTTATATCTGTTGGAATATGATTGAATGCTTCTCTTATCCATTGTCACTGGAATAGAATTGAATTCATCATATTGATAAACAAAGGAAACAAGTGTTATATAACAGAAACCATGGTTATGGAAAGCAAAATTTGCTATATAATGGGGCTATATGCATTCTACGATGCTTCTCTTATCATTGGAATATGATTGAATTCATCGATGCTTCTGTTATCATTGGAATACAGTTGAATTCATGAATATTGAAAAACAAAGGAAACTATTGTTATATAATTCCTGAATATTGAAAAACAAAGGAAACTATTGTTATATAATGGAAATGACTCTTTTGCATAGCATGTGATTGCAAATTGCATAAATCAATTGGTTTAGTATGAAGCCATATCTTACTGTGCCAACAAAGAAAAACATCTCAGATTCCACACCATCTGCATCTAGTATAAAGTCATTAGGCCTATTTCAAGAGCTAGACATATGAACTAAGCAGGGACTAGTTGCTTTGCAGCTATTTCCCTTGTTGGTATACTTCTTGATACCACTTATCCTTCTTGAATCACATCGTGATTATTGCCTTTAAGTCTAACTCCTTTTCTTTTATGTGTAGTAGGTCATAGTTGTTTATAAATTCTACTGAAAACTACTACCTAGCATTCAAATGAGGTTGAGTCTATAAGTTCAAACTTTCATGATATGTCCATCATTGGAATTGTATGTCTATTAAGTAGTGCCACCATGCCTTCAAAGCATGTACTATTGAAAGGAGCTCCAAGTCATGAGATGGGTATTTATTGAAAGGAGCTCCAAGTCGTGAGATGGGTATTTATGTTCATGAACAATTAATTTCATTGACTCATAGCTTACTACTCTCCCTCTGTGCATGAGTACACCTCCAATTCCCTACTTACTCGCATCAGTGCACACTAGGAAGTCCTTGTCAAAATCAGGGAGTATTAATATGGGTGCAGATATGAATAGTGTTTTAGGTTTCTAAAATCTCTCTTTGTGAAGGGTTGTCCAAAGGAATGTAACTCCCTTTCCTTGTAGTTTTCACTAAGGGTTTGCAATCCTCGAGAAACCTTCAATAGTAACCGACCAATCCTAGAAAACTTCTCACCTTAGCTACATTCTTTGGGATCGTCCAACTAGTTATAGCTTCTATCTTCTTGGGGTCCACCTTTAGTCCTTCTTTGGATATTATGTGTGCCCAAGATATTAGATTTTCGTATTGAGGAATTTGCAATTACTCAATTAGCATACAACTAGTGCTCATGTGACTTCTACGACACTAACCAAAGATGTTCTCGATGTTATTTCCCATTCTTAGAATAAACTAAGATGTATTCAATGAATACCAACACAAATTTGTTAAGATACTTTCAAAATACATCAGTCATCGTATCATGAACATTGAGGGGGGGAAACGAGAAGGGACCCGGGAATCTGTTGGAGATGTTATTCCCCATTCTTAGGATAAACTAAGATGAAATCAATGAATACCAACATAAATTTGTGAAGAAACTTTCAAAATACATCATTCATCATATCATCAACAACATCCGGAAACAAAAAACGCTAGTGGAATTGTATTCTCTCCCCCGGAGCGAACATACTATGTACCCCGCTCAGTATTAACCCTTCCGAACCAGGAGCATATGTATTCCAAAACACAGTCATAAGTGTCATACCTCAGCTCTGTGAGCAGCTTAAAGAGCCTGAAGCACTCGAGCTAGAGTGAAAGCTCACACAATTTCCATTAAAACTCACACACTCTCCATCACCTTTCACACATATGAAGGTAGCCCGACGTACGAGGACTACACTATTGGAGGGGGGAAGGATGTGGTTGCATCGCATCATGAGAGAGGGGTTAGGGGATGGGGAAAACCCCCTTTTCTCCATTTAAATTAATTTCTCCTTGAGTCATTCTATAACCCTGTCTTTCCCATAGGTTAGCGTGGGTGTTTAGGACTCTTTTGATATGGAAGAGGTTGATTTCGTCAAAATTTCCAATTAGGGAGGTAATTTGGTGGAGGATACCACTCAGGAGGTCGTTCTCCATGTAGTTTTTATTAAGAATTACTCTGACAATTAACATTGAGCCTTTAAAGACTGAGAGCTGAGAGATGTTGCATTCTTTAACCAATTTTAACCCTGCATAAAGAGCATAAGCATATGTTATATTATTTGTCGTGCTCCCTAGGCTCCAAGCATAATGAAACATTGCATTTCCTCTAGGATCAAGGAGAATCCCACCCGCACCTGTCGCCCCAACCAGTGCATTCATATCAACGCATCACATCGCTTAAGTTGCAATGAAGCAATTTAACCTAGCAGTGCCTTTAAATAAAAAAAACACGTCGGTGTTGTAAAGAGCACGACATTGGGCTGATTATTTCACAATTTAACAGTGCAGTTCGTCTTATGGGATGCACCGCTAAAATACGTGGTGGTGCAACAATAAACATGGCGCACATGTGTGTGTTAGTAACAACACCA
>SNQJ01S0010077.1:70911-121130 GCA_010110895.2 Picea sitchensis | reverse complement strand
AGGATCAAGGAGAATCCCACCCGCACCTGTCGCCCCAACCAGTGCATTCATATCAACGCATCACATCGCTTAAGTTGCAATGAAGCAATTTAACCTAGCAGTGCCTTTAAATAAAAAAAACACGTCGGTGTTGTAAAGAGCACAACATTGGGCTGATTATTTCACAATTTAACAGTGCAGTTCGTCTTATGGGATGCACCGCTAAAATACGTGGTGGTGCAACAATAAACATGGCGCACATGTGTGTGTTAGTAACAACACCACATGGAAATGTTGTTTGTTTGATATAAAGCATTGTCGGCAGAGCATAGGTTTTGTTTTAGGAGCACCAGTTACTTTTTTAGATTTTTTTGCAGAAAAAATAATTTTAGATTTTTTAAATACACGTTATTTATATATGTGTGTGTTTTATAATTTCAATTTATTATTATTATTATATATATATATATATATATATATATATATATATATATGCCTAACAATATTTGTATGTGAATCAGAGACGATGGCAACGAGAGAAGGAGAAACATTAGCAGTAGCAGGTCAAGACGCACATATTTGTGTGTGAGTGGGAGGCTAGGGAGAGGAAGAGGGAGTTGTTCCCTTGCCCTATTTCAGAGCAGACACATACCCTTTTGATGGATGTTGGCCTCTTGAAGTTTTATCAGGAGGGTACATCCCTCAGGGGGAACCCTTTGTTGTTACAGTAGTTGATCTGTCATTGGGATCGTGGGCAGAAAGGGTTCATGGTCGGTCTCGATCTATGGTACCATTCCACGAAGGAGGATGTTTATTTCGTCATTGGGTTGTCTAAGAGGGGGAAGGCTTTGCCCCAGTTCCCTCAACTACTGTAGGGTGTTGCAGGAGAGACCCAACTAGCATATGTGCAAAAATATATCCATCCAGACATTCATTCCTCTTAAGAGTTCCAGGTTCCTGGTGGTTAGCTCCAAATACGTTCAGTTGATAGAGAGGAGGTTATGTGTTTGTGTCTTACTATCTCGGCATTGTCACGCTATAGCTTTGATGGGCAGTGCATTAGTTGTTATTTGTTGCATTATGTAGAAAATTTAGTGTAAAGGCCTCGATTGATTAGGTGGTCAAAGATTTTTTGATATAGTTTTGTTTGCATTGGATCACTATCGCATTGTTTTACACAGGACAAGATTCTTCCCATTCACGTCAGAGTTATTTATGTTATTTTTTAGAGGGTTCATGCCACTCAATCAGTACTACCCCGCTTTCCTGCTAGGCATGTGCTTGATGCGCATATGCATATGTGGGGGCAATTGTTGCCCAATAAGTGTCAACTCAAGTTTCCCATTATTTTGATCGATAGGGATGAATGTGATTTATTGTACAGTACTTGTATGTGAGGATGGATTAGAGAGGATGTCCAAACACCCTATCTATAGTAGTCAAGCCACCAAATGAGAGAGGTAATGTTATCATTATGTTTTGATAAATCTAGTTGCATATTTTTATGTCTTATTTAATGCACATGTAATTTATTGTAACATTTTGTTTCAATTATCTTATTAGTATTATTGTCTATTGTTTTGTAAATATTGGCACATATGTTGGGGATGAGCCTCCCTAACAGGATGAGGTGATTAAGGAGGTAGAGGACCAGTCTCTAGTACAGAGACCCCACATGCCACGGAGGTCGGATCAAAGAGTCTGGATAGAGGTGGTGGATCAACTGTGTGGTGTCGTGACTAGTCACGAAGTGGTACCCGCATTGGTTAGAGACATATTATGGGTACATGATCTCTCTACAATATGGAGGACTCTACCTCGTGACATGACGTTGTTGATGCATCATATTTTCATTATCATCAACCTCATCGAGAGGTTGAGGGGTCTGTCTCATCAACAAACCCATTCACATCCTCTGCTTCACCACATGGTCCTCCTCCTCATGTTGCTTCTCCTGTAGATGAGTCAATTGCATAATCCATCGATCATCTTGCTTCCTCTCCACATGTGTCTAAATCTACATCCATGTATGATCCTCTTCCTCCTCCTCTTCCCCCTGCTTCCCATCCACATGTGTCTGAACCTGCATCCATGTCTAATCCTCCTCCTCCTCCTTCTCTTCTATACATGTCACCATATTCCATTGATCCTCCTCCTCCTCCTCCACTTGTGTCACCATCCATTGATCCTTGTCCTTCTCCTCCACATGTGTCATCATCCACCGATACCCCTCCTCCTCCACATGTGTCACAAGCTTTTGATGCATTGGACACTAGGTTTACATCTGGTATTGTTGCACATGTTGATGATCTTCATAGAGAGAGATTTGATAGTGTACTTTTCTCGACATTTATTTATAATATAGTTGGTCTTGATAGAGGCTCTACCTCTAGTAGTAGAGACATTGATGCATTTGGATTTGGTGGTGGACCTAGCTAGTAGTGGTATTGATTGACATGTATATTGATTGTTTATATTTGACTTGAGATGTATATATGTCATGTTTATTGTAGATTTTGTTGAGATGTATGTTTGGCATGTACATTCATATGTATATCACTCATGTATATTATGTTTTTCATATAATGTTGTGGTTGTTGTTGTTCGATTTATAAAATATATTATGAGTATGTTAATGATGAACATTGTTAATTATTTCTCTTGTGTTTAAGTTAAATTTTAGATGTATTAGTCATTTAAATTTATAGTTGTCATATAATGTTTAACTTTACTTTTATGAAATTGCTTGGTTTGGATTGTGATTGCAAAAAGTTATAACCATTAATGTCATGTAATGTTTAATTGTTCTTCGAGGTGAATTGTTTGTTGTCCAACAATATACAATATTTTGATTAAACACATTTAGAAACACAAATACTTAAATATGATGAGTGAAATGATTGTGATTTGAATAATTTTGTCTTTTTTATATATTATAATAATAACATAATCATTCACTAATAATAATAATAATGATGATGACGTAATAATAATGCAATTTTTCTAATTTTTGTTATTCAAAAATTACAAGACAAAGTTATAATATAATTGTTTACTAAAATCACAATTACTATATTTTATTAATATTTAATTTTTCCAACGATTTTATTAATTTATATTATCCAACTATTACAATATGTGGAATTTATTCAATTAAATTTAAAATACTAAATATAGAGAAGAATAGTACATTTTGATCTATACACTTGCATGAAATGGTTTCACAATTTTGCACTCTAATACTAACTTTATGAATCTTCTATTAAAAAAGAATATCACCAAACATTTTATAGTTAATATTTTAAGAATTAGTAAAGTTGACAAAGGTTTTTATACTTTCAGATAAGTATGGATCGTTAAAATTTCCCTTAATTTTGACTAGGCTCTAGAAAAAGACTCGTTTAGAATCTCCATGCCCTTCCTATATTAACACTTATTTCAAGAAGAATGTAAAAATAATGATTAATATAAGTTTATATGATTATAAAACTAAAGGATGGAGTGGAATAGGTGAAGGCCATAATAGTTGTGCTAGTTAAGGTTGGGGATGTCATCAAAGTTGGTAATGCCAACACCACAAGCGTGATTCCAAAACTTATAGATGTTGCACGAAGTTATTTTATTGGAATTGTCCTTAGAAGTTCCATCAAAGTAAGTATATTTATTTTATTTTTAATTTTTTCAAACAATAAAAATTTTGAGGTTTGATTTTTTAATATCTTAATTTTTTTGTTTAATAAAATACAATTTAAAATAAAAATTTACTAACTTTGTGATATCTCAATTAATGCTTAGTAATTCAAAGGTCAACATAAACATATGTTGGAGGTGGTTGGAAGAAAAAATGGAGGTTGTGTGGTTCTATGCGTGTAGGTAGGCTTGGGCTTCCTAATAGGGGGAGAAGGAGGTTTGAATTCAAGGCAGGTGGGTTTTGTCTATCGGGATGTTAGATCCTGGGACAAGAAAGGCTACGGAAGAAGGGTCAGTAAAGGAGACCCGCAAGTCATTTAAAGAACTAGTCAAAGGCACCCTCAAAATAGGGGGCGAGGATGTTGAGATGGGTGGGGTCTGCAATGGGCAAACAAAGACCCAAAAAAAAGAACGAGAAGGAGACAAACCTGCGAAGTCAGAAAAACGGCTTTAGAACGACTGCTTAGCTAAGACAACTGTGAATCCCAAGTACGAGGTTACCTCGAATGGGATAGGGAATTACATTCAATGGATGTGAGACCATGCCTTAATTACGAAAATTAAGGGGATTTGACCCTTAGAGAAAGCCCTTCAACTTTGGATAAAGGAGAGATGGAAGGTTAATGGTAAAATATATTTGCAGTTGGGTCAAAAGGATTCTTCACAACAGTTTTTACAGAGCCGGGGGAACGAGACAAATTGTTTGAGGAGGGCCCATACTTCTTCAACTCAGTGGGCCTCCATATGTACTTCTGGACAAAAATGTTTGCTCCAGAAAAGAAGACTTCACAGTGGCCCCTGTCTGGATCAAAATGTACTCCCTGCCAAGGGAATTCAAGGAACTCGATATTTTAGAGGGCATAGGCAACATGATATGATCCTTTGTCAAAATATCTAAGATCACAAAGGTTGTTATGTATGTTTTTGTTTATATAGAATTTGTGTTTATATGAACGTTGCAAATGCCCTTCCTGACGATAACAAGGTCTTACCAGGATGAAGAATGGATCCAACCCCTCAACTATGAGCACATTCCCTTTCAATGTAGGAAATGCCACGTCTGTGGCTATCTCTTCATATATTTCCCCCTAAATGCCCCCATTCCAGGGAGTAAATCCAAGGAGGAAATAGATCTGGAAGGATTCACCAAGATCCAAAGCAAAAGGAAGGTTGGAAGATGTCAACCTAAGCGTCATGTAGTCGTCCCGACCAAGAACTCTACCAACAACTTCAATATTTTGGAAGGATAACCCAATGAAACTCTTGGGGAAGGAAACCCAAAGCAGTAGGCGACGAAGATCAAACAGGACACCGAAGCAGGGAAAGATTTACCCAAGAGGCGAAAAACAGAGATAGACCAAGGGAAGGAAGAAGCAACAGAGATAGAGGTAGTGTGAAGGAAACCCGAGGCTTTGCTTTAGACACAAAAGAGGAATCATAACTAGATATCAACCAGGATATGGATTTAGAGGAAATTGCGATAGATATATCAGCCCCAAGGGAGACTCATGGATCCCAGAAAATCAACAATCTCACCATCTCCCAATTGAGGAAGCTTCAAAGAGATTTGGTAAAATTCAAAGTGGTGGGTACGAGTCAAGGCTCAAGAACAACAGTGTTGGGGAACTTGGGAATCAAGACTAATCCCCTTAAGTCCCAAAATAATATCACAGGAGAGGAGAACAAGAAAGGGAGGAAACCATATCGACAAAAAATAGAAGAAATATGAGCCCTAATGGTCGATTCAGGACAAGTGGTCTACCTTCTGGATATATATTTCCCCTCCCAACCCAAGTGTTGATCATGAAGATTACATCCTGCAATATAAGAGGTATGAATGCCCTATCAAAACAATGGATGCTCAAGAAAAGAATCTCCATGGTGAAGGTTGATATTGTCCTACTACAAGAAACCAAATGTGACGAAGGAAACATTAAGAGCATTACTCAAAGAATTTGGCCAGGATGTGAAGCAAAATGTATCACAACCGAAGGAGCTTCAGGAGGGGTGGCTACCCTTTGGGATCCAGAAGCCATGGATATGGAGGACTTCGCTGCCAGGCACAAGTTACTGACCCTAAAATTCAAAGTGAAAATTTTAGGAGAAGAAGGCTACATCACGAATGCTTATGGACTGAATCCTCCAAGTCTCGAGTGAGGCTTCTTGGAAGAAATTAACCTGTTAGGATCTTCCTTGAAGCATCAAGTATGATTTATGGGAGGTGATTTCGATATGATAAAGACTCCTTTAGAAGAACAATGAGGTATTTGAAGGTTAGACACTAAGAATGTAGCTTTCAAAGAACTCATAGAAAGGATCTGACTAGTAGATGTCCCCACCAGAAACAATCTCTTTACTTGGAATAATAAAAGGGGAAATGAGAACAAGAGTTTTGTGCACCTAGATAGGTTTTTGATCTCTTAAGCATGCCTTTAATCCAAGCAGGGTCTCTTTGTAGATGTTATCCCCTACCATGGTTCAGATCACTGGCCCATCGTCTTGGAATGATCACAAGTTTGGAAGCAGGGGCCAACTTCGTTTCACTGTGAGAAATTATGTAAGCGGCCCACCCAGTTCTTCCAAACTTGTCAGCATGGTGGAAAGGCCCAAAACTTCCAAACTTGTCAGCATGGTGGAAAGGCCCAAAAGATCTCCATGGAACAAAAATGTTCCAATTCCAACAAAGATTAAAGCACGTTAGGCAATGCATTAGGAAGTGGAACAAAGAAGTGTTCAGTAATATCTTTGAAGAGAGGAAGAAACTTGAACAAGAAATGGAAGAGATCCAACATAAATGGATTGGGGGGAAATTCTCTTCATACCTCAGTTCCAAGGAGGCTGAAATTAGCGAAGATCTAGTCAAAAGAGAGCGTCAGGAAGAGATATTATGGAAACAAAAATCCAAGATCTATTGGCTTAGAGAGGGGGACATGAATACTAAGTTCTTTCATAACTCACTAATCCAAAGAAGGAACATAAACAGAATTATATCCATCAAATCGCGGGATGGGAGCACCAAAGTTAAACAAGAAGACATCAAAGAAGAGCTCCTGGATTATTATCGAGACCTCCTCTCTAAACCCTAGGTTAACATATAAGTTGCAATCTCCAAAATAATTGAAGATATCCCCAGGCTGGTTTCCTCGGAATAGTCCCAAAGTATGATGAGGCCAACTTCCTAAGACTAAGTAGAAGAGATTGTCAAAAATATGGCCCAAGGAAAATCCTGAGGTTCGAACGGGTTCACCATCGACTTTTTCCAAGCTGGGTGGCCAATTCTTAGCAATGATATATGGGAAGTAGTAGAAGAATCCTGCAACTGTAGATCTATTATGCAGGAATTCAATGAAACCTTAATTACATTGATCCCTAATATCAAGGGAGCTAACATTGTAGATAAGTCTTTCCCCATCTCCTTATTTAATGGCATTTACGAAATTATTTCCAAATTGACAGCATCTAGGCTTAAGCCATTCCTTCTACTCATTATCTCTCAAGAGTAGGGAGGTTTCATGGAGTGCAGATAGATCTGGGATGGGATTGTAGTAGCCCACGAGTCTATTCATTCATTTAAGGTTTCAAAGAAAGCGATGATGTTGATGAAATTGGATATGTCTAAAGCATATGACAAAATGAATTGGGACTTCCATAGGAAGATGTTGCTTACTTTTGGCTTTAGAGGGGATTGGGTGGACTGGGTCATGAACCTGGTTTCTACAACCTTCTTCTCCATCCTGGTGAATGGATCCCCCTCCAAGACCTTCAACGTCTCTAGGGGTCTTTGTTAGGGATATCCTTTATCTCCCTTCATGTACATCATTTTGGAGGAAGGTCCGGGACGTAGCCTCTCCCACGTTAAAAGGAAAGGGGATATCTAAGGGATATCACTCCATTCGGTAGAGGAGGCTATGTTTCATCTTCAGTTTGTGGATGATAATCTACTTATGGGGCTTCCCACGGTGAAAGAAGTACAAGGGTTTAAAAAAATATTGGACCTCTTTAATCTGGCCTTGAGTATTGTCATTAACCAAGAGAAATCCTAAGTATTTTTCTTCAATACTCCCCAAATAATCCAACGATATTTGGCCACCTTGCTAGGATTTCAACCCTCTTCCCTCCCAGCTAAATATTTTGGAGCCCCCATCCTCCTCGGGGCTCTCCATAATCCTTCGTGGGAGGAAATCATGACCAAACTAGAAGCCAAACTCAATAGCTAGACTCACCACTTTCTCTCTCTGCCACGTCGTGTTCCTGATCAAGTCCTTCCTCTTGGCCCTCCACATGTACCTCTTCTCGAACTTAGCTTCCCCTCTGAATTTCATAAATAAAATTTGAGTTCTTCAACACAAATTTCTGTGGGGGGAGCCTCAAAAGAAAATAAATGGGCGTTGGTGCCCTGGGATACCCTTTGTAAACCAAAGTCTCGAGGAGGAATAGGTCTCAAAGACCCCCAGGTTACCAACAAATCTTTGGCAATGAAACTTTGTTGGCGATGGGTCAAATACCCCAATGCCCTATGGGAAAAACTTTGGAGGAGTAAGTACGCCACCATGATCCCTCATCATAAATTGATCAGAGCAGATTGTGATAGGTTGGGCTCTCTGATTTGGAATAATGCCTGGTGTAAATGCTTTTTGGTCAAGCAACAATAATTCTGGGAAGTTCATAACGATCGAACAACTTTCTTTTGGGGAGATGCTTGGGATCAACTTCCCATTCTGGGGAAGGAAGGTAAATTTCAAAGGCTATGTCGGACTATGGAGAGAGTAGGGTCGCTGAAGGTGCACCAATATTAGGATACCAACCAATCAAGCAGGAGCCCCTTTGTCCGAACCGGGAAGCCATTAGGGGAGTGGCCAATTCAATGGAACAAGCATTCCAGAGACACTGTCACGGAGATCTTTCTAGAACTCCAACTCGAGGATAGAGAAGGAGAAGACATTATCTGATGGGGCCAAAATGGGGATGCTAATTGCTGGGTAAAAGAAGCTTATTTATCCATGTTGGATCTAGGGAAGAACCAAAGCTGCCCGTTATGGGGGAAAATATGGTTGGCTTCCCTCTGTCCTAAAATTTCTACCTTCATGTGGTTGGTAGAAAACATAAGGATTTTGACATGAAAACGCCTCCTCCGTAGAGGATTTGTGGGTCCGTCAAGTTGTGTCCTTTATATGGAAGTTGAAGAATCCCTGGATCACTTGCTTGGTTCATGCAAGTTCACGCCTCAACGATGGGACATAGGTGTGACCCTCTTCAGGAAAATGGACTCGAGGAATCACAATATGACTGAAACCATAGAATTTTGGAGTGATAAAACCTATAAAAACCCTGTCTTAAATAGAGTTTGGGAGATCTTTCCAGGCTTCCTCGTATGGAACATATGGAAAGAAAGGAATATAAGAATTTTTAAAGACAAAGCAATTACCAAGGCCCAATTATGGGAGAACATCAACATCAACGTGAAGGAATCCATCGGTCCAATCCCCTAGTCTGCCCAAGACCTCCAACTCAAAGTTCATGAGGCTATCATCTTTAAAAATTGGTACTCAGAGTCTCGTCTTAAAAAAAACTCTTTGGTTCAAAAGGTGGGAAATGATCGAATCCGTGACTAGTGGGTTCCCCCTCATAAGGGATTTATAAAATTTAACTTCGACGGGGTGTCTAAGGGGAACCTAGGTCTTGTAGGAGCAGGGGGAGTATTTTGGGATCACAAGGGAGATGTGATTATGGCCCATGTATCTAATTTGGGGCTCTAAACAAATAATTTAGCAGAATTGGTAGGTCTTCTTCGAGGACTGGTGATAGCTCGGACTCACGGATTCTCGGCTCTGGTGGTAGAAGCAGACTCTCAATTGGTTATTGGAGCTCTTCAAAAACTCATGAAGAAGGTGAAGGCAGATAAAGTATCACAACATTGGAAGATGAGCTATGGGATTTATGAGCTCGAGCAACTAGTAAACTCTCCAAGGAACATCATTCCAAATTTTGTACAAAAGAAGCATAACTCAACGGCTGATTGCATGGCCAACCTAGGTGTCACAATGCTTGAATTGCACTGGCTTTGGAGGCCAAGGCACCCATTATCAAGGGGGACGAAAGATCTTTTGGATCGTTCCTGCCACGTTGACTCTATCGCATGGAGGGAAAGAATAGAGGTTGCAAGGTTGTTCACCCGCAGGGTTGGTATGAGTCCCGACAAGGGCTAGGTAGACAGGTGACCAAGTATGCCCATGCAAGACAATGATGAGAATCTGCCACCTCCTGAGAATTATGAAAACGTATAGAGGATGGATAAGGGAAGGTCGTCGAAGGTTTGTAGTAATTATGTTTTCTCCTGATCAAAGCAATAGATCCCATGGATTTAGTACGAAGGTCACAACCATTATCTAGGCGATGGATCGACTGCAAGTTGGGTTCAGTCTTGACGGTGCCAGAAATGCGGTGAGGGGTCTAATCACTTGCCTACCCATTATGGAAACTCATAAGTTGTACAGATGTATTTGGTACCCTAGATCAGAGTACCACTTCAGTCATATTAATGATCGGGCTCGTAACGGTAAAAGAGATAAAGGGATTTTAGGCTCAAAGTATTGTGCCTCCTTCTTGCCTCTCATATGCAACCCATCAATCTATCTATAATTATGAAGAGTAGGAACGACACTAGTCGGAGAATGGCCCATCGTTGGAGGAAGAAAGCAGAGAATTTCCAAGTGGGTCTCCATGACAAGGAATCTTCCTCTTCAAGAAGCCATGGTCAACTCTTTAGAGTGGAGAAGGGATCCCAAGCTGCAGAAGAATGTTTTTGGGTGCACTCTTCAGGTGAAAAAATTCGGTCTATCGAAGCCATACAGGACCATGTTCTTTCTCAACGGAGGGAGACTATGGAGGAGGACATAACTAAAGAAGCAACCAAGTGGGTGGCAGATCTGGTGAACCCAAGAACTAGAGACATGCATTATTTCAGGATGATGGAAGCGTATTGGATGGTTAAGGTTCTAGTGTCTCAGGTTATCAGCAAGACAAAGCGAGAGCATAATGAGATACTCCATGCAATCCATATATTGGAAGGGAAATTTGAACTCTATTTTCAGGCACAACATGGTATCAAGTTTTAGGTGAATCAAACATGTCGTAACTAGGATCAACAAGGGAGCGACTCTGCTAACCAATCCCCCCATGATTGTTCCAGTGCCCCATTATGGTAGATTATGATCGAGTGTATGAACAACGAACAAAGAACATTACTCCAAGGCCTTAATAAGGTTGTCACGCAAAGGAGGAAGCCAAACCCATACCTTTTTTTGTATGGGAGATTAATCTTGCACAAGATCCTCAATAGGTTTTGCAAGTTTGTTTTGATTCTAGTCATGTTTTGTCTCTTGTTTAGCTTGATAGCGACTCTTATCCATTTAGGCTTCAACTCTAGTAGTTTCAAGCTTGTATGTGGAATATGGGATAAAACCTTGATTTCATGAGGGTTATGGCTGATCTGAACAGGGTTAGGGGTATGGTTTCCTCTTTTTGGCATACCCCTTGTTCAATTTTTGTTTTTGTACTATATTGCTATATAATAGAAGTTGCCTCTCATTTTAGCTTATATATATATATATGTTTCCCCCAGGGGTGTAGACCAGTTAGTGATAGAGTGTACTGTTAAGGCACTCCTTAAGACGTCGGTGGTTCAAACCTCACAAAGTATAGTGTCGTGCTTGGGGTGTGTGAAGTGCACTTGGAGGTTATAGTGGTAGCAATAGGAAAACTCGACCCCATGTCACACGAGTATGAGCCCGACTAGTTGTTGATTCCACTGATTCACAAAAAAAACATAAACATGTATTAATACAATACAACATAAATTTGCTACAATAAAAGATAAATATTAGAGTAAAAATATATCAAAACCACATCTTATGCTTGTACTATTTGATGTATTTTCAATATTGTGGTTGTAAATGGTTGTTAACATTTCACATCCAATATAATTATAAAATGAAGAAAAAAAACATAATTGGCCATTATAGATACCCATAATAAAATGACACATCCATATTATAAATGTTGAAACAAAGCATTTACAAATCAGTCTTCATTGCCATCACATTGATGATCTTCTTTGCTTGGCATTGTAGCATTGTTGTTCTCAAAAATATGTTTAGATCTTGGATCATGTCTTGGTACAAACCACCATTCACCATCTAACACATTTGGGTAAAAAAACACTTGGTTGCAATGTTTTGGGAAAGCATAAGGCTCCTTAGTTTCAAGCCACATTTTTTTTTATAGTTAATACATATTAACCCACTGTCACAATCTTCCTTTTTTCTCCAGTCGAAGGCATCCGACCACTAGCAACAAAAAATAACACATTGAAACAATGAGAAGTCCATTTGCATGATCTCTTGTATCTTTCCAATGTAACCTAACTTCCCCTCTATTAAGTTTTGATCATGGTGGCTAGCATGACTAGATTGGTCGAACTCGACCTACACTCCACAATCTTGTGTGATGTGTCCATCATCAACATACTTAGTGTGAAAATGATGTCCATGTGCCTACATAGATGGGAACAAATGCACTTGTAAAAATGCGAACAAATGACAGTGTCATATGTCGAATAATCGAAGCATTAATAAAAACATAATACATGTTACAATTCAAATGTGCAATACTATAAATAGAACATGGTATTCATGGAGGTTATTACAAAGTTGTTGCACCCAATCCTTATGTTTAGTGCATCCAGATCTTCTCCACACGGGTTACGACTTGACACTGCATATTTCTTTTGTATCTGATTAGCTACCCAACTGTCGGGACATACTTTTTGGCATATTTTCTTTTAAATGATCAAGATAAGGCATGCTTCTACCATTCAACCATCTGAATTCTTTCTTGTCACTATTACATTTCCTCTCTTCATACAACGCAATCTATGGTCGCATTTCCTACGCATTGTAAAGAACAAATTTACTGATGACATCAATTTCTAAATTCATTGATGTATACAAAAATTCAAAACGAATAGCATGAGATCAAATATATATTATCAACTTAAAGAACGAATTTATTGACGACATCAATTTCTAAATTCGTTGATGTATACAAGGATTCAAAATGAATAACATGGGATGAAATATATATGATCAACTTCAATGTAAACAATTTCTTGTACTAAATTGACAAAATATAACTGACTTACTCTTTATTAAGCACATTTTTCCATTTGTTTGGAGGAGCTCCCCTTCCCTTTTGTCCTCATCTTGATGGTCCTCCCAAACAATTTCCCCTATTGTGTCATCAATTTGCTTGATGTTCTCAGTGGCATAATAGAACGACTTGTATACTATGTACCCCTCTGCCATAGAGCCCTCTCGTTTTTCCCTTTGTCAAACAAACCCCTTCAATTTTTTCATGTACCTCTCTAAGAATAACATCCAATGACATGAGAGCACCCCAACTAATTCAACCTCATCACGTGGGTGAATTATAAGATGGAATTGCAAGTCCATAAAACTAGTGGGTGATTCCTTCTCAAACATGCAAACAATCTCAGCTATCTTTTGATGACACTGTGATCAAGGTGGATATTGGTGGCGACCCACCTGTTCCAAATTCCAACTGGCTCATCTTGACAGTTTTCAGTCCAACACGTTTCTATGTAATGGGGACATTTCTTTGTAATTGTGGGTTCTGCACTTACGGGGCTATTCTGAAGCCCTACACAGCATCCAGGTGGATATTGGTGGCCTCCCACCTATTTTTGTCCTTATTTTGGAAGTTTTCATGTCAGAACATCTTTTTGTACTTCTAGGCCTGTTTTGGGGCTCTAAACAATGTTTTCTTGGCTTGCCACATTCAAACTATAGATAGAGTCAAAGATTGACGACATAGTGCATAGTTATCGAAAAGACCTTTCCAATGGGCTATCACATGCCTAAAATGAAGATTGTATGCAAAAGTTATGACCCCATGAAGTTAATGTACTAACTTACCCCTATGGGGCCCACATGACTTTTGGCGCTTCATCTCCTAGGGTTAGGTTTTTGGCTGTCTAGGGTTTTGGTATTCATGTTTATCATCAAAAGGCCTTCGGAGCCTCATTGTAATCATCTTCTTGCGAATGAGCGTAGCCGTCACGTCTCTTCTCAGAGATAAAGCTGCCACCATTCTAGTGAGTCTTGCACTCTGTATTTTTATAGTCTCTGTACATTTATTCCATTAATAGAAATCATGTATTGTGGTATTTCTCTGTTTCTGGCAATTTTTATGTGTATTTCATTGTAATATCTTTGCTTTCATTTTGTTACGAAAATAATCTGGATCAGTGGTATCAGAGCAGACTGCTCTTTGATTGTTTTCCAGTGCATGTCCTCGACGAGGTCCGAGTATAGCAAGTTATGTCTCGAGCTTGGCTCTCTTGAGGACAATTGCTCTCGCATGCCCAAGAAACCCTCTATGGCGGCAGAAAAGAAAAATGACGAAGCATAACATTTGATTAACATGTTGATTGAGTAAGCTCTCGCGGGACAGAGGGACGAAATGATGGAGAATTTTGCCCACATCCTTCAATGCCTGTTGATAGCAACAATCACATCTTCATCAAGCGACCACTTTATAAGAACCTCTCCCTTCAAGGTACAACTTAATTTTGATATTCTCGTATTTGAAGGTCAGATAGATGCAAATGCCTTAGAAAAATGGTTGTATCTGCTAGAAGGCTATTTCTATGTTCACAATTTTTTCGATAGGGAAAAGATCACCTTCGCACTCCTCAAGACGCTCCCCCATGTCAAACATTGGTGGGAAAATTACTGGGAGAAAAGTTCCACAGAGGAATTTGGAATATATGGGGTTGAGCCCACTTGGGGGATTTTTGTGGATGTGGTCAAGGAACAATACTACCCGATTGATAACTATGAATACTGGTACATGAGATGGACCACATTGTGGCAAGAGAAGAGCCAAACAATGTTGAAGTTCACAAATACTTTCCATACCTTGTGCACCAAGCTGGGTATCAAAGACTCTGAGCGACATCTAGTTCTGAAATACTGTGGGGCTTTGCATAGGTACATCCAAACCGAAATAGATTTCCTAAGCATCTCATTATTGGGAGTCGCCTATCGATATGCTGTCAAAATCAAGCAGATATTTAGGCACCAGAACAAATGGGAGTTCGAGTCTGCAAATCCGCAACAACCAAAGCATGGTAAAGATGACCCTAACCAACAACCTTCTGAAAACTAGTCTAAGACACGGGAAAAGAAGGGTAAAGGAAAGGCGAAGAATAACACTGGGAAGTGGTGTAACTTCCATAAAATCCCCTGGCACAACACCGATGAATGTCACTCGAAACAATCATTGGTGGTCGAGGTCAAAGACAAGGAGCCAAACCCTGATACAGAATCTGATCCAGAAAATATTGAAAACAAATAGATCATCGATGTAGACCCACTGCTACTGTTGCGATTGCAACAATTCAACCAGAATAAATAGTAGATCCTGAAGAGGGGAAGCACCTCTTCCATTCACAGATGTGGGTGAAGGGGACGCCGTTGCATTTCATTGTTGATAACAATATCCAGAAGAACCTCATCTCAGCTGAGTTCATCAAATAGTTGGGGTTGCTGACAACACCACACCCGCAACCATACAACATCGGGTGGCTTCACCAGGGACGAGATCTATGTATCAACCAACAGTGTCGCTTGTCCTATGGCATCCAACCCTTCAAGGATGAGGTAGTGTGCGATGTTTCCCCTCTTGATGTCTGTGATGTTGTTTTGGGCCAACCATATATGTCAAAATGTTATGTTGTTTATGAGTCTCGACCCCATAGTGTCATTATTACTCTTGGGGTCAACTCTACAGGATACCAGAGGTAGTTCCGACTATTGTTCCACCAAAATAGTGTTGCAAGGTAATCTCTAATACTGCAAAATTCATCATTTTCATAGTTTGTTCAAAGGATGCACAAAAGGCCACTACAAACACTATAGCCTAAGAACCTTCTATCCAGCAGAATCAGATTGCATAAGAGAAATTAGATATTATTTCTTCACCTACAATGGTGACTACAAAATAACCCGTCAAGCCCAGAGACAACATGTTGGTAGAACATATTCAACTCCACCAGCAACCGGTTTGTGACAGCCTTCCACAGACCAAGCATCGAGCTCACTAATATTCAAATTCAAAAAACACTTTCCCCTTTTCCCAGGGCACTGGATGCAATGGATACCATTGCTTCCTAAGGGGGGAGGATTGATCCAGGTGGATATTGGTGGCCACCCACCTGTTCCAAATTCCAACTGGCTCATCTTGATAGTTTTTAGTCCAACACATTTCTCTGTAATGGGGACATTTATTTGTAATTGTTGTTTATGCACCTATGAGGTTGTTGTGAATCCCTATACAACTTCTAGGTGGATATTGGTGGTCGCCCATCTACTCCAATTGCCTTATTTTGGAGGTTTTCATGTCAGTGCATCTTTTTGTGCTTCTAGGGCTGTTTTGGGGCTCTAAACAATGTTTTAATGGATTGGAACTATCAAACCATAGACAAATTTAGGGTTTGATGACATAATGCGTAGTTCTCGAAAATACCTTTCCAACGAGCTATCACATGCCTAAAACGAAGATTGTATGTAAAAGTTACGACCCAGAGAAGTTAATGTACTAACTTACCCCTACGGGGCCCACATGACTTTTGGTGCTTCATCTGCTAGTGTTATGTTTTTGGATGTCTAGTGTTTTGGCATTCATGTTTATCATAAAAAGGCCTTCAAAGCCTCATTGTAATCATCTTCTTGCGAATGAGCGTAGCCGTCACATCTCTTCTCAGAGATAAAGTTGCCACAATTCTAGCGAGTCTTGCACTTTGTATTTTTACAGTCTCGGTACTTTTTTTTCATTAATAGAAATCATGTATTGCGGTATTTATTTGTTTCTTGCAATTTTTATGTGTATTTAATTGTAATATCTATGCTTTCATTGCGTTCTGAAAATAATCTGGATCATACTATGAAATGCTAGCCCATACATACCCTTAGAAGGTTCAGATAGTCATGTAATTTCAACCCCGACAAATTCCCTTCTACTGTGAAGCAACGTCGTAGAGTCGACCCATATAAGTAAGGTGACTTCACACCCTTTATAGCATCCTTCACCATAGAAAGACCATATTTCTTCAAAATCCAAGGGACACCACCTTCTTTAAAAGACAAAGAGGGACAAGCCTCTTCTCTAGTTTCCTTTCTTGGCCAATGTCTATTTTTAGTATTTGAAGCAATGATATCTCTCCTAATAGCTATTGTGTTCCTTTTATTCAATGATATGCACCTCCATAAAAAAGATGAAACATTTTTTAATATATCCATGGGATCTAGTAAGTCGTCAATCTTAAGATGCTCTCAATATGGAAGATTATAAAATACACATTTTCTTTTCATCCCAATGGGCATTTTCTAAACATAGGTGTCAAAATATTCCGGATCATCGAACATAAGTTCCCCATTTGAATCAAACAATTCTACCATTTTCTTCTCCTTCTCCGTGTCATATGCCCTAATCTAATTATTCGATCTCATTATTTCAGGTCTCTGGGTTTTCTCTGGTTTACCATTGAAAGAAGATGCAACTCTTCTATAAGGGTGGTCTTTTGGGAGGAATACCCTCGAACAGTCATACATCGGCTTTCGTAGGTGGTTGAACCACCTAGCCTTTACAAAAGTTCCACAACATTGACATCCATGATACCCTTTTGTTACAAGACCTGCGATGTTATTTTATGCAGAGCATGTTAGTGTCAAAATTATAGTTGTACCAAATGAAGCATGCCAAATAACATCACAGATATAAACAAATCAATCAACATGATTACAAGAGCAAATTCCTAGTTGTGGATAATCATGCATGGTGTACGTACATATGTCATACAACGTAAAATACCTTTCCATTGGGATGGGTCTTGATACAACATATACATGTATCCATTCCCAAAATTGCTTAAATTCGTCGATCAATGGTTGGAGGTAGACATCCATTCTCTTCACTTGTCTTCTACCCGGGACTATAAGAGTTAGCATAAGATGTTCATTATTCATGGACAACCATGGGGGTATATTGTTATTGATCACTACCAGTAGCCAAACAAAATAGTTGGTGTTTTGAAGGGAATATGGCTTAACTCCATCCATAATTATTATCAATCATTTTTTATGGTATTTTCCCTTGTGACCTTGGGTCATGTTATAACAGAACCTGACTATATTCAAAAGACAAACCCTACCCTCACACATACAAATTGGTAATCAAATAACTACTTTTGGAAGAGAGGAGAGAAGAGGTCACACCTCGTATCCTATCGTTTGACGTCGTTCCTCGCTCTCGACCTTTGATTCGCTCTTGATCTCTGTCGATATCAACCTACAAAAGGAGATCAAGTCTATGCTACCACCAGGTAGTTATGAAAACAATTCATACATGTAAAGCAAGTAAACATATACAAATATATTGAACAATATTACACAAATATGGAGGGAAAGAGAACTATTTTATTGAAAACAATATAAGTAGGTAGTTACAACCTGACTCTAACCGCTGAGACTGCCTTGAAGCCAACTGCCCAGGTTCCTCCACTAGTCCTTCAAACATAAACTATGCATGATGACTCTTCCTCGGATGACCTATAAGGGGTAGGAACACACCCTACGGTCATATATAGGGGAGGAAGGAATGATGGAAAATGAGTTTCCAGAACATGGATGCTACTGAGAGGATCAAGGAATGAGGGAAGCTTGCAAAACTGTCAGCATAATCTTGCACCAAGGACATCCTCCTCACCCATGCCCTCATAGGTACTTGTATACTATCCTCAAGAGGTCGTGGTGGTTGAATTTCGTTATGTATGGGACAAGGGAAGTTTGAGAACGAGCTAAACTGAAAAACCCGCTCGAAAATGTGGAATATTTTTATTTTTTCATATTTTTTAGGGCATCCATGAATTGCAAACTAGCAAGGCATCGAATTCCGTGGTTTACACATGGGTGACTCACAGATGGAAACAAAAATGTTGTTCTTTAGGTGATTTTGATGAAGGAGGATGGGATTTAAGTTTGCAAGCTAGGGAAAAGGATTGAGCCATCTCACAAATGTAATTGATGTGACAATTTGTGGTATAACAAATGCCCCCTAATGTGTGAGGTCGGAAGCGAAATTCATGGCCGAAATACATTATAACTTTGAGAGGAAAAGATGCATTGAAGTAGATCCAATGAAGGTTCCCGAATAGCTGATCCAAGAACAAAACTGTAAGCAGAGATCAAGCAAAAGTATTCTCTTCACGAGTCAAGCATACCCATGCTCAGAAGTGATTTAAGCATGGCCGCCAAATCAAGTACATTGCGGATCCATGGCATATATGAAAGTATGATTGATGTCCATGCCCACGAACGATACACATTAGATCCATGTGATATATATAAAGTAACAATCACGGCCACAAGGAATACATAGTGGATCCATGCAAAAAGTAGATCATAACCACAAATGGATACACAATGGAGCTATGTCTTGAAATCAAATTAGAGGATATCTGGAACCAATGGAGTGAACAAATTGATCCTCTGCAAGTACCAACGTCTAAGGGGTGGTACAATATATGTGGGGTAGGAGCACAAAAGTTGTGATGCTTTTACTTCACCCGAAGTCTTCCAAACGATCCGCCATGGTATGAGTCTACACTATGTGAATAAATGTGTTGGGGTCGAACACAATGAGACATCATTTGATTATCGATCATTGATGTATATCGTTAACAATGCGAGACGAACCACCAATTTTGATAATGGGTGTCAAGGTACCATGGTACAATCTAACAAGTGTGAATAAATGAACCGGTGTCGAGCACCTAATAGAATCGATCGATCCAGGAACATTGATGTATTCCCACTGCCAATAGCGAGGGAACCTACCACTGATGACAACAAGCCCCAAGGTACCACGAATAACTATAGATCCCTGTCCCAGATCAAGATATGTCGAAGTCGATAGGAAGATATGTAATGTCCTTGATCCACAACCCTTTGTAATTGTACATATAGGCCGATGAGCCTTTGGAACCAAGTATAAATGCAATGTACATTTAGGTTGGTGTTACGTTGGCACTTGATTTTGGTGTTGCGCGCACCCAAGTAGTATGTGGAGAAGTGTTATCAAAGAATAGGGTGCACACATTTTGTGTGTTTCGCGCACCTGGGTGAGTGCGCACATTACATCGTGTTGCGTGCACTTGGGTTAGTGTGCGGGAATGACCAGATATGTATGGAACCTAGAGAGCCCGTGTGATTCTGAGGCTGGTTAGCCATGACGTAGATGGGCCAGTGCACTTATCCATGTAAATATAATCACGATTATTAATATAATATTGCATCATTGCACTTAGTCAGACTCAAACGAAAGATATGGGGGGATGACTCCACGGGAAAAGGGGAAAAGGGGGTGAGTCGTAAGTCTTGGGGAATATTTTAATAATATTTTCGGAAAAGTGTAATGTTATGGATATGTTTCTATCCTAAGTTCCCGAGGGTAGGGAATGGGTCATGAAGTGGCTTAATGCTGCTTTTGGAGTTGACGAGTGTCAAGTGGAAGGCATGCAATATATATTGCTAGCCTTAGTGTATTTTTGGGGGGATTACATTGTTATGTATGGGCAGACTCTCGTGAGCAGAAGGGAGGTTAGATTGTATGGAAAATTCGATTATTACCTTATTTTCTCAGAGAATCTTGTAAGGAATTGTGGGGTTGTAACCAAAGTTCTAATGTTGAGGAGTCAGGTTGCGAAACTGTGAGCAGTCTCTTTGGGTGAGAGACTAGTTGCTGTGGAATGGTTTTCAGACTCGTGGGCCTCTCTTGCGAGACCAGTTGTCATGGAATGGTTTTCGTATCGGTCATACCGGGTGAGAGTTTTGTTGGGAGTTGTTCATCGCTACCGAAGCATTAGTGCTCAGAGACTTCCTTTCCGGCATGTTGTTGGTAACCCCGGAAGGGAAGTGGCAACCAAGGACTGCGGCAGTGCAGAAGGGCACATTTCCCTGCGTGACAAGCGTGGGGAATGAGGGATCAGGTATTATTTCAACAACTAATAACTTAGGAATGGGACATTTTGTTGAGTTTTAGAATATAGCTTGTCACTAGGAACCTTTTTTCCCTCGATGGAGTTAAGCCCCAACCTAGGGTAACATGTTGTTGAAAGCTTATGAGCAACATAGTCCATGGTTGGGAGGAATGTCTGAGTCAAGGATGCAGTTGGTGACTTTTCATAAAAAGATAAGTGTTCTTTATGTGCTTGTCTTGTTTACTGTGTCCATATTTGTCTATGTTTGATATGGATTAATTCTTGTATGTAGTTGCATATAAGTAATTGTTGCTATTTTGTTTAATGTTACTTATACATGTGAATATGGTGTGTATAGCCTATATTTGTAGTTGTGCACGAGTATGTCAATTGATGGTAGCTTTGCCTGTTAAGTTAAATTGGTAATGAGTCTTCAAGAAGAGGATTGGGTAGCTGGGTGCGCATGAAAGTAGTCTGCGTGCAAAAAAAGGCTGGAATTTGTGTGTGCGTTCAAGGAAATAGACTCTGTGCACAACGAAATCAAAATTGACGCATGACAGTAAGATGGTTGTGCAAACATCTGTACTATGTGGTCAGTATGCTAGTGCATGAAAATGTTTGATTTAATTATGTTGATTAAGGTTGTGTTAAAAAGAGAATGTTGCTTCCGCTGTTATAAGTTGTGTGGCGCGACTCAAGCTTGGGCTAAGCACATGACCTCAAGTCATACTATGTGGAATTGTGTGTAGAGTAGAAAGTGTGCAGTGAATTTTTAGAGTAGCATGGCCCGATAGTATGCTAGGGTTGTTACAGTTTGGTTGATTCATAGGTACAAAAGTTGAGGTGGTGTGACGTGGCCCAGCCTGGAGTGGTTGGGGACACTGCAGAGTCATACAAGAGCTATTGGCTCCACATTGGACTTTTATGGGCCCGAGGTCAACAAGAAGTTGCAGAGCTTTTGTTTTAACATTGAAGCTTGTATGGGTGGAGTTCTGCTTAAGACAAAACGCGGATTGGCAAGTGGTAGAATTTGGAATTTCAGTGTGCCCATGGTGCGCATCAAGTAAGAATGCAGAGATGTGTGTGCTAAGTTTATGATATTGTGGAGTGCGACACTAGAACTGAGTAGTAAACAATGATGCGTAGGTGTGCGCAGTAAAGGTTTGGGACCACACAGAACAAAGTTGTGGTGCATGTTCATTACAGATATGCGGTGTACAAGTTTAAAATTGACAACGCACAATTTTGTGTGTGGAATATCAATGTGTGCATGGTATTGAGAAGGAAGGATTTTGAGAAGATGGTGTAGAGTTTTCATGGAGTTGGTTCATGAATTCACCTAACAAATCTTGTTGTCTACACATTTTGCAGAATTATCAGCAATTAGTGCAAGACAAAGTTAGTGAAGAAGGATAAAAGCATGGAATATGCACAGAGAACTTATGGTCTGGATGATTAATTCAGGGATTTGTATGTCGGCTTGGGTGTTGAGGGTACAAAATCTAAAGAGGAGCGCATGAACTTGGTAGAAACTGCAAAAGTACTATAGAAAGTTGTTCATAGCTATAAGGCTGATAACGAGAGGCTTATGAGAGCCAAGGTGCAACAAGATGACTTCAATGTCAAATTGATGCAAAGTCTCAACATAGTAGAAAAGAAAATGGATAAAGACACAGAATCGAGTAGGTCAAGAAGTCGCAGATCTCATGATGTGAAAAGAAGAGAAGAAATAAGTGTTGGTAAGCATTATTTCAGGAAAGCGTGCAATAGTTTGAGTCCCTCTCCTGTAAGAAAGCATAATAGAAGGACTGGGGTAGATGAGCTATAGGGGGGAATGAATAAGATCAAGCCTCCTACCTTTGACGATGAACATAATAAGGATGAAGATGCAGGGACATGGCTACTATGTAAGAGGAAGTACTTCCAACGACATAACTATTATGTGCAAGCAGAAGGGAGGAATGTTATCTATCGACTAAAAGGAAATTAGGCATCAATATCGTGGGATCAGTTTGTGCAGGTGCAACACATTGATGAAAAGAAAGTGACTTTGAGGGAGTTCAAGAGGTATTTCCAAAAGAAATACTTAACCAAGCAGTACTACCATAAGAAAATGAAGGAGTTCTTTGAACTCAAGCTTGGGAGCATGATGATTGACTAGTATGAAAGAAGATTTTTAGAGTTGTTGAAATATGTGCCTTTTATCAAGGATGAACAAGTGAATATTTAGAGGTATCTGAGTGGGCTACCCCCATTTATCAGTGATAAGATACAGTATGATGAACCTAATACATTGCAGGAAACCATAAGGATATTTAAGTGTCTTTATGAGCAACAAAGGGGAAGATCGAATTTCCAAAAGGCTTGGGAAGATAAGATGAAAAGAAAGATGGAACAAAGGAAGAAGGGAGTTAAGCCATTGTTTTTCAGAAATACTGCGCAAGAACAAACGACTCTCTAGGAGCCCAGAATGTTTGAAATAGTGGTAAAAAAGTCATGGCAACAACCTATGCAATCTTGGGGTTGTGGCGGAAATCATATGCTCAAATATTTCCCTAAAAAAGGTGATAAAGAGAGGACTCCACATAGTTTACAAAAAGCTACGACAATTTAAGACATGGGTAGAAATGTGTTATGGATTTACACGACATTGTATAACAATAAGGTTGAGTTTTAGTCGCACATGATCGAGGTGGAAGGTAATATTATTGACCAACCCATTGCTATTTTAATTGATTTAGGAGCTAGTCATAGTTATTTAGATCCTAAGATGGTGGAAAGATTCCATTTGTCGAGGAGCAAGCTTGGAAAACCTTGGTTGGTGCAGTTAGCTACATGATCAAAAAGGAAAATTGATGAGATGTTTAAGGCATGTCCAATGGAGATGAATGCACTGCGCACAAAGGTTGATTTGAATATTATACCTTTGGGCTAGTATGATTGCCTCATTGGTATGGATTGGTTGGACGAGCATCATGTTGTCTTAGACTATTATAATAAGGCATTTACTTATTTGGATGAGTAAGGTAATATGAGATCAATTCAAAGAATTCCAAGAGTTGTGACTATCAAAGAAGTTTCAGTATTACAGCTGAAGAAAAACTACAGGAAAGGATGTCAAGTATTTGTAGCGCACATGGAAGAGGCACCTAAGGATAAAGTGCAAAGTGTGGAAGACTGCCCAGTGCAAAAAGAGTTCGAGGATGTCTTTAAAGAGATACCTGGATTGCCTTGGAAATGAGATATTGACTTCTCTATAAATCTCATGATGGGAACAACACTTGAATCCAAGACTCCTTATAGGATGAGTATGCCATAGCTGAACCAGTTGTAGATGCAACGTGAAGAGCTTCTGAAGAAGGGGTATATATGCCCAAATGTGTCCGCTTGGGGTGCCCCAATTTTGTTCGTGAAGAATAAGGATGGTACATTGAGACTTGGTATCGACTTAAGGCAGTTGAACAAGATGATAATGAAGAACAAGTATCCTTTGCCCATGATAGATGACATGTTTGATCAACTGAGAGGCATACAAATATTTTCCAAGTTTTATCTCAGATTTGGTTATCACCAAGTGAGAATAAAAGAGGAAGACATCAATAAGACTCCCTTCCGAACGAGGTATGGTCACTATGAGTTTACAGTGGTGCCATTTGGGTTGTCAAATGCACCAACTATCTTCAAGTGTTTAATGAATGGAGTTTTTAAAAGTTATTTGGATAAGTTTGTCATTGTATTTTTGGATGACATTCTTATTTACTCGAAGTCTAAGGAAGAGAATGAGCAACACTTGAGGATGGTGTTGCAGGTATTGAGGGAGCATCAACTTTATGCAAAGTTGAGCAAGTGTTCATTTAATTAGTGGCAGATTCATTACTTGGGTCATATCATTTCAGAAGAAGGAATAGTTGTGGAACCAACGAAGATAAAATCCATTGAGGAATGGTCAATGCCAATAAATGTCACATAAGTGAGATCCTTTATGGGACTAGCAGGGTACTACAAAAGGTTTATTGAAGGATTCTGACATATTGCGCATCCAATTACATCTTTGCAAAAGAGAGGTGCACAATTTGAGTGGACTCCGTATTGCACAAGGAGTTTTCAACACTTGAAGAGTTTGTTGTCAAGTGCACTAATTTTGAGGATTGTTGATCCGAATGAAGAGTTCATTGTGTATGCAAATGCATGCAAGGAAGGACTTGGGGGAGTCCTAAGTCAGAATGGACATGTGGTATTGTATGATTCAAGGAAGTTGAAGGAGCACGAAAGGTTCTATGCTACGCATGACTTGGAATTGGCAACCATAGCGCATGCTTTGAAGATATGGTGACATTATCTCATGCGTAAAACATTTGAGTTGAGAACAAACCATTATGGTCTAAAGTATTTGTTTTGACAACCAAGTTTGAATGCCAAACAAAGCAAGTGGTTAGAGTTCCTCATTGAGTATAACTTTGACATAAATCATATCAGAGGAAAAGAGAACAAAGTGGTTGACGTGCTCAACAGAAGGGTGCATGAGATGCATGTACTAGAAAATTTTGCGTAACAAAATTTTGGAAGTTTCCAAATCAGATCTACACTACGAGGATATAAAGGTGACCTTATAGCAAGGTATGTCGCAACAAAAGTTGGAAGGATATGAGCTAAGAGAGAATGGGATCCTCTTGTATAGACTCAGAGTCTATGTGACGAATGATTAGAAGTTGAAGAGCCTGATTTCGTCAGAGCTTGATAAGGTTCCTTATGCTGGACATCCAGGTTATTAGAAGACAATTGTCGTAGTCAAGAAGCAATACTTTTGGCCAGGTGTGAAAAATTAAGTTGCGGATTTTATTGCTAGATGTCTTGAATGTCAGAAGGTCAAGGCTAAGCACAAACATTCAGCTGGTTTGTTGCAGTCTTTGCCCATTCCTAAGTGGAAGTGGGAAGTTGTGACCATAAACTTCATAAATAAGTTGCCTAGGACTGCTAAGCAACATGATTCTATTATGGTGGTGGTTGACAAGCTTACTAAAGCTGCCCATTTTATTCCAGTGAAGTCAACACACAAGGGAACCGACATTGTTGAGATATACATGCGAGAAATTACCAAGTTGCATGGTGTTCCTAAGATGATTGTGTCTTACTGAGATTCCAAGTTCACTTGGAACTTTTGGAAAGGGTTATTCAAAGGATTTGGAACAAGTTTGAATTTCAGCATAACATATCACCTTGAGACAGATGGTCAAACCGAAAGGGTAAATCAGGTGATTGAAGACATGTTCAGGATGTACGTCATGGATAAGCCATCGAAATGGGAAGACTACTTGCATTTCATAGTGTTTGCTTACAACAATGGGTATCATGCATGTTTAAAGATAAGCCCATTTGAAGCACTTTATGGTAGAAAGTGAAACATGCCAGTGAGTTGGCATAACCCAACAAATCATGCAGTAGTTGGGTCATATTTTCTCTGCAAAATGGAGGAGCAGATGGTAAGGATAATGCATAATCTAAAGGCTACCCAGGACAAGAAGAAAAGTTGCGGAGATAAATGCATAACCCACAGAGAGTTTAAAGTGGGTGATCACATGTTTTTGAAAGTGAAGGCTAGGCACAACTCCCTGAAGTTGGGAAAATGTTTTAAGTTAGTGATGCACTATTGTGGGCCATTTAAAACTCTTGAAAGGATTGGTTATGTCACTCATATGCTTGCATTACCTGCGTCCTTATGTATTCATAATGTTTTCCATGTGTCATTACTTAAGAAGTATGCACCTGATGTTAATCATGTCATTGATTGGAATGTGATTCAGGTGGATCTAGAAGGCGTATTTCAAGTGCGACTGGTTTTCATATTGGATCAGAAAGTCAAGTAGCTCCAGAATCGAGTCATGGAGCTGGTAAAGATCCACTAGACTTGGTACGGTCCCGAGGATGAAACCTGGGAGCACGAGGATGCTATGCCAGTAGAGTATCCTCATCTTTTTGAAAATGTTTGAAGTTTTGTATGTACATGTGTATATGATGCACCAAGGACAATGCATAAATAAGGGCGAGGGGAATGTAATGTCCCTGATCCAGAGCCCTTTGTAATTGTACATATAGGTTGATGAGCCATTGGAACCAAGTATAAATGTAATGTACATTTAGGCTGGTGAGCCGTTTGAACCAAGTATAAATGTAATGTGCATTTAGGCCGGTGAGCCGTTGGCACCCACTTTTGGTGTTGTGCGCACCTGAGTAGTGGGAGGAGAAGTGTTATCAAAGAACATGGTGCACACATTTTGTGTGTTACGTGCACCTGGGTGAGTGCGCACATTGCATTGTGTTGTGCACACTTGGGTTAGTGCGCGAGAATGACTAGATATGTATGGAAGTTGGAGAGCCTATGTGATTATGAGGCTAGTGAGTCCAGACAGATAGGCCAGTGCGCCTTTCCATGTAAATATAATAATGATTATTAATATGATATTGCATCGTTGTGCGTATTCAGACTTAGACGAAAGAGATGGGGGATGACTTCACTGGAAAAAGGGAAAAGGAGGTGATTCGTAAGTCTCGGGGAATATTTTAATAATATTTCTGAAAAAAGTTTAATGTTATGGATATGTTTTTATCCTAAGTTCCCGAGGGTAGGGAATGGGTCACCAAGTGTCTTAAAGCTGCTTTTGGAGGTGACAAGTCTCAAGTGGAAGGCATGAAATATATATTGTTGGCCTTACTGTATTTTGGGGGGGATGGCATTGCTATGTATGGGTAGGATCTCATGAGGAGAAGGGGGGTCAGACTGTATGGAAAATACGATTATTACCTTATCTGATGAGATAATATTGTAAGGTGTTGTGGGGATGTAACCAGAGTTCTACTATCGAGGAGTCGACTTGATAGACTGTGAGAAGTCTCTCTAGTTGAGAGATTGGTTGTTGTGGAGTGGTTTTCAGACCCGTGGACATACTCTCCACGTGAGACTTTTGCCAAGAGTTGTTCCCTGACGCGTTGAACATTAGTCACATGGCTCAAAGACTTCCTGTCTGGCCTGTTGCTGGTAACTCTGGGAAGGGAATTGGGGCAACCGAAGGAATATGGAGCAGAGAAGGGGCACACTTCCATGGGTGTGACAGGTGCATGGGGAATGAGGGTATGTGGGGTAGTTGTAGCAACGAAACTTAGGACTGAGCAATTATATTGAGTTTCAGAACATAGCTTGTCGTTAGGAACCCTTTTTCCCTGGTGGAGTTAAGCCCTAGCTCGAGGGTGACCTGTTGCTGAAAGCTTATGAGCAACAAATTCTATGGTTGGGAGGAACGTCTAAGTTAAGGCTACAATTGGTGACTTTTAATCAAAACATAAGTGTTCTTTATGTGCTTGTCTTGTTTACTGTGTCCATATTTGTCTATGTTTGATATGGATTAATTCTTGTATGTAGTTGCATATAAGAATTGTTTCTATTCTAGTTAATACAACTTGTACATGTAAATATCATGTTTATAGCCTATATATTTGTAGTTGTGCATGAGTATGTCAATTGATGGTAGCTTTGATTGTTAAGTTAAATTGGTGATGAGTCTTCAAGAAGAGGATTGGGTAGCTAGGTGTGTAGGAAAGTATCTTGCATGCATAGGAGGCTGGAATTCGTGTGTGCGTTCAAGGAAATAGACTTCGCGCACAACGAAATTAGAATTGACGCATGATGTTAAGATGGTTGTGCGCAGAGTTTTACTCCGTGGTCAGTATATTGTTGTGTGCAATTGTTTGATTTAATTTTGTTGATTAAGGTTGTGTTAAAAAGAGAATGTTGCTTCCACTGCTATAAGTTGTGTGGTGTGCCTCAAGCTTGGGCTAAGCACGTTACCTCAAGTGATATTGTGCGGACATGTGTGTAGAGTAGAAACTGTGCATTGAATTTTTAGAGTAGGTATGTTGGGGTTGTTACAGTTTGGTTGATTCAGAGCTACAAAAGTTGAGGTGGTGTGACATGGCCCAACCTAGGGTGGTTGGGGACGTTACAAGATATTTGTTGGAAGGGAGGAATTAAGGCATCCTCCATCATCCAACACGAGGGTTAGAAGAAGGCCAAAAATTGGAAGGACTCGGACGAACATACTATAAGGACCACACAAAGGTACGACTCCGACACACACCAGATGGAATAGCACACGACAAAGACTCTCTGAATAGTAGCCAATGATAAAGACTACTGACAAAGACGAGTAATCCACCAATGGGGTCAAATGGAAACCAAGGTACCACACAAATCCCTATGTGTGATGATTGTTGTTGACGTTGAACACAAGGGAAACCTCTCAGTCAACGACCAAGGATGGTTTTTCATTTGTTGAGTGCAAGGTCACCTATTAATGATGGAAATAGGCCCAAGGTGTAACTCTAGGTCATACTCTTAGGAYAATGTATCAATGTTGATAAGAGCAGACCCACCAACAAGAAGGCAATGGGGCCTTTCTATACTAGCACGAGCGAGATACAAAGATACTTGTGATGATGAGATGTACTTGACTGACATAGGAAGGTCATCTTGAAAGGTCAGAGACTTTCTGCAGAATGTCCTACTCGGGATGAAACTTCCCTTGAACAAAAGCATGACACATTATGTGACTTAAACAATGGGGATTCTAAACTGGGATACATTTGTGATACAAGAGGCATCAACAAATGCTCCAAATGGTTAGACGAATAACCAACCAGAAGAGATTATTCTAAAAAATGAGAAAAGTCTCCTAAAGCCATACTAAACCCAAAATATTGAGACATTGACTCGAAGATTGTGCTTTTTTCAAGGGCAACAAGATTGCTGTCAACATAAGAGATATATGTTTTCCCCCATTTTTTATTTTTTTTTGTCTTTTTCATATTATTAAATCCTAAAAAGAATAAAATAATGCTATAGCACAATGGAGGAAATGAGTGTCATGAGCAAGAAAACTAGTTCCAAAGTGCAAGGAACATACCTATGCTCAATGCAAGCAAGCATGTGCGGGATACAGACACTTAGGGGATGTTTCCTCCATGGTTAAGGTGTCGAGTCACAAAGGCACAAATTGCAAGGCTAACAACTGGTAGGAATGCATAAGCAATTGGTTCAAGGATGGAAAGTTGAAGCCGACATTAGGACTAGAAGCGCGAGTGGTTAATATGCAACGCAATTACAACTCAACAAAATTTGGAAGCCCCGTAGGTAGGTTAGCCAACAAGAAATTGAGAGGAAGTCATGAGGCCTCAACGCAAAGACATGGCCGGACTAAACAGGGATTCTGAGCCTACTGGAACAACAACAACATGGATGTGAAAAATTCCAATGAGGTACTCACTAGAACACCCATGGAGTGGTAAGATCTATCATTCATAATGACACCTTTAAAGCAACTTGAAGGTATGATGTAAAAAACAAATTGGGTGGATCCTATGGCAGACATGTGAATGATACAGAGAAATGTATTATGCAGGTGAAAATGACCTACTCTACATGCCAGTAAAAAAAACACAATACATGTTGAAGAATCTGAAAAGTGCTGACATAAGTAGCAACATATGTTAGAGGGAGTCCCATAGGTAATGGCCAAAAAAAATGGAGAATAAGATATGTAGATTCAATGCAAAGTCATGGTGGGACTAGACATGAATCCCAAGCTTGTTAAAGTATTTTAGCATGAGCGCCAAACTACGAACAAGGTTCCAACCAAGGCACCCATGAACGGTAGGCTCCACCACATGAATTACGACACTTCTAAAAAAATAAGAAGGTTTCGTGTCGCAACTCAGTGGGGTCGATCCTAAGGAAAAATGAAACAAAAAATGGATGATGCAAAAATGTATGGAGGGGAAAATATAATCTATATGCCAGTTTCGATATCATTACCTGTTAGAACGAATTGACATGGAAGAAAAGGTACCAAATAAAAATGTCTTCAAAGTCCTGTATATAAGACCAAAAACACTTACCTCGAAGTTAATAAGTCCAATATAGAAACCTATGATAAAAACATATGCTAAGGGATACAAAACTTGAAAATAAGAAACCCTAAAAGTACACTATGTACAAAGGACCGCACAACCTTGCTGCTTATGCATAGTAGTTCTCCAAGTAGAGCCCATTGTTAGGCTTAGGCCAAGGGTTTCTTTGGTAACAAACCTGTAAAGTTTCCAGGTCAGGAAGATGTCAAAAATCCGTAATCATAGGTTCAAGGATAGCCTCATCTGAAGGAAACTCAACATCCATGAAACCAGGGCTCGAAAACTCACAAATACTAGGGCTTGAGGTCTTACAAACAACAAGATATGACTCAAGAGGAAAAACATAATCCCTCGAAACAAAAGGGGGAAGTGAAGGATCACATGCCCCCATTAGATACACCACCTGATCAATTGTTGAGACCTTGTCCCAATAAGGAAAACATGTCTGTAAAGATTCCTTCTTAGAAACAATTAAACACTGAGGATAAGACACCACATAATTCACCCATGGTAGGGAAGAGTCTACTCGAACACTAGGAACATGTAAAGGGGAAACCTGAGCTAGAATTGAATTAGGATGGTGATTATCGGATGAAAACTGATCAATAGTGACAATGCTTTCGTTGTGAGGGAAATGCATCACACGAAAAAGCATAAACACCACAACATTCATAGAATAAACATAATCACACCCAAGAAGCATATTAAAGTCTAAATGACTTGGCACCACTGATGGATCAATTAGAACAGTCTTCCCACCTAAGGTAATATGCAATTGAGGATGAATCCCTAAACATTCATGAGGTCTTCTGTTGAAATCCAACAACTCACTGGTAGTTGACACAAGCTTGGGAGAACCCAACGCTTGCCAAGCTAAGGAGGATAAAATACTTGTAGAGGATCCTTCATCTACAATACATCGACAAACGCCTTTCAACATAGATTCAACCAAAACCTTTATTTGAAAAGGTGTAGAAGAAGGAATGTGAGGCTCTACAAGATCATTCCAATCAAAAGAAACCATCCTAGGACTTGGAGGGATCATACTTGAAGAGAGTGGAATGCCCTCTTGTTTAGAAGGTATTGAACTGGAAATGCTAAAGACATAGTCAAAAGATGCATCACTCCCTGAAAGAAGAGTGGGATCGACCGAAGATTGCATCGACTTGACCACTTTGGAAGAATGATCAATCTCTAAGAGAAGAGTGGGATCGACTGAAGATTGCATCGATATGACCACTTCCTCAACCAATGGTTGAATAGGATGTGAGACAACATTGTCAAGAGATGCAGCGCCCCCCAAAATAAGAGTGGTATAGGTCGAATATGGGATCAACATGATCACTTCATCAACCAATGATTGATTAGATTGTTGGGAATCCAAAGACAAAATAGAACTAGAAGAGCCTTCAAATAAGGACCATGCTCTTCATACCACGACAATAATAGGGCACAAACAAGTAAGGTGATTTCCTCTACAAATATTAGAAGGGAACTTAGGCTTACATCCTACACGTTTAGGCTTCTCAACCGTATCAATGCCCCCAACATGACTTGCAATGACCAATGACATTCTCCCAACATGACTTGCAGAGGCTACTAGCCGATCTACTACATGACTTGCAGAGGTTGGTGACATTTTTCAAGTATGACTAGCAGTGACGAGACTTGTGCCCCCAACATGACTTGCAACAATTGTATTCAACACGACTCAAAAAGGTTGGTGACTTTACTCTAGTATGACTAACAGTGACTGGACTTTTGCTCCAAGCATGACTCGCAGAGGTTGGTTGCTTGCCCCCATCATGACTGGCAGTGGTTGGAAACACGTCTCCAACATGATTAACAGAGGTTGGTGATAGGACTCCAACATGACTCGCAGAGGTTGGTGACTCAACGCCAGTATGACTAGCAATGACTGGACTTTTACTTACAACAAGACTTGCAAAGGCTGGTTACTTGCCCCCAACATGACTGACAAAGGCTGGTGACAGGTCCCCAAGATGACTAGCAGAGGTTGGTGAACTCTTTTTCTCACTAATAGATAGACTTTCACCAGAAGAGGGAGAACGATAAGGATTATACTTTGTGGATACAAAAGTTAAAGGATCAACATCGATACGATTCCCAAGACATAAATTGCTTTTTTGAGAAGCATCAAGAGCATTTGGGACATTCATAGTGGTCCACAACCAAATCGGTAGTCCTACATTCAACCCAGGAATGTTCAAAGTGGTCATCAAGGGGGCACCAACGTTTCCAAAGAACGAAAAATAACAAGAATCCCCTTTGGAAAGGGTCCCTTGGTTGGTATCCTCAAGAACATTGGAAAAATCATTCTTATGCACAGGTTTGTCCCTTGCAAGATTGTTCATGTCCATAAAAGTCTCACACACTAACTTTGATGAACTAGTAGTAGAAAAACCCACACCTTCTAGGAGGCGACTCCACACTTTCAAGTGAAATACCATGGGTCCTTCCTAACCAGTGGAGCAATTGGTCGAGCACCTTGAATTAACGATCCAAAAGCGATGATACTAAAACAACCAAAGGATAACAATACAAAGTAGCACTCCACTAAAAAGTCTTAAGAGAAACGTTGCAAGCAAACAACTTTTCCAAATCTTCAGTCGAAGTGGATAAGGTTCTGAGTCCAAAGCAATGAAAAAGTGGAAAGGGACCTTCCAGATGGAGGCACGAATTGATTAAGTCTCGTGGACGATGAACGAAGGAGTGAGAAGCAGTTATCCCTAACTCCACTATCTAACCTTATCCGGTGCAAGTAGCCATGCTTTGCGGGGCACCCTCCAACAATACTGAAAAGTGTAATACAAAATCTGCCCCAGGTACCACGACAAACCCCTGAAGTTACCTCTAAGATCCCTAGGAAAATAAACTGGGGTTACCAACTCACAGTCAATGTCCGAGGGGTATAGTTTCACGATCGAGATCAAATGTATGGGTAGGGTAACTGAGCCTGAAACTYTTCTAGAGGAATGCCGCCATATGGGTTAGTATCACTTTAGGAAAAAACCCCAATATACGATCTCTCCACTAAGCTTAGTTAATCTTTGGAGGGGATATCTCCTCGRCTCTCCTTTACATGACCTTATGTTTGACTCCTGTGTTAGAGGAGCTTCTTGACTATACTTATACGACAATTGGATTTGACACCCAACTCAAACTCCTATGTTTGTTCAATGGCCTTGGAGAGTTATCTCTCCAATCCTAATCCAAGACCCTAACCCTAAACTTGTTTGTGAAGCCTAGAAACAAAGTCTAGTACATTTAAAGTTTGGTGTTCGATTTAGTGGTTGTTCTTTACTCAAAGGATATGGAAAGTGCAACTCATGTTGTTTCAGACTCTTACAAAATGAAACTTATAAGAACAATGACAAAGAAAACTTTACATTAATTCGTCAATCAAAAAGAGTTTCAAAAAAGAAAATGCATGAACAATCCTTCAAACATTGAAATGCAATTTTTTCCTATGCTATTATCCCTTTTTTTTTGAATGCAGGTTTTCGTAGTTAGTCATCATGCTAGAGAAACTTTTGGATCAAAACAACGTGTGGAGTTTTGAAAGATAATAAGTTGTGAGAGAGTGTTGAGATTTATAAATATAGCAGAGTGATAGTGCTAGTTGTTAACAAATTGAGAGTATCCGTTAGTTTTAGGTAAGCAATAACAGTAAAAAAAAATAGGCAAAAATAATAAAACAATAGTTCAAGTATTAAATGAGGTTAGGTTATAGTTGTGGTAGAATATTAAAGTAAACATTAAGCATAGTAAAATGAAGCGAGGTTCTAATGGTTGGGGGCTACAACTAGGGTTTCCCTAACTGTAGCTCGGGCCACAGGTTCACCGCTCATCCTGCTTTAGATGTCACATTCCCCCCTAGCAGGCTCAAATTGGACATAAGTTTTTCTTCCTGGTAGTGGTCGTGCTCTCCCGTGGAGTGGATGTGAGTTAATTACATATTTTTGCATCGAGGATTAGCTTCCCTTGGTGCAGATCTAGTCGGTTTTTTTTCCTGTGCGCGATATTGTTTGTGGATGTTGTCGTTAGATCTAGATAGAGCCTTTTCCAGCCTGCAGGGTGTCGGTCTCTGGATGTCACTGCCTTTTGCTCACAGTTTTTTTAGTGAGGTTCTGTTTGGTGGTCGGTCTCTGGTGCAAATCTTTTTTTTCTGAGGTTTGAAGCCAAGCCCGTGGGCTCACCGACAGGGGTGTTGTCCGATGTTTTTTTTATATGGAAGATTAATCTCATATATGTGTCTTTTGGTACATGATTCGTGGTTTGTGGGTGGGTGGTCTTTTTTCTTCAACCTTTAGTGTGTGTGGGAGTTTTAAGAAGTTTTCTGTGGGGTTGGAACTCACCGATCCAACCCAACTAGTATGTTCAGGGCTTGATGCAATGATAAGCTATTCTTAGGAATCTTGGTGGTTAGGGATCCCTGCGCCCCCCTTGGGTCTTTTTTTTGGAGTGGAAGCTGGGGTTTCTGATTCGGGTTGTGAAATTTTGAGGTCCTTCTTTTTCGGGCGTGCAGTGTTGATCTTTTGATGTGGGGTCAAAATTTTGAGGTCCGTACGGGGCGTGCAGTTTTTGGATTCTCCGTGGATATTGGTTCTCCTGTTGTCCCTCTGGATTTGTATTTCGAGGGGTTTCTTTGTCGCTTTGGCCTGGTCCGTCTAGGTTCTCTTTATGTTTTGCTCCTGCCATTTTCTTGGCTGATTTTTGGTTGTTATTCTCCTTGTAGACTTCATACTTCTGGGGCCACTTTGTGAGGGCCTTTTTTTGCTGCATTTCTACTTCGGCGGTTTCACGACCTTTGAGAAATTTGTTTCTTTATGGCTCTTTAGCCTTGGACCTTTCGGGGTTTCCATCCCTCTCCAAGTATGAGTCGTGCTAAATGCACCTATAGAATGTAATTTGGTTCTCTATGGATGAATAAAATTATGCTTTTTTTCTATGGAAAAAAAAGAAAGTAAAATGAAGCCAAAGTAATTAAATGATTAAAGAGAGTTAAAAAAATTTATAAGAAAAAGAGTTTAGTGATATAAGAGGTCAATGGAGGAAGATTAAAATACATTAAATAAATCAAAGTAGAGAAATGGTGGTGAAAGAATGTGAAAAGAGGAGGAATTATCGATTGAACTATTCAATTAGGAAAAATAAAAAACAAAAAGTGATATGAAAGGGAGCGAGAAAATAATTATGGAGAGAATTGTTTTTCAAAGTCAAGGCTATTAAAAAGAGAGATAAATTAGACAAGGTTAAGTAATTAAAGGGAGAGAAAAGAAAACAAATAGAGACGAGTTTAATAAAAATATATAAAGTTGTGGGGTGTAATAGGTGAAGAGAGTGAGGGAAATAAAGGTGATAAGATTGAGAAGAGTGAAAGAATAAGAGATTAGGATTAGGGCGTGATTAAAGGATACATGGGACAAAGTAAAGAGAAGCAGTGGAAACCTGATTTGGAAGGAGAAAAGAGGAGGAACATGTAGGAACTGGGAAGAGATTAGTCAACCAAGAAGGAGAGAGGGGAAGGGAGTCTCAAAGCTGAAGGTGTAATGGTTAAGGTGAAAAATAATAGGTTTCCATGAATGACTAAGCTTATAGCCATCTTCACAGTTACAATTGTTAGGGTGTTTTTTGATTTCAAGTGATTCTCGAACGAGACAAAAATAATAATGAGGGGATGGGGCTAGGATTTTGGTTTGGTCAAAGCAAATGAGTTGCTTGGAATTGAATGAGTGTTCGACGATAACTGATTTTGAGAATTGGTTACGGGCAATGTCAATTATATTCTTTAATCCTAGCTTTAAAGGTTCTTCCAATTTGGCCTATGTAAGATTTTCCACAGGAGCGAGGAATCAGGTAGACTTTGAGTCCAAGCATCGGGTCTGCTTTGTATTTGCCTGTTCTAAACAGTTGTTTGAAGGTTTTGTGAGGTTTGAACACATTATTAATATTCTTCCTAGCTAGGAGTTTTGCGATGTGATTGGTGGTGCCTTGGATATAGGGAAGAGAGAGGAGGGAACGACGAGAAGAGGTAGGGGGGGAGGTTTTTTGTTTGGGTTTGTTAGCTGAGTGAAAGGCTTGGTTAATTTGGGAGAGAGAGTAAACATTGGACATGACATATTTGGTTAAATGGGGCCTTTCACCCACGAGGGATTGAGGGTTTTATATGCAGATGGCGTGAGTGATCAGGGTTTTAAGGACCGCAGTTTTTAAACATTGGACATTTCAAAACTCCACACACAATTTTGATCCAGAAGTTTCTCTAGTATAATATCTTTTTCTTTTTCAAATAATAATGCAAACAATGCAAAGAAAGAAAGAGACCTAACTAGCAAAATACTAGGTTTTTTTATTTTCTTTTTCTTTCCACCAAACCAGGCAACATGCCTAAAGACTTGACTGCTAGTAAGCAAATTCTTTTCTTGAAAAGTTTAGAGATAAGGGAACTAGAGAAGAATGACCAACAAATAAGCAATTTTGTCTTTTCTGTTACTAAAAGAAATGAAATGCAAATGAGATGTGATTTTCCTTTTTCTTTTATGAACAAAGGGAAGAAGGTAAAGAGGAAGAAAACAAACAGTCAAGAATCACTGAAACACAACAATCAAACTGGAAACTCAGCCCAACCACACACGATTGACCTTTCAATCCACCTAAAGAACCTTATAACCAAAAGCAAGATCTTTTAGATGATTTCAAAGTTTTCAAAGAGTTAACACAACAATCAAAAGCAAAAGCAAAGCCAGAAGGCTCATATTATACTAAAGAACCAAACCATACCCTCCCATAACTGAGAGAAAGGCTTAAAAACAAGTTTCTTACACAGATATGCGACAGTGTACACTAGTACTAGCGGACATCAACGGGTCATACAAGGGTGAATCACAGATATCCACAACTCATAAAGGGACAAAGCGCGGATGGATCAATAAAACTTGAAAAAGAAAAAAGCCAATCTAGAAGGAGACTTCCAGAAACCTAGAAAAAGTTTATACTTGGCAGATGCTTTGAAAGAAAAGCTCAAAAAACAAGAAACTCACAACAATCAAGACAACACAAGAAAATCTCAGACCAACCCAAACTAGGAGAAAGATACTGAGTATGGTCACCGATTCTGTTTATGGGATTTTTCCCTTTGACTTGGGTCATGTCACAACATAATCTGACCGTATTCAAAAGAAAAACCCTACCCTCACACATACAAATTGGTAATCAAATAACTACTTTTGGAAGATAGAAGATAAGAGGTCACACCTTGTATCCTATTGTTTGACGTTGCTCCTCACTTTCGACCTTTGATTCACTCCCGATCTCTGTCGATATCAACCTACAAAGGGAGATCTAGTCTATGCTGCCACTAGGTAGTTATGAAAACAAGTCATACATGTAATAAGCAAATTCAGATATGTAAAACAAGTAAGCATATGCAAATAGATTGAACAATATTACACAAATATGGAGGGAAAGAGAACCGTTTTATTGAAAACAATATAAGTAGGTAGTTACAACCTTACTCTAACTGTCGTGATTGCCTTGAAGCCAACTGCCTAGGTTCCTCCATTGGTCCTTCAAGCGTCAACTCTTCAGGATGAATCTTCCTCGGATGACCCAAAAGGGACAACAACACAACTTACATTCATATATAGGGGAGGAGGGAATGCTGGAAAATGAGTTTCTAGAACATGGATGCTACTCAGAGGATCATGGAATCAGGGAAGATTGCAAAAATGTCAGCATAATCTTGCACCAAGGATGTCCTCCTCACCCGTGCCCTCATAGGTACTTTTATATTATCCTCAAGAGGTTGAGGTGGTTGAATTCCATTGTGTACGGGCCAAGGGAAGTTTGGGAACGAGCCCGCCCCGAAAATGTGGAATATTTTTATTTTTTCATATTTGTTTGGGCATTCGTGAGTTGCAAACTAGCAAAGCGTGGAGATCCGCAGTTTTCACATCAGTGATTCGTAGATGGCAACAAAAATGTTTTTTTTTAGGTGATTTTGATGAAAGAGGATGGGATTTAAGTTTGCAAGCCAGGGAAAAGGACTAAGCCATCTCACAAATGCAATTGATGTGGCAATTTGTGGTATAACAATCATAGGCTTCACACTTCATCCTTGAATTTATTGGGCCATGTATCTTCTATATGCTTCATGGCTATTGAATCTGTTGGGATTCACATAACTCCTTGCTCGCTTCTATTTGAGGCATGCTACCCCTGCAACATGGCTAATTGTTTGTAATGAAAGAGACTTTGAATCCTTGGAATTATACACTTGTGCCTCAATATATTATGAGGAGGACCATGTGCCTTACCCTTTTTATTTATTTATGGTATCTATCATGCCCACATTCTGGACATATCTCTTTGTCTGCATATTCATTTATGTATATAATACAATCATTCAGACATGTGTGGTATGATATGTACTTAACACCCAACATTTTCAACATTTGCTTTGCCTTTGCGCAACTATCGGGAAAGACATTATCACTCGGAAGTAGCTTAACTTCGAGTAACCTACAATTAGTGGGTAATAGAAACGTACACTTTCATAAGAATGAATAAAATCAACCCTTTTTTTCCTTCATTGTGTGACAAGATTTCTTAAAAAAATAGGGGACTTAATGGCTAGTTACCTCAAAAGTGCCTAGAAACATGTGTGTAACATACCATACATTGCTTTCAAGTTGTGTAATAATATTGTTGTCCTTAGATGGGTAGACCTTGACCCTTGTACTCGACCAAAGAGAGGGGTGGTGGAAGCAGATTTCAGGCTTTCAAAGAAGGTATCTACCACATCAACATCATCACCTAGTTCATTTTGCCAGAATGCATTTGACAACATTCCCTCCATGAATTGGGTATCCTGCACGAAATCATCCATACCAACCTCTATATCATTGACTTTGCGGCCAACATGTGAAGAAATAATGTTACTATAGAAGTTTTGAATTGGTGACTTAGGACGTAGTGGGAATTGAATAGGTGGTTGTTTCCACCATTCTCGATATGCTTCCTTTTCGAGTTGTTTTTGTTTAGCAACAAAATCATGACTTGACATCGTAGTGGGTTGAAACGGTAGATGATGGACACGTCGCTCGTCATCATAATCCTTATTGTAAAAATATTGAACATTACATCAATAATATTAGTAACACAATGCATTTAATATGTTCAAACATTATACCAAACACTTTTTAGAAGCATGGACATTTTTTCCCCAATAATAAACATGCAACCAACCGGTTTATAAAACAAATGTTGAACTAAGCAATACATTTACATTAGTTCCATTGAAAATCCAAAAATACATTTACTTAAACATTTTTTTCTTACACCCTATGGGGTTATCTACATAAAAGAGATCTAATTCATGGTGTAATACCGTTGACAATGGCATGTTACGATTGGTGGGGTAAAGCAACTATCCATTTTCATAAAACATCTACTTGTAGTATCTTTCTCATGATAAAAGCTTGCATAATTTTGGGACTACTGGAATATCTTAAGCATCAGAACTCGATCATGAATCTTGATCTTGCAAAATTCAATAAACAATTATTCAACTGCACCTTACATAACACAAATTCAATGAGATAAATGAATTATCAATAAATTCTAGACGTATTGCAATCGACGCGAGAGAACTTGAAGTACTTCCAACGATATGAAATGAGTTGGAATCTGAAGAATTGATCATTTGATATTATAATTCGTTTTTTCCTGCATTTGAGCCAAAATTGTCATCGGGGGAAGCATAAAACAATTTAACTTTAAACATAATTTTGAATAACTTTTATACTTAACGATGCACTTAATCATATAAAGACACAACAATGCATATGGATAAATCAAATGTACCAGTGGGTTTAATTGAGGGAAGCAACGAAGACTGACCTATGTTATTGCCTCTACAAAGCAAAACCTCCGCAAATTTAAATGTGGATGTTTGCATTTGCATTTTGCAAGTTAAATTATTTCATAGTGTGTCATTACTTACACTTCACACCGGTGCATTTCTAATTGTATAATGCACCGAATGAAGCAAGTCCGAAAAATGACACATGCTTACTATCAATGCATTGGAATTTATTACGAAAATAAATCGGTGCATTATACATACAGATCGCACTGGTGCGCTACTAATTGTATAGCGCACCGAAAATGTAAGTTTAAAAAAAAAATAGCACACGCGTTTATCATCAATGCACCGAAATATATAATGAAAAAATAAGCGGGAATTCCAATTTGCGTGTTTATAAAGGAAAACCATATTCATTCTTTTATTTCTTTACCAAAATTTAGAAGGGAGATTTGTGTAACAAAGATTTATCAACAAAGACTTCGGAGCGGGTGGAATTTTTTTTAAGAGCCAAATTAGAGGGTGATTACTGTAGATCACATAGAAATTTGTAGAGGAGGAATTTCAAGTATATGATTTCATTCTAATAATTATCTTAATATTTCCCCTATTTGATTCAAACAATTTTTAGTGCATTCTCAAACAAGAAAAATGGTTTCATAGTTACCTTCAGTATTGGAAGCCCTAATTTCCACACTTGTTTTTGCTTTCTCTTTCTATATTTCACAATGATAATTTTTTAAGACATTTGTTTTTATAGGGTTTGTTTATTTATATATGGGTGTTTCTTATTCATTGCAATGAAACCACTCATTGCATTGGATCCCAAACCGTCTTCTCGTTGTCTCTTTTTTTTGAACACCTTCGTGGTTATCGGTGTGCTCTGTGCACAGTAAGAGCACTGGTTCATATCTGTGTGTCAACAACACCGCTTAACTTAAATTAGAAATAATATTAAAAAAAAAAAATTCACGGTCGACGATGAGCATTGTACCTAGATAAGCATTAGGGACATTATTTTACGAACAGATCGCACCGGTGCGCTACTAATTATATAGCGCACCGAAAATGTAAGTTTTAAAAAAAATAGTACATGTGTTTATCATCAATGCATCGAAATATATAATGAAAAAATAAGCGGGAATTCCAGTTTGTGTGTTTATAAAGGAAAACCATATTCATTCTTTTATTTCTTTACCAACATTTAGAAGGGAGATTTGTGCAACAAAGATTTATCAGCAAAGACTTCAGAGCGGGTGGATTTTTTTTTAAGAACCAAATTCGAGGGTGATTACTGTAGATCACATAGAAATTTGCAGAGGAGGAATTTCAAGTATATGATTTCATTCTAATAATTATCTTAATATTTCCCCTATTTGATTCAAACAATTTTTAGTGCATTCCCAAATAAGAAAAAGGGTTTCATAGTTACCTTCAGTATTGGAAGCCCTAATTTCCACACTTGTTTTTGCTTTCTCTTTCTATATTTCACATGGTTAATTTTTTAAGACAATTTTTTTATAGGGTTTGTTTATTTATACATGGGTGTTTCTTATTCATTGCAATGAAACCACTCATTACATTGGATCCCAAACCGTCTTCTCGATATCTTTTTTTTTTTAACACCTTCGTGGTTATCGGTGTGCTCTGTACACAGTAAGAGCACCGGTGCATATTTGTGTGCCAACAACACCGCTTAATTTAAATTAGAAATAATATTAAAAAAAACACCACGGTCGACGATGTGCATTATACCTAGATAAGCATCGGGGCACATTGTTTTACGAACATGTCGCACCGGTGCGCTACTAATTATATAGCGCACTGAAAATGTAAGTTTAAAAAAAAATAGCACACACATTTATCATCAATGCATCGAAATATATAATGAAAAAATAAGCAGGAATTCCAGTTTGCGTGTTTATAAAAGAAAACCATATTCATTCTTTTATTTCTTTACCAAAATTTAGAAGGGAGATTTGTGCAACAAAGATTTATCAACAAAGACTTCAGAGCGGGTGGTTTTTTTTTTAAGAGCCAAATTCGAGGGTGATTACTGTAGATCACATAGAAATTTGCAGAAGAGGAATTTCAAGTATATGATTTCATTCTAATAATTATCTTAATATTTCCCCGATTTGATTCAAACAATTTTTAGTGCATTCCCAAACAAGAAAAAAGGGTTTCATAGTTACCTTCAGTATTGGAAGCCCTAATTTCCACACTTGTTTTTGCTTTCTCTTTCTATATTTCACAAGGATAATTTTTTAAGACAATTTTTTTTATAGGGTTTGTTTATTTATACATGGGTGTTTCTTATTCATTGCAATGAAACCACTCATTACATTGGATCCCAAACCGTCTTCTCGATATCTTTTTTTTTTTAACACCTTCGTGGTTATCGGTGTGCTCTGTACACAGTAAGAGCACCGGTGCATATTTGTGTGCCAACAACACCGCTTAATTTAAATTAGAAATAATATTAAAAAAAACACCACGGTCGACGATGTGCATTATACCTAGATAAGCATCGGGGCACATTGTTTTACGAACATGTCGCACCGGTGCGCTACTAATTATATAGCGCACTGAAAATGTAAGTTTAAAAAAAAATAGCACACACATTTATCATCAATGCATCGAAATATATAATGAAAAAATAAGCAGGAATTCCAGTTTGCGTGTTTATAAAAGAAAACCATATTCATTCTTTTATTTCTTTACCAAAATTTAGAAGGGAGATTTGTGCAACAAAGATTTATCAACAAAGACTTCAGAGCGGGTGGTTTTTTTTTTAAGAGCCAAATTCGAGGGTGATTACTGTAGATCACATAGAAATTTGCAGAAGAGGAATTTCAAGTATATGATTTCATTCTAATAATTATCTTAATATTTCCCCGATTTGATTCAAACAATTTTTAGTGCATTCCCAAACAAGAAAAAAGGGTTTCATAGTTACCTTCAGTATTGGAAGCCCTAATTTCCACACTTGTTTTTGCTTTCTCTTTCTATATTTCACAAGGATAATTTTTTAAGACAATTTTTTTTATAGGGTTTGTTTATATATATATGGGTGTTTCTTATTCATTGCAATGAAACCACTCATTGCATTGGATCCCAAACCGTCTTCTCGCTGTCTTTTTTTTTTGAACACCTTCATGGTTATCGGTGTGCTCTGTACACAGTAAGAGCATCGATGCATATTTGTGTGTCAACAACACCGCTTAATTTAAATTAGAAATAATATTAAAAAAAAAACTTTTCACGATCGGTGATGTGCATTGTACCTAGATAAGCATCGAGGCACATTGTTTTACGAAGAGCGTTGTTGAGTTTAAAATGAAAATAATACTGTTTTTTTATATGGAAACAACCATGTCTTAAATTTGTTCATATGTCGATGGTGTGTAATAAATAGTACTTAGGAATTCATGCTTTTCTTAATTCATAAAGCACCAAGTGAGTATAAAAAGTTGTAAAACGTTTTCAATTTCGCAACGATACTATTATACTGTACCAATGCATATATATATGGTTGATGCACTAATGCGTATAAATATGGTTGATGCCCTGGTGTGTATTAAATTACTATGTACGTTGAGGTCTTATTTTAAAAAAAAATTGCTAAATTGTTATATCTGATGATTCCCAGTATTTTTTTTAGGGAGATTTTTAAAATTCTAAGGGACAAACAAGGGAAAACCAAGACATGCCGGTAGGGAAGTCCAAAAAAGTGTAGAAGAAGATGGTAAAATAAATGAACATAATTGCGTTGCAAGAGGAGCCATCCCAACTACAATGTGCATCAGATGTATGTAATCATTTATTTATTCTTTTATGCATATCAAATTTAATTATTGTGTGAAATACTATTTTTCAATTGTTTTGTTGCAAAAAAAAAAAACCCATTCAACACATAAGACAGGACGACGAGGAATAAAAGGGTTGATTACAAACTTTGTGAGTATTTACATTTTTGACCTTTCTTAAGATTTCATGGTTGTTGTGATATTTATAATTAAATAATTAATTTACACTTGTCCATTGTTGTCATCTAATAGGTGCTAACATACAAAGATGAGCCAACCCATGAATTGATAAACATTGAGTTAAGTATGGGTTGTGAGTATATGTTGAAGTATGAAAGTTTAATCAAACAATTTGTAAGTAACTGTGTTGTTTATCTTCCCTTGTTTTATAATTAATGAAACAACAAGAAAACTTTATATTGATTATATCGATTGTGTTTTGTTATGTTGTATTAAACATGCAGGAAACAAAGTGTGTGTTGGGCAGTGGAAGCGAAGCATAGGATAAAACATAGCATAAAATAAGCAAGATCAAACACACATGAAACCAAACACATCAATCATACACTTGACACAGTGATTTATGTGGAAATCCAAATCGGGAAAAAACCACGGGCAATGATTATTAGTCTTCTTCTTATTCAAGGGAGAATAATAATAGCCTTCATAGGCATATAACCATCCTTTCCTCTCACAATGTACTCGCTTGCACTCACATTGTACTCTACCTCTATGGGTATGCTTGTATATATAACATCTATCACTCAGTTACACTGACTGATCATGAATAGATCACATAGTTACATAACAATTCATAAATAGATTGCATGCATGTGCATGTGACCGCATGAGGAAATTCGTTGGCATGTTTCCAATAGTGTGGAATGCAACCAATGTAAGAGATTTTGAGAGAATGCAGGAAGCATGATTTCAAAAGAATGTGTATTGTTTATGAAAGACTTGGTGCCAAGGTAAGTTTTTTTATTTACACAATCATGTATATTCTACTATATATATAAATGTATATATACTTATTACAATTTATTTCCATGTTTATAGATGGAAGATGAAGGGGTGAAACATAAAAAAAGGCCTATCAAGAAAACATTAGGTTAAAAAACCAAAGTACAATATCGCCTACAAATGATGAAGAAATGAAACATACACACAACTCAAGAGATGACAACAGTTCAACTTATGAATGGCAATCAATATAATTGAATGTTATTGCAAGTTGTATGTTTTGGAATATTTGTCTTTGAAAATAAAGGATTTTGTTTAATGTACTCGACATATTGTCCCATATGCATGAGGACATGTTACAAATAAGTGTAACAATTACATATTGGTTGCGATTTGATTATTGTGGACCTTTACCTTGTCCCTTTTTTGTATGACAATGGGTCTCTTATTCATATATAATAAAATGGGTTTCTTATTTTATCGCATTGTCAAATGTTGAGTTTTGAATAATTAATATGTGGATGATTTACATTTTTACAAATAACATAGGTTTAATTCGTTGGATAACACATTGATGCAATCATTATATAAAAATGCAATGCAATAACAAAAATATAAAACAATATTATTATAAAAAAATATTTGATTTTGAAAAGATTAATTAAAAAATTGTAAAAAACAATTGATTAAAATATATTAATTTTTTTTTTCAAGAGAAAAAAAGCATGCAATTTTATTAATAAGAAACAAAATTACATTAGCATATGCCTCCTCACATTTCTCTTTGCATTTTTGCATATGATATTGTTTTAAAAAAGTGTGTGTGTGTGTGTGTGTGTGAGTTTCTTTATGACTGTCCATTTTTTTTTAACAATAACTGAATTAGGACTTTGAATTAAAATGTTGTGCCATAGGCAAAGCAACACTCAAAATTTACATAGACTCTTGAGAGACACAAAGCACAACTATGTATTATGGTTGATATAAAGAAAAAAAAAACTTATAATTTCAGGAAATAAGGCTGCAATAAACTCTAATATATTGTCCTAATAAACATAAGTATTTGAAATATTTCACGAAGTTGCATTATCTAACTACCCACCCTGTCCTCCAATTGTTCCTGGTATATTGTCTTTAATTTCCATGGGTGTTGCTTCATGTCCTTTTTGTGTTGCACCTGCTCTATCTCTGAGATAATTTTGTGCCTGTTCCACCTTGTGTAATATTTGCAAAAGTGTTGTGATTGTTGCTTCTAGTTCCTGAACTCTTTGTCTTTCAATTTCACGTACTTGAAGATGTCGAACTTCTTGTTATAGCTTCTCTATTTTTTGTATCAACATTAGCATTGTTTGTTCCAGAGTTCTTGTTTGTTTTATTTCCTATATGATACTTTTGGTTCTGTTGAGGAGAAATGTCACTATATTTTCCATATTACTTATTCGCCCAACATTCTCATTGTATTGTCCCTGAATTCCTTCCAAGGTTCTCTCAAAGCACTTCAAGTACCCTTTGAATTCGATCCATAAGGGATCCATGAATATAGAAAGGTTCAAACTCACAATTCTATTTTCATTGATTTGAATGATGAAGTCACACTGAAGTGATAACTTTGAAGGTCATCAAAAATAGGAAGGCTTGAGATAAGAAGTGCAAGTGATTGACAAGTCCCCGGGACGAAACCAAGGAGGCCATAGAGATGAGAAGGATTAAGAATTGATGACAAAATAAACTAGGAGAGAACTACAGGTTCATGGAGAGATGGAGTAGGGACAATGACCTGAGAGGGAGGGAGGGGAGGTAGGGTTCTGGGAAAAGGGAAAGGGGGAAGAAACGAGAGGGTTGAGAAAATACGAGAGAGGGAAAGCAAAACAAGATAGAGAGAAGGCTCTGAAAAAACCAGACACAAAAAACCCAGAAAATGAAAATTGGATCAGGGGAGGAGAGGAAATAGGAGAGGGATTGAAAAGAGGATCAGAGAAATCCAACAACAAAAAAAAACTACAACTACAAAATCTGATGCTTTCTGAATCCAAAAAATTTATGGGCAGAGTTTCAATAACCTTTGCCTGGATAACTTATGTGTATGTGGATATGGACAGATGTTGTTATGAGAGGAGATCCAAATTTGAAGAGGGATAGTCGCTTGAATCAGACCTGCGACCAAGGTCAAGCCTTCTAGACCAATGCATTGAACTTGAAGAGTTCTCCTTTCTCGAATTCACAACTAATAGAAGTTCACACATGCCCATGGTATTATTTTAATTACTGGGATTTAATGGGAAGGGGTGCAACAAGATCGCGACACCACTCCCAATGTAGTTACTTCTGCCACATTGCTTCAGACCTATCATGGGATAAGATTAGCCACTAACACTCCATTAATTTCCATTTGACATCTGATTAGGTTGACTCCCTTTTTTGCCTTTTTTTTTTCTTCCTCATTGTGGTCTCTTTTGATGTGGAATAATTTTGTTGTGTTCATTTTTCTAAAAATGTCCAGGACTCGTAACATGATACCTTTATATAGATTTCCCTCCATTATATTCTTTCGAATTGTAGCTCTTATTACTACCATTGAGTTGCCAGGAATTGCTAGATTACTTATCTGTTTATTGAGAACTAGTTTAAGTCCTACATATAAGGCAAAGGCCTCCACTTTGTTGTTGGTGTATTTTCCAAGTCCCAATGGATAGATAATAATAATACTTCCTCTAGGATTACAAATGATCTCCCCTTCTCCTACCACCCCAACCTGATGAGTGTCCATTACTTGCCTCATATTTTTACAATTCTGATGGTCCTTTTATACATTCAATATATATCTTGTAGATTGATCAACAAAAATTCTGCAAAAAATATTGACTTCAAGAGCCCATAATTCATGTTGTGATTGATGAGGGATGAAGATTCTTGGTGGTCCCTTGAGTACCTTTTTCCCATGTTTTCCATGAGCCTTTGTCCAATGCCACACCAGTTTTGGAAAGTGAGTCTGCTTCACTATTTTTTTCCCTATAAATGTGAGAAATGGAGAAAGAGGAGATGGTGGAGATTAGTCCTCTTATTTTCTTAAGTAAACGAAAGAGTGAAGTGTAAAGTTGTGAAGTGTTGTAACCTAGGTCTGCATCCCCTACCTCTCCTCTCTTTTTCCCTATGCCTTCATCAATTTTTCCTTTTTCTGGTTGGTCAACTCAGTTTCCCACTATTGAGTGTCTTGGCCCTTATTCGTTTTTTTCGAGTCTTCGCGCATTTCTGGTTTTTTTTTCTGGAAGGGTAAAATACGTGTCATATTTGTTTCAGAATGCTTGTCATCACATGCACCATTGATTGATCTCACCGCAGGTCTACCAATCCTTTTATATTCACAAGAAATGTCCGTGTACACGACGCAACAATCCAGAGCAGCAAATCTCGGGCTCAGACTGTGGGAACAGACAGGTTAATTTTCGACAGCGGAGATCCATCAGGTCAAATAGATCAACGAATCTCATCCATTTGGGTTCCAGAATCGCATGGGTTTTAATATCAAGTTTGAAGTACCAAGTTCCGAAAGACCCGAAGCCTCCGAAGTCCCGAGAACTTGACACATCGCTTCGACGATTTTCCTTCCGGAGTTTTTCGAGCTTAACATTCAAAAACTTCTGAACTCCTGAAGCCCAGATTTTCAAAGAGAATATGGACCGCTCGTAGGTCACGACACGCGGCAGCAAATCATTCACTTCGGGGATTGTCCTCCGGGAGGTTTTCAGGTTTCACATTCGAAAGTCCAAAAGAGCCAAAGACCTGAAGTAAATCTAGACCATCCATCAGAGGGGACACGTGGCAACATATCATTCACTTCAGAGATTTTCCTCTGGGAGATTTTTCATGCTTCACATTTGAAACTCCTGAAACCTAGACTTCCGAAGAGGATCTGGACCTTTCATCCATAAGGACATGCGGCGACAGATCATTTACTTCGGCAATTTTCCTCTGGGAGATTTTGAAGTGCTAACATTTGAAACTCCCAAAGCTCGAAGTGCCGAAAAGCCGGAATAAATTAGGACCATACATCGGCGGAGACACGTGGAAGAAGATCAACCACTTCGGTGGTTTTCCTTCGAGATATCTTCACGCTCAACATGTTGAAACTCCCGAAGTCCCAAAGCCCGACGAGTCGGAGTCCCTAAGTGTCGAAGCACGTGGCAACCAATAGTTGAGACACGTGGCACACTCATGAGGCAGGACATGTGGCATTAATCTCAAGTCATTTGGTTGTGTCAGTCGCCCATTTCCACGTGACACATGTCACCTTTCGTTCTAAGACACCTCAACAATCGTGACATCATATGACATCAGGCCGACACGTCACTTCCACAAATTTCCTCTAGGAAATTTCCAAGCCTAACATTTAAAACTTCCGAAGCCCGGACTCCCGAAGTGCTCGTGAGTGGTATCGATCCTTGCTCCCTGCTAGCATCTCTTCCCTGGAACAGTTCCATGTTGCATTCAGTAATCATTGTAAAAGGTTTTTTCCAGTGGATTTAATTTTTGAGAACTGTTGTGAAGAATTTGAATCTCATATTCGACAATCACTTATTAGTTCTTCCGGTAGCAAAAGTAAAGGGGAATTTTCCATTGAGGAAGTGGAGGAATATTCGGTTAAATATGAGTCTTCTTCTGATCTTTTTACTCAAAAGGATGATCTTGGGAATTACATTAATGATGAAATTGATGATAAAAAGGCTTTGGATACATCTTGCATTATTCTAGGTGACTCATATAGTTGTTGTTATGATACATCTGTTGTTCTATGTTCCCATAAAGATTTTATTAATTG
>SNQJ01S0010077.1:57122-70861 GCA_010110895.2 Picea sitchensis | reverse complement strand
ACTCCCGAAGTGCTCGTGAGTGGTATCGATCCTTGCTCCCTGCTAGCATCTCTTCCCTGGAACAGTTCCATGTTGCATTCAGTAATCATTGTAAAAGGTTTTTTCCAATTGATTTAATTTTTGAGAACTGTTGTGAAGAATTTGAATCTCATATTCGACAATCACTTATTAGTTCTTCTGGTAGCAAAAGTAAAGGGGAATTTTCCATTGAGGAAGTGGAGGAATATTCGGTTAAATATGAGTCTTCTTCTGATCTTTTTACTCAAAAGGATGATGTTGGGAATTACATTAATGATGAAATTGATGATAAAAAGGCTTTGGATACATCTTGCATTATTCTAGGTGACTCATATAGTTGTTGTTATGATACATCTGTTGTTCTATGTTCCCATAAAGATTTTATTAATTGTGAGGAAAGTGATGTTGAAGGTCACGAGCATGTTTTTCACCTTCCTTCTAAAATTGTTGAGCGACAGGAAATCTATAAGTCCGAAGATGGCATTCTGGAGCAAGAACAAGGACAAGCCAACAATGCAGGAGACATACCAATTCATTTCAAACAACAAGATGAGCAGTATCAAAGGTGTTTTGCTGCCCTTTATGGTTGTGAATCACATGACTTTCATGAGCAGTTTCAACGAGGACAGGAGCATCTCAGTCTTGTTTATAATGCAGATCTCACATAACAACAAATTTGTCCTCTCAACCAGTTGGAGTTTTTTCATGAGTTTCAAGATCCAATAACAAGATGGATGGATTCTTATTTTTCCAAAATCCCAAAGGTTGAGAGTTTTACCATGGTCATCATTTGCATCTGTAAGTACCAGATGCCTACCATCTTTTTGTCGTGTTTGATATATCCTCTTTGGATTATTCTAAATAGTGACCTGCACATAGTTACGATTCTTAGTCAAATGTTTTCTTGGTTTCATTGGAAGTGGAATTACACATGATTGTGTTGGTTTTCAGCTGAATAGAGTAGGTAGTAGGAGAATAAGCTCATAGTTCGAGCATTTAGTTTTTAGTTCGTAGATTGTTTTTCAGTATGTTGGTTTTTAGTAGCTTATTTGAATAAGAGTCTCGATAGCCCAATGCAAGGCATTGGGGTGTAGTTTCAGTTTTTTTTATTCAACAAAATGCATGGCTGTGGGACAGTAACAGATACACAGGGCTAACAAACAGAAACGAGGGTAAGTGATGAAAGGTAAGAGAAGTTATCTAATCTCAAGGCACCGATCTACAGTTCTTAGCACCTCACAAGGACGAGCTATCCCTAGTTGGAGCCAATGTTGTAACCTAGGTCTACATCCCCTGCATCTCCTCTCTTTTTCCCTATGCCTTCATCAATTTTTCCTTTTTTCTGGTTGGTCAAGTCAGTTTTCCACTACTGAGTGTCTTGGTCCTTATTCATTTTTTTTTTAGTCTTCACGCATTTCTGTTTCTGTTTTTCTGGAAGGGTAAAATACATGTCATATTTATTTCAAAATGCTTGTCATCACGTGCAACATTGATTGATCTCACCACAGGTCTACCAAGTGTTTTCTATGCACGAGAAATGTCCGTGCTCACGACACAACAATCCAGAGCAACAAATCTCAGGCTCAGACTGTGGGAATAGAAAAGTTAATTTTCGACAACGGAGATCCATCAGGTCAAATAGATCAACGACTCTCGTCCATTCGGGTTCCAGAATCACGTGGGTTTTAATATCAAGTTCGAAGTACTAACTTCCCAAAGACCCAAAGCCTCCGAAGTCCTGAGAACCTGACAAGTCGCTTCAATGATTTTCCTTTGGGAGTTTTCCGAGCTTAACATTCATAAACTCCCGAACTCCTGAAGCCCAGATTTCCGAAGAGAATTTGGACCGTTCGTCGGTCACGAAACGCGACAACATATCATTCACTTTGGGGATTTTCCTCCAGGATATTTTCAGGTTTCACATTCGAAAGTCCCGAAGAGCCAAAGACCCAAAAGTCCCGAAGAATCTAGACCATCCATCAGAGGGGACACGTGACAACAGATCATTCACTTCAGAGATTTTCCTCCAGGATTTTTTTCATGCTTCACATTTGAAACTCCCGAAAGGCGCACTTCTAAAGAAAATCCGGACCATTCATCCATCAGGACACATGGCGACAGATCATTTACTTCGGCGAGTTTCCTATTGGAGGTTTCGAAGCACTAACATTTGAAACTCCCGAAGCCCGAAGTGCCGAAAACTCGGAATAAATCAGGACCATACATCGGCGGAGACACATGGAAGCAGATCAACCACTTCGACGGTTTTCCTCCGGGAGATCTTCACGCTTAACATTTTGAAACTCTCTAAGTCCTGAAGCCCGATGAGCATGAGTCCCGAAGTGCCGAAGCACGTGGCAACCGTCAGTTGAGACACTTGGCACACTCATGAGGCAGGCAACGTGGCATTCATCTCAGGTCATTTGGTTGTGTCAGTCACACATTTCCACGTGAGACGTGTCACCTTTAATTCCAAGACACCTTAGCAGCCCTGACATCATACGACATCAGGCCACCACGTCACTTCGACGATTTTCCTCCAGGAAATTTCCAAGCCTAACATTTGAAAATCCCGAAGCCTGGACTCCTGAAGTAAGGATAGACTGTTGATCTCAAATCAAATTGAACCATTGATCCTTGCAATAGGTGAATGTCACCTTGGTCTCAGATCGACGACTATAGTTCATTACGGGGACACAAATTGGTTGGACATTAATTTTCCAGGGCGGTCCCACAATTTAAACCATGGTTTTGTTGGAAGGGTACGTGGCAGTTTGTGGGGGATTGCGGGCCCAAAGGCAGTGTGGACCCAAACCACCCTCAATGACTTCCTCAATCACTTGCTTATATGACACCGTGTCACATCCACATCACCTCCAGTCATCCCACTCACTACTTTCACCCCTCTCGTCGTGCACCATCTGTCTGCCACACACGTTTATTGCCTCCACCTCCCCTCCACTCCATCTACATCCACGTCGTCCACCTTCACGCATCCTATTTTCCTATTGGACGCCCACCTCCACGTCTTCCTGTTCACGATCAACTCATCACAAATAAATTAAGAAGAAGGGATAGTTACAGGCGAGACAAAGTACGATAGAGAGTTAAGTCTCAGTCACGGGCTGACGCAGATTAGTTCTAGAACACTTCAACAGGCTCTGATCATGCAACCATGTTATCTCCAGTAGCCTCCAACATCTCACAGACATGCCGTCATTCAACACAGATCTCTGCCATGTCACTCTGAGGCCTATTTTCGGCCACTCAGTTCCTCCAACACATGCATTAGTTCTGTCGTAGAGACAATAGTAGTTTTATTTGATTAAGTCCAACATTTTCCTAGATTAGATGCAAGAGTGGTCTTATGTGTGTGGTAAGAACCACTCTTGCTGATTAAGTCTAGTGTCTTAGTAGAGTTAATTATTTGATTTACGAACAATTCCCTAAATTTATGTCTCAATCCCCTAAGGAAGAGAGCCTCTGCAACTCTTTTAAATAGTTACTTTTTGCATATTGTAAACGTCAGATTTTTTGAGGAAAGAATAACAATACAACAGATTGGTTGGACCCGTTTTATGCATGGATTAAAGCTCTCCACCTGGTGAATATACTCTTGATGACGGTGTTTCGTTCAACTCTTCATTTGTTTTCATTCTTATCTTGAATACAATTTTTGATTTGTGCAACGTACATTTCATTTCCTTTCAGCTATTGTATGACTTATTTTTACTGATATGCAACCTGTCAAACAACCAATGCTTTGGTAAAGATTTGTTTTCTGCAACCTGTGGGAGTTATTGTGTTTTGATACATGGTTGATGTCTTGAAATGATATTTTAAGTATCGAACTTCTTGTAGTAGATTATTCATTGAGTAGTTTGTTGCTTCTCTCTGTTTTCTATTATTTCACTGGTCTGTCATTAGTGTGCCATCAGCCAAGGAGGGCCCTCATCCATATCGTTCTGCCAACCCAAACTTGCCTTTTTCTTGATAGAATAACCCTCTAACCAACCAACAAAAAGTTAAAGAAACAATCATTCTAAACTGATAGGTGGCCTAGCTTTTCCCTTTAGCAGTCAGGTGCAGACTTTAGGACCAACATGAAGAATGTGAGATCCCTTGATAATGTTTACAATGAGGAGAGAGTATCCAAAGGCTTGAATATGAGAGAGGTGCTTTTCTTGAGCAAGTTTGAGGAGGAGGAAGAGAGTTGTAAATTCACTTTTGCTGTTGGTGGCTTCACCGAGTCCAACAAAAAAAGGAATTAGAGTTGGAGATGGAAAGATGAAGGATGCCGCCAACACCCCCTATAGAGGGGCGCCTTGGGAAACCCCGACAAAGAAATACCATGGAATACTTTGGTTGATTTCTAAGGGTGGGGGGGTAGGAGGGAAGGAGTAGGAGGAAGGGGGCTTGGTGGGGAGGGATTCAAAGCAAGAGAGGATAGAGATAGCATAGTCGAGAGGGGGAAGATATATTCCATAGAAAGTGGCTTTATTCCAAGCATTCCATATTCCCCAGCAGGTCATGGGAGGGAGGTCTCTATATTTTTCAGAGGCTTGGGTTGTCCCACCAATATTTTAGAGCTTCTCGGATGGAGTCTCCTTTCCATTAAATGCTTAGATTGAAGGAGATTTTAAATTTTCCCAAAACTTCTGAAGTATATGAACAAGAAATGAAGACGTGATTGCTTGTTTCCTCATTAAGTTTGCGGAGAGGACACCTACTTCGACATGTGAAGCTTATTTTATTTATATTTTCCCAAGTCAAAGACTTTTCTTTGAGGAGGAGCCAACAAAAGAGTTTTTTTTTGGGGGGGGGGCTGTTAAGTTTCTTTATCAATTCCCCCCACCAAGGAAGCAAGGGAGTTTCCACCTCTGTAAGGAGAGCTTCATATCCTGAGTTGGGAGAATATTTTCCTATTGGGTTGTAAAACCAAATTAGTTTATCCTCTTGTTATGAGATATGAACCAATAATTCATTCAAAGGCTGAAGATCTTGGTCCCACATATGAGCATAAGTTTTTGAAAGCCCTAATTGTCTCCAGGAAAGCCATTTGTTGGGCCCGAGGTTGCCTCTATGTATTTGATTTAGAGAGAAGATTCCTTGTTGGTGGAGGAAATGAAAAATTGGTTATGGGAAAAGGTGATTATTTTAACATCCAATCCAGGGGTCCTTGCCTATCATCAGTTTCTCTCCGTTGCCCACTTTCCATATGAGACAATTTTTTATTAAGGGGAAGGATTGAATGAGGGATTTCCAGACTATAAAGTTGTTGACTGAAGGTTTTTGGGGCCTTTGAATCCATGTTATCAGAGAGTGAGTGGGAAAATATTTTCCTTCTAAGATTATGTACCAGAGACCATTATTTTCAATTAGATTCCACACATTTTGGCTACCAATGGTTTTGAAAAAAGGTGGATATTTTTGAGTCCCCATCCCCCTAATAACTTTGGGAGAACAATCTTATCCCATGAAGTCAATACAAGACTGTTGTGGTCCTCTTTTCCAACCCGATGGTACCCAAAGGCCATATTTCTGAGTTTATTGAGTGTTCCTTTGGGGATCTAAGCTAGAGAATTCCAGTAAATAGGGATGGCTTTAGTCACTGATTTGATCAGAACCAATCTACCCACTCTGGGGAGCCATCTATTATACCATGACTTGATTCTCTTTTCCACTTTTTCAATTAGCCATTTCCAGTCCTTGGAGAGGTAGTTATTTGGTTTCAAAATGAAACCAAGATATTTCAATCCTTATGATATTGGGTGGTTGGCGGTATTAAGAGAGTTTTCTGTGTGATTCTTTTCTTGTATGCTTTGACCCCTGGAGATCAAGATGGATTTTTCAGGATTTATGAAAGTCCCGGTGGCATTGAAAAATTGGTCTAGCATTTGTCTGAGCTGGTTTATGGACAAGATGCTTCCATCATAAAATATGAGAATGTCGTTAACAAATAGAAGGTGGGTGAGGATTACCTGGTTATTTATAGTAATAACTTTGAAATTTCCTTGAGTAGTGGCCTTTGAAATGAGTTTGCTCAGTCATTCAACTACCAGAAGAAAGAGGAGTGGAGAGAGGGGGCATCCTTGTCTACAACCCTTTTTTCTTTGAAGAAGGGGGAGGCTGTACCATTGATCAGTAATTCAAAAGATGAGGTGCTAATACAATTTTGGATCCATGAGACCAAATTGTGAGAGAAAAACAAGTGCAAAAGGAGAATACAGATATATAACCAACTTAACCTATCAAAGGTTTTTGACAGGTCTACTTTGTATGTGGTTTGCCTTAGTTTTTTGGAGAGTATAGTGTGTAGGCCTTCTTGAGCTAGACCAATTGCTTGATGAATTTGTATGCCTTTAAGGAAGCCAAATTGTTCATTCAAAATGTTCTATTCAAGGGTTTCTTTGAGCTTGAGGGCGATGATCTTGGTGATGATTTTGTAAATGGCGTTGTAGAGGGCGATGGGGTGGAAGAGGTTGAAGGATAGAGGGTTATCAACTTTTGGAATGAGGGCCAGGAAAGTCTAGTCGAAAGGAGCATACTTCTAGCCTAAAGTCCGAGAGTATTCTATAAATCTAAGAAGATCATCTCCCGTAATGTCAACTGGGAACCCATCAAGGTCAGGGCTCTTGTCCTTCTAGAACGGATGGATCACCCAAAGAAGATCCTCTTTTGTAATTTATACCATAATGTTTTCATTTTCCTCCTCATTTATGTATCTGGGGAAGAGTTGTATTGATTGAAGGATGACATAAATTGTGGCTCTTCGTTCCTCTATGAAGAGAGTCTGAAAGAAAGAGACTCCTTCAGAAGCAATATCTTCAAAGGAGTGTGTTATAGTGCCATTTGTCTTTATAATCTTCTGATGTTCCAAATGGAATTTCAGATCTTCCTCCTGTTGGCACAATGATGAAAAAAAATTGTGTTTTCATCGCTTGCCTTAAGACATAATGCTTTGCTTTTCAATATCCAGGCCTTTTCCTTGTTTAGCAGAATATTATTTTTTTCTTTTTGGAGGGATTGCAATGTCTCCTTTTGAGCATCCGTGAAAGGGGAGGATAGTTCTTTGGTTCTCTCAATATCCAATTGGGCTTAAATTATGAGAAGTTCATGATCCTCCATATTTTTACTTTTCTTTGGTCTAGGAGGCATAGGCTTTTTTTTAGTCTTTTAAGATTTGAGTGGAATTGGATAGGGGGTGATTCAGGGAGGGAGGGATCGAAGGGGGACCAAATTTTGTTTACCAGGGAGAGATAATAGGGATCTTCGAGCCAAGAGGAATTGGATTTAAAAGGGATGGTTTTTTTTTTTAGGTTGGGGGAGATCTATAGAAAGATAGGATTATGGTCTGAGATGTAATCATATTCAATCCATTGGTGAAAGCGAAGTTTTCAAGAGCGAAGGTCTTCGGATATTAGAAATCGGTCCAACCTTTTGGAAATTCTGGCAGGCCGTGATTACATATTTCTCCAGGTGGGGGCGACTTTTAGTGGAAGAATATAGATTAGCTTGGCCTTTTCCAGAGCTTGAGAGAAAAAAAAGAACCAGTGGATTCTGGAGAGAACCTCAGCCCCAAAATTCACTGGGGGAGAGGGTGAAATTTAAGTCTCCTCCAGGAATAATTTTATTTACCTGAAGAAGGGAGGAGTTGAGAATCTTGTTCTAGAATAGTTCTATGTCTGTGTAAGGGTCATAAGTGTTGATATAGAGAAAAGGGGAGGACATCTACGATGATATTTCCGTGATGGCCAGGGCTAAGGGGATATCCCAGGAATTTTGTACCTGTGTGTTTGAATTGTTCCAACCAGTGATTGGTCCCCCCGATCTTCCGAAGGTTTCATTTGATGAAAGTTCCCAAACTGGGAGAGAGGAGGCTATAATTTTAGAAGCAAACTTGCCCTGGGTCATTGTTTCTCGCAAAAAGAGAATATCAGGTTGATGAAGGTTGACAAGCCTTTTTATGGCCAATTTCTTGGAGGGATTGGCCAACCCTCTACAGTTGAGAGAGAGAGTTTTCGTTTTGGAGCTGCATCAAGGGTTGATTCTCTAAGGGCCCCGAGAATTGAATTTTGTTTTCCTGAGATGATTTCACAATGTCCTTGTTTCTGAGGCCAAGAGAAGAAGGATTTCCTTCTTCTGAGTAGAGTCTTTGGGTTCCACTGCTCTAGAGACCCCATGACTCCTACAATACATTTTGAGGTGATGGAGGGGGGGGGAGTGCGAGTGGGGAGAGGAAAGCAAAGGGGAGGAGAGAGGGTTGAAAGGGATTGGGGATAAGAAGGGGGTTAAAGGAATTAAGGGGTCAGGGGAGGGGAGGGATAAACCAAAGAGACTGATGAGGAAAGAGATGTCTCATGGGGGAATAGTTTGGGAAGATGAACAAGACAACAAAGGCAGAGAAGAAGAAAGAGGAGAGGAAATTAGGAGCTTACCTAGAGCCTCCGCATTGTGAGCAAGAAGAGAGATGACTAGATGCTCTATTACCGATGGCTCAGTCCTGCGAACATCCATAGTTGCAGGAGAATCCATTAGGGAGGAGGTATCTATAGGTGATGTCTGCATTGTTTTTTTCTACCCGATCTAAGATGTCGAGGGGATTTTGATGGAACAAGTTTTTCGACCCATTTTTTTTCTAGATTCTCTTTTTGAGCATTTCATAGCCAGATGATTGTAGGAATGACATCTCCAACATCTAAATGGGATTCCTTCATATTCCAAGTCCTGAATGTAGCCTTTCCCTTGGCGGTGAATTATTATGGAGTCCGATAAGCTTTCTGAGAGTTTAATACCAACCAAGATATGCGCCATTGCCATGTAGTCAGTTTCAGGGAAGGAAATTTTTTCTTCTAGATATTTTCTCAACAAGCTGCCTATTCTTTTGAAAACATCTTCTATCCAGAATGATAAAGAAAGTCCTGCAAGACGTACCCATATTGGGGTGGCGTCCAACCTCTCAGAGTTGGCACTGAAGGCGACTAACCATTTTTTCAAGAACAAGTGTTGGGCCCCATAGGACCAAATTCCAGCTAGGATTTTCATAGCATCATGTTCAGATATGAATGTCCACACAAGCCATCCATTTGCAAAGATGAGCCTGACTGGGGAATATCCAGGCCAGGGGGTGAAGGTGCGGGAAATCCAAGTTTTAATACTTTCCACTGAAGGACGCTTGTTGGTGAATCTTTCGACCAACATCATTTTTTCCATGCTGGTTAGATCTTTTAACTGCACCCATGTTGTTAAGGAAAGCGAAAGGGCACAATCTTTTCATTTTAAGTATTTTTTATTTCCGGGGGGAAGAGGAATAGGAGGATTATGAGAAATGAAAACGTTGCATGTTGCCACGAGGATGGTATTATGTGATAATATCATCGATGAAAATAGAGGAAGGCGAGGGATCAACCAGGTGAGGAGACATAAAGCAAGGTAGCAAAAGGAGGTCATAATCAATGGGGAAGGAAGAGTCGTCGCCGAGTTGGGAGAGACGAGTTTCAGGGAGAGGTGAAAGGACATAATGAGCATGTGAGGTACCAAGATGAATGAATGAAGTGATAGGGGAGGTCTGAGAGGGACAGGTGGGGGAAAGGAGGTGATAAGGAGGAGTATAAAGGGCAGACGAGAGGGAAGAAAAGGTGGCAGGGGGAAACAAAATGTGGGATATGGGGGAGGGTTGAGTGGCCCAAATGGTTGCAAATGGAAAGGGGTCCTTCGAGTAGTTGAGGAGGTTTTCTTCCTCCTCCATGGGACCACAACTAGAATTCATTAGGAAAGAGTTGAAGGAAGAGAAGAGCCTGCAGGGGATCCACCTCATTAAAATATATACATACCAATGCACTATATTCTTTTGAACTCACTAAATGGTGCATGCCACAATATAGAAAGTGATGTGTTTTGAGGATTCATACGTAGCGGTTCACATGAATTATAATAACACACTGGCATGAACTATTGAAAAAATGCACCATTTCGTAAATGACATAATCTACAATAACATTTATCATTTAAAATTGTACGATGCCCATGTTTAAAATATACACCGCGGCACTAAATATAATGTACGCACCGGTTCATTACTTTTATTATACACATCAGGGATCTAAATATAATTTATGCTCCGGTGCCTTTAGTATAATACAAACACTGGTGCTTAGTAAAAATAATGGCCTCGACATCTCACCTCGAATATTCAAAATTTCACTACCCTTTGGTGCACATGGTAAAACAAACACTGATACATGCTAATCATACAAGTACTGGGGCTCATGATATATTAAACGCACCGTATCTCAAGATAACTTAAACACACCAGTGATGATTGTAACACAAATCCACCAATGTGTACAAAAACTAAAGAACATGGATGCTTCATACACAAACAAGGTGGAACCAATGCGTAGAAATTATAAGAGCATCGGTGCTCACGAAAAATGTGAAACTTGTGTGCAATAATTATAAATGCACCGAGGCGGTTGTATTATAATACTACACATGTGCCTTTGTATTATATGAACACACTGGGGTGGGTTTTTCAAGACCGCATTGGTGTGTTTTGGCGACAACAACATCGAAAAAATCCCCTCTTCTACAACCTCCGCCTGCCCAATTTTTTTTAGTTAAATGGAACATCTGTTAAAACCTCTGTAGTCAATAGAGGAGGTTGTGTCCTCAGGATTTGGGACTACTTTGAATTCTTTAGAGCTACAAAAACAATTCAATGTTTTGAATATATGTGGGTTGTATTATGATATAATTGCTTATTGGGACAAGATCTTCAATTGGGAATGGATCAACTAGGGTTAAACATTATTGGTAGGGATTTAAAATTTTCCCTGGGGCCATCTAAGATATGGGGGTCAACAACATTGAATAATTCACTTTCCAATTATTTTATCTGAAATCTTGAAGATGTAAGGATGCTTGATACAATCCCTGCAAAAGTCTCTCCCACGTGGAGAAATACGAGAACATGTGTAGATTGAACATCAAATAGGCTTGATCAATTCCTTATTTTTGAGCCTTGTTTGGACAAACCCCTAAGATTTAGACAATAGATGTCCAATGGAGGGGACTCACATCACTCTCTTATTATATTTGAAGTGATTCTAGTAGATAAATTACCACCATCTCCTTTTAAACTAAATTTCAAGTGGTTAAAAAATGATAAGTACATACAAAATATTAAAGAGTCTTTGGTTCCTTTTGATAAGACTCTTCAGGAATCAACGACACTCCAATTCGAAACAAATTTGAAATGGGAGAAATAGGTGTATATAGAATGGTCACTATCAAAAAAGAAAAAGGGACAACTGAATGATTCATGGGGCGGAGGTTAAATTGACATATCTATACCAAAGTAATGGCTTTGGTTTTCTCAAAGATGAAACAAGGTCGGAGGTAAAGATATTAGAAGAAAGAAAACAAAAGTTACTACTGGAAAAAGAACAAGCTTTAAGACTTAAAAGTTGTTCGATTCTGTTTCAAAATGGTGATGAAAATACCAAGTTATTTCATCAACTTTCAGGGATTCAAGCAAAGGTGAATATGGGTTGTATAAGGATCCTTAGAGTTTTGTACAACAGTACAAAACTATTCCATATGAGCTTGACCACACAATTGTATAGACATGTTGTATAGGTTCCCATACAACCCATATAGATAGGTCACATCAGACTGCTCATATACCCATACGTTAGGTTGTACTTCTGAGGGAGGTCATTTTGCTTAGTTCATGGTGATTTTGTTAACCACACAACTGTTGTTTTTTGGAAGCTTGTGGAGGTTTCCTTGTAAATTTTTTCGAAGGAATGAAAAGTTGATATTTAAGGAGTAATTACTTGTGTATGTGTGAAACTGTTTTATGTTTCCACTATTGAATTTCCAACTATTGTGTGATTTATGTTATGGTCTGAAATTTAATTTAAGCATTAATTAAATTCAACAATTTAGTTGTTTAATTGAGATCACAAGGACTTTAGTCACCTAGGTTTGGAATTTTCTACATGGCATCAAAACTATTTTTTTGATTGGGATTCTCAGGGATTGCAATGGTAAATTGATTACACATAAGAAGAACCAACGGTTAGAGGGTTTCAAAACTATTTTTCAGATCTGGGAGTTTGTGTAGTAGATCTCATAGATGACATCGGCTAGCCTCAGGTTTGAGGAAAGATTGGATGGTGCCTCAAATTTCTTATCATAGAAGGCTTATTGGAAGAGAGTCATATACGAGATATTGTGAATAACATTTTTACTCCACCTATAGATCCTCGATAGTTGGTGGCTCACAACAAGAGAGAAGTGAAGGCCAAGTATATGATCTTGGATACCATAAAGGATCATCTGACCCCTCAAATAGTCAAGAAGATGACATCGGAGGAGATGTTCAATGCCTTGGTTAGTCTCTATAAGAGTGAGAGTATAAATGGGAAGTTTATATTGCCGAACAAACTCAGATCCATAGAGATGACCAGATCAGACGTAGTCACTAATAACCTTATGAAGGTCACACAGGTTCGTGATTAGCTCGCAGTGGTTGGGGAGAAGGTTGTAGAAGCAAATCTAGTGATCATGACACTTAATGGATTCCTATCTTCATGGGAACCATTTATCAAATTTATTTGCACTCAGGAGAACCTTTCTAAATTTGAGAGGCTTTGAGATGAATATATATAAGAGGGGACTCAGATGGAGTCAAAGGCCAACATGAAGGGTGGTGATAAGAACCAAGCTCTATTTGGTTAACTAAACAAGGGAAAAGGAAAAGGACCCAACAAGGGTAAGGGAAAGAGTGAGGAGTCAACCTCATAGCTAGGAAAGAAGGACTTTTGTAAAATCAAGTGCTTCATTTGTCATAATCATGGTCATTATTGATCATAGTGTCTATAGAGGAAGAAGTGTAAATGGAATTAGCAATAGAAGCAAGTAGTAGCCTCTGTAGAAACTTAGATGAACAATTTTTTTGCCAAAGTTAAAGAAGGATTTCTTGTTGGTATCTTTCCTTTCTACTACAACAATTTCGTGGAATTTGTGGTATGTGGACAGTGGGCCATCTCAACATATGAAGTTAGCATGGTAGTTGTTTTCTAGTCTAAAGATGCAAAACTCAGGAGTACATGTTGAGATTGGTGATGATTCCAAGTACCTAGTAGCAGGAGTTGGTGATATTCCCTTCTAGCTTGATTGAGGTAATTCTTTATATTTTTATGATGTCTTATTTTTACTAGGTCTCAGGAATACTTTGCTTTCATTTTCAGTTATGGAGGATAAGAGTGATCCGAAATTGGATTCAGAAGCCTGACAGGGCATGAAAAATGCTCAAAAATGAAAGTGCTCAGAATCCGACGAAACCAACACCATTGCTTCCTTCTCCGTCAGGATTTTTCGAATGACTTATGGTTGAGTTTTAATTTTGCATGCATTAATTAACCATTGAGAAACTTAGCGAAAGAATGAGGAAAGAAGAGGAATTATAACAACCATATACATATATGTGCAAATAATAAAAGACATAAACAACAAACCATGACACGCAGATTGATAACGGAGTTCGGCACAACTTTGCCTACGTCTCCGAGCCTTTTCTCTGTGGGGGAGGCTTCTTTATTTCTGTTCGAAAGCTTAATAGTACATCCTTGCAATGCTGAATGGCTACAAGACTGATCTAGTCATGTTCGCCCATATCTCTAGAACCATGCACAAAAAATGACACGCAAAAC
>SNQJ01S0010077.1:0-41401 GCA_010110895.2 Picea sitchensis | reverse complement strand
AAGGATATATGTATTGTAGGGGGTGGTATAGGGGATTTGGGGGTGTTACACACATTCATCATGGGTTTCGAGGAAAGAAAATTGATGCTTACACATAGGAAATATCAACAAAGCTACACTAAACAAATGTTTAGATCTAGATAAGAATTTGAGTTGGGATAAATAGATCATATCTACATGGAAAAATAGTCTTCGATATATAAATAAAATCCAACATCATTCTGCTCACAAATATTTGAAAAGGAATACACTAATTTCATGGCAGTCACTAATGGTGCAACACTACCCAATCTGTGGATGAGAGGGTTTGATCTATTACAATGTTTCAATGCCTCTATGGAAGAATTTATTGTTGCACCCTCCGTTGCTACTAGTTCACATTTGAGAAATGGTAGCTCTATCATTACTTCCATCCAAATGCATTCCAAATGAGGGAATGCTCTATGAAAAATGAATTAACAAAGTCCCATGGCTCAGTGCAGATTGTAAAAGGGACCAATATTAGTATTTTACCAGTAGAGAGATGTGCAAATTTCCCTTTTTCGTCCTCTTAGATTCATAGCATCGTTGCTTGTTTACTAGGCTGGTCACCTCATGACACATATGGAGGAAAATTTACTTGGTGTCATTGTAGTAAGAAATTTTCCTGGCCATATGGGAATGGATCCTCTTGTCCACTATAAGAGATTTTTTTTCAACATGCAAGAAAATATCAACTCTATACGAAAGACTATGTTACCGAGTCCGATCGAATCTTTTCAACAACAAAATGAAAGTATGTGGTAGAATTATATTCAAATTGAGGATTAACTGGCATTTGATAAGTTTAAAAAGTAGACTTTGCAAATTTCTAGCACCAACTAAGATCATGATATTTCTGGGGGTGGGGAGGTATTTTTTAATTGATGTAAGGATATATGTATTGTAGGGGGTGGTATAACGATTTTGGGGGCATTATACACATTCATAATGTGTTTCTGGGCAAGAAACTTGATGCTTACACATAAGAAATATCAACAAAGCTACACTAAATAGATGGTTAAATCTAGCCAAGAAACTTGATGCTTACACATAGGAAATATCAACAAAGCTACGCTAAATAGATGGTTAGATCTAGCCAAGAAATTGATTCGGGATAAATAGATCAGATCTACATGGAAAAACAATCTTCGATAAATAAATAAAATCTAACATCATTCCACTCACAAAGATTTGAAAAGGATTACACTAATTTCATGGTAGTCACCAATGATGCAACACTACCCAATCTGTGGATGAGAGGGTTTGATCTATTACAATGTTTCAATGCCTCTATGGTGGAGTTTATTGTTGCACCCTCCATTGCTACTAGTTCACATTTGAGAAATGGCAGCTCTATCATTACGTCCATCCAAATGCATGCGAAATGAAGGAATTCTATATGATAAATGAATTAAAAAATCCCCATGGCTTAGTATAGATTGGAAAAGGGACCAGAATTAGTATTTTACTAGTAAAGAGATGTGAAAATTTCCCTTCTTCGCTCTCTTAGATTCATAGTATCGTTGCTTGTTTACTAGGTTGGTCACCTGATGACACATATGGAGGCAAATTTACTTGGTGCCATTGTAGTAAGGAATTTTCCGAGCCATATGGGAATGGAGCCTCTTGTCCACTATAAGAGATTTTACTTCAACATGCAAGAAAATATCAACTCTATACTCAATACTATGTTATAGAGTCTAATTGAATATTTTCAACAACAAAATGCAAGTATGTGATAGAATTATATATTCAATTTGAGGATTATCTGGCATTTGTTTCTTATACTAATATATGAAAAAACATAATATAATGGTAGAGTACAAGGAAGAAAGGACTTGTTTCTACCTAAAGGATAGTATGAATTCCCCTAGGTTAGATTGAGCCCTAGGATCACAATCTTTCACATCTCTCCTAATGAGAGTGGATTTAAGTTTGAATGATGAGAAAATAGGAATGAGTTATTAAGGAGATCACTCGCGTAAATATTATTGCAAAGACAAGCTTGATAAATAGATAGATGCTTTTTTCTTAAAATGCCCAGAAGATCAGAGATCTAAAGGTTGCAAAGTTATGACTTAGGAGGGCTTGCTTGTCTAGTTCTACAAATATACATCCACATACATAAAACCTTTTTCAATGCATGCATGACCATGTATTAGACTGAAGAGAGGGGTGAAAGTAGTATAACACCAAGCCCTTGAACACAAGGCTATCTTACTATAGTGGCATATACCTATGCTGGGATGTCAATGCACTTGTTTTCTTATTTTTTAATTATTTTTGTGATTTGCAAGCTTATAAGAGTTATGTCTTGTCTCCATACTAGGGGTAGAAATCAAAAGTGGTATTAAAAATACTACAAAAAAATGGATACATAGGATATCTAGTAAAAATAGGGTTTTAAAAAAAATTTGGAAATAAGTATTGAGAGGGGGGTTCAACAAAAGGATTTTGGGAGGTATTTTTCAATATCTAGTGAAATTATGGGCAACATTGAATATCTTATGCATGGATGTGCTATGCCACAGGTTCATTGAGTGAAGACCTTGTTGATGTTATATCCCATGTTCAACTTTGATGCATTTATTGACATGGTGAAGATTTCATATATTTTTGGTGATATTAGTTGAAGACTTGGGGATTGGATGCCATTCCTCACCAATTCTACCACCTGAGTTGTCTATATGCACTACCAAACTTTATTTCATGTATTGTGTAGGACCACATTATGTATATTACACTATATTTTTTCACTAGATGCACATTTTGACATAGATCCAATATGTATCTGTTTGTGGTTATGGTCTTATATTTTTCTTTAATCCACTGTGCATTTTAATTGTAGTCATGATTTTATAGTTTATGTATCTCATGGATTCACAATGTACTTGGTTTGATGGTCATGCTTGTATTTTGCACCTAAACATGAGTATGCACTCCTCGGGGAAGAGAATTTTTATATACCTTATTTTGTGGCTGCATGTGATTCTTTGATATTGGAACTACTAGAATCCCCCCCCCACCCCCACCCCTTGGTTCTATGGAAACTCATCTCTCCAATTAATAATGTATTTCAACCATCTATTATAGTGAACCTCCTTCACTAACTCGCCATACAAGTCTAGTGGTCTAATATTCATTCAAAAGTGGTAGCATTTCTTTTATCCTATATAGGATTTTGTCAACATTGGACTTTCATGGGACATTTTTACTTAGCAAATCTTGTCTTCTATGTCTTTCTTAATGGCATTGTAATTAGAGTACAAATAGAAATTTATATGATCTCTTGAGTTGTTTGCGTTGAGATCACTAGAGGTTGGTTTGCAATTGTGTCCAACTCTTGTGAATTTTTGTAGGTTATATGGAAACCCCCTTTAAAACATTGAGGTGTCATCACATTGTTGGTATAGCATGAGGAGATAATTGAACACATGGAGATAACTGATTTTTTTTTTTGAAGGAAAAAATATTGTAATTTTATTCTTAGAATTTTTTTTACTTTTGATAGATGTTGTAAAGCATTCATGTTTTTCCTCATAGGTCCTATATAAAATAAGACCAGTAAAAACCCCTTACATAAAAAAAACTAACAACTGCATCAAGATGGCATTAACCTTTCCCCCCAAAAAAATGTTTGTTCCCATAATTACATCCATTTTTATCAATAAAAAAGTACCACCTATAAATCCGTGTATATTTGACCCATCATCCATGAGACAAACTCAAAAGAAAAACACATAACTAAAGTAGGAGCATGTAATTTACAACCAAGATTCATGTGTTGGACAAATTGTCATTCATGTGTTGTCATTGATTTCAATAGTCATAGTAAGCAGAGCAGAAAGATTAATCTCATGAAGAAAAATAATCAACAACATAACATCACCTTAAGGATGAAGAAATTCGTGATTATTGTTGATCACGATAGGATCAACACTGTTCCTATGATAAAAGCTCAGGAGGGTTAGAGAATGAAGAACAAATGTCAGAAGGAAGAAGCGCACTGCAGAAGTATCATCGGGATCTATGGAAATATTGAGAAGTCAACCATTGCACAGGAAAAGGTGAGAAGCCTCAACAACCGTCTGATCAAGGAAATTGACGATGTTGATCGTCTCATATAACGAATGACGGTCATATGAGTGACCATGGGCTTGAGGACCGTTGGAGGATCATGATCGTCGAATCTGCAAGCTAGATCAACGACAGGGATAAATTGCAAAGATCGGTAGCAGAATTAAAAGACTCGCTAGTTCCAATACCGCAATTGGACTAGATCGTCAGATCTCATAGCTCCAAAGATCTACGACTGCGATTGATCCAACAAACGATGACGTTAAGCCAGATTAAATCATGACCGTTGGATGCACAATTTCCAGATCAACGACAAGGATGAATTGCAGAGATTGAAAGGAGAATTAAATATCACGCTAGATCCAATCCCACAATTAGTCAGGACCGTCCGATATTATAGCTTCAAAGAACAACGATTGTGGTTGAACTCTCCAATAGCGCACATATTCCCACTGCGGAGTTGGGTGATGAGTTAAAACACTCACTGATTGTGGTTGCACAATCACTCTTGATCATGGATCTGCTTCAAGAATCTTCACAATTGTTGGATCATGTTGAAGTGGAAGGACAGGATAAAGCTACAAGAGCTACATCGCAGAATAGATCGAACCGTTGATCCAAGATCCAGATCGAACAAACATCTTTTAGTTCAGATCTAAAGTTGCGAGGAGGTTAGACTCCAGAGAGTTTGAGATTTGAAATCCCCGGAATGCGAAGTTCCGTCAGTCGTCGGATCAATTTCGAGTGGAAGGACAGGATAAGCCAACAAAGCTGCATTGTAGAAAGATCAAGCATCGATATAAGTTCATGATCGACGAACAACATTCACTTCGGATCTAAAGACGCGAGGAGGTTACACTACGAAAAGTTTACGATTTGAAATCCCCAGAATACGAAGTTCCGTCAGCCGTCGGATCAATTTCGAGTGGAAGGACAGGATAAGTTAGGAAAGCTGCATCGCAAAAAGATCGAGCCGTCGATCTAAGATCCTGATCGAATGAAAAACATTCACTTTGGATATAAATATGTGAGGAAGTTACGCTCCGTCAGTTTGAGATTTGAAATCCCTAAATCCAGAGATTTGGAGATCCGAAGTAGATCTCAACCATCAGATCATTCGAAGTAAATCACAACCGTCAGATAGTCTGAAGAAGATCTCAAGCGTCATATTGTCCAAAGCAAATCTAGGTTGTTTGATCCAGAAAAGACGTGGCATAATCTTGTGGAATTTGGGTAAAGACTTGAAGTAAACCTCAACCATCCAATTCAAGGACATGTGGCAGACCACATCATCAGGACACGTGGCACAATCAGACAATGACAAGTGTCAAGTTTATTCAACATTTTAGGTTCGTGCAAATCACAAATATGAGTGACGTGTGGCATACACTTGGCTCGTTCCACGTCATCAAGTGATGTGAGCAAGTGATGTCACTCCAGGATCTTTACTTCGGGAGTTTCACCACCAACAAATGATAAGAGTTCCAAAGTCTCGAAAGCCGAAGTTGCGAAGGGTCAAAGTGCTGAAGTCGCGAAGGCCGAAGTTGCGAAGGGCCGAAGTTGTGAAGAGCCAAAGTGCTGAAGGACCAAAGTCGCGAAGGACAGCGTACCAAACTCCCGAAGGCCGAAGTCCCAAAGTGAATGAGGACTGTTGATTCGAGGAGAACATGTGGCAGGAATCTCTGGACTCCGGCTAAAAGCATTCTGGGAAAGCGTGAAGGTTTAGATTTGAAATATCCGGAGCCCGAAGACCCGAAGGAGATCTCGACCATCGATCTGATGTTGGGTGAATTCTCAACCGTTGAAAAAAATACAGTGGAAGGATAGCGTAAGCATAATAGTCCGAAGACCCGAAGTAAATGGCGACCTTCCATCTCATTGCTTGATTAAGTCATGACCATTGGATTAAGAAATGAAGGAGTAATGTAAGGATCATATATGACCATTGATTTGGCTCCGAAATATAAATGTAAATTGTCTGATCTGTTCGGCGATATCGTATTCAGTAGATTTGAAAGGTTTGAAGTCTCAAATACCCAAATTCCCGACAATCATCCATCTCATCTGGAGAATGAATCGTGGTCGGTGAATTGATAAGCGCTTATGCGCTCATCTCGCCTAACATGAGGTCACCATCATTGGTCATATGGTAAAGAGATTTAAAGGGTAGAATGTAATGCATCGCTTAAATTTTTAAGCCTGTGGTTCTACGCCATTGATCACATGAACTGGTTTGAAGGAAGCACCTCTGCGGAATTTGAAATCTGTGAAAATAATAGAGATTCAGGATCGAATTCAATGGATGAAATTGATCCACAAGTGATCAATTTACGAATATCCATCACAGTGAAGATAATAACATAGATTATGGTTAAGTTAATTAAAGAAGTGCGATGGTCCAAACGAAGGGACACAATGTTTCACACTCACGCTGTTTGTAGAATATATAAACATGAAAGAGTGGGAGAAGAAAGTGTCTTTGTAATCCACATTAGAAGATCAAAAGCTGAAGCTGATTCCTGGAAGGAAATTTGAAGATACTTATGCATTAAGGGTGGTTGGGTGGTGCAAGGGAAGGTTGGTGCCTGCAGAGGGAGTTGGTGTTTCCTTGTCAGTTGTAGTTGACTAAACAAGGGGTTGTAGCCTCCTACTAGTTGGTACTGGTAAATTAGGGTGTGGGTGCATCCTGATCAATTAGTGCTGATAAAAAAGGAAGTACATATTCCTTCTATGTAACATGTAAAACACATTTTGCAGTTAATAGAAAAGAGTTTGTGGTTTTTCCCATTTGGGTTCCACGATAAAATACCGTGTTAAAATTCTGTGTGCATTAATAAAATGAAAAATTGTTATAATTGTCGTGTCACTGATTCACCCCCTCTGTCTCAGTGACATGATATGATCCTTCAATTGGTATCAGAGCAGGTTCCTTCAGCACAGTCTAAAAGACTTGAAGGTAGATCCTGAAGATGGATCAACAAGAAGGAATGTCCAACAACAAAGCACCATTGTTCAATGGAGGAGGCTATGCCCTATAAAAAATAAGAATGAAAAACTTCTTGTTGGCTCTTGGTTTTGATATTTGGAAATATTTTAAAGATGGTTACACTGTACCAATTATTCCACCCAAAGACGCTGCAGGATAGAAAATCTATAATGACAACTCAAGAGAAGTTAATGGAATTCTAGCAAGGTTGACTAATTCTATATGTGTGAAGGTTATGCATTGCAAATCAACCAAAGAAATGTGGGACAAGTTGGAGGTTGTATATGAAGGAGATGACAAAGTCAAAGAAGCCAAACTACATACCTATAGAGCTCAGTTTGAAAATCTGAAAATGAAAGAAGAAGAAAATATTGCTGAGTACTTTCATAGGGTAGATGAAGTAGTTAACTCAATTAGAGCGACAAGAGAAGAGATTACAGATAAACCCATTGTGAAAAAAATACTAAGATCATTACCTATGAGATATGATGCAAAGATTTCTTCAATTGAAGATAGATCTGATCTAGACACACTCGCAATTGATCAGCTCCATGGAATTTTTACAGCATATGAAATGAGAACAGGGAATGATAAATCAACAAAAGGTGAAACCGTTTTCAAAGCATCTAATACAAAGATAAACCAGAAGCAAAAAATTCAATCCTTCCATCATGAAGAATCTGATGTGGAAGAAGCCAATTTCATTAGAAAACTTCAGAAAGGATTAGGGAAGTACAAAGGTAAGCCTCCTTTCAAATGTTTTAACTGTGGCAAAGTTGGTCATTTTGTATCCAAGTGTCCCTATCCCAGAGAGGACCCTGAAGATGAAGAAAATAAAACCAAGCAATACAAGAAGAAGGAAAATCCCAACTACAAGAAAAAGTTTTACAAAGAGAAAAATAATTTCTACTCAAAAGAAGAAAACAACAACTCGTCAGAGTCTAGTGACAACGATGAATCTGTTGATGATGAATTCCTTTTCTTAGGTATTGAAGAATCTAATGGGATAGAAAAAATTAAACATGAGAAGGAGTTAGAAGATGAAGCAAAAGTTAATATGGAGGAAGAAATTCTCAGTGCCTTAGATGAATTAAGAAAATACAAAACTGGATATAGACAATTGAAAAGTTTTGTAGTTGCACAAAAAGAAAAACATGAACAAGAAGAAAAGGAGACGGAAAAACTCATGAGCAATATGAAAAAACAAATCTTAGAAGCAAATAAGATCGAAGAAAGTCTAGAAAAGTATCTTAAGGAAAAACAAATAACTTGTGAAAGAATGGAGGCAGAAATAGTTCATCTAAAAAAGGAACTAGATGCAAAAATCATTCAAACAAACTATGAAAATAGCTCTAAACTATTAGATAAGATTATTACCACGCAAAGGGATTCAAGTAATAAAAATGGAATAGGTTATTCTCAAAAGGAAAGCCATGTTAACTCAAAATCTTATGTAGATGCCCTCCTTAGTACATTCAAGAAGAAAAATGAAGAGAAGATAAGTGATGATCAGAATTCCAAAAGATTACTTCCACCCACTAGGAAGGAAGACAAGACAATACCAAAGAAGTTTTATCAAAACATGTATCCTCACATTTTCCTTGGTTATTGCTTTGCATGCTCTAATTTTGGACAAAAAGCTATAAATTGTAGAGCATATAGAAAGAAAAATCTAAATGTGAAGAACTATATCCTTAAGGATAAACAAGCAGCAAATCAAGTTAAAAGCAGAAAATATAACTCCTTTTCACCTCTACAAGAAGGGGACTTACAATGCTTCAGATGTCATAACCATGGACACAAGGCCACTAATTGCAGATTAATGGAAGTCTCAGAACAACCAAACTTCATTAGAGAGCAAAAGAAACCTTGGAGAGAAAAAACACCAAAAACGAAATGTCTTATTGCTCTAAAAGATCAAGATAAAAAAGATCTCTGGTATGTTGACAGTGGGTGCTCTAAACATATGACAGGTAACAAGGACAAGTTTTTATACTGAAAGAAACAAAAAGGAAAAGTTACATTTGGTGATGATGCTTCAAGTAACATACTTGGGAAAGGCACTGTGAGCTTGGGAAAAGACAAAGCCATAAATGTGCTACTTGTCGAAAAAATGAAGCCTAGTTTATTAAGTGTCAGTCAAACCTATGATCAGGGGCACTTCTGCATCTTTGATTCCCAAAAATGCGACATTAGGAGAGAAGACATAGGAAAATTAGTTGGTACTACTCATAGAACTCCTGAAAATGTATATATACTAGATGCAAAATTGAATGAGGAGTGTCATATAAATTCAGTAGATGAAAGTTGGCTATGGCATAGAAGGTTGGGACATATTAACTTTGACAATATTGTGAAAGTCAGCAACCTTGGTGTAGTAAGAAACTTGCCAAAGATCATGAAACCCTGAAATGCTATGTGTAGACACTGTCAACTAGGGAAGCAAACTAGAATTAGGTTCAAGGCAAAAGAATACACAGCCTCTAAACCTTTAGAGCTTGTTCACATTGACCTATGTGGACCTACGAGGACCAAGATTTTGCAAGGAGAGTCTTACTTTATGTTGTTTATTGATGACTTTACTAGAATGGATTGGATATGTTTTCTCAAAGAAAAATCAGAAGCACTCAACGAATTCAAAGCCTTTAAAACTCTTGTTGAAAATGAAAAGGAGACAACAATCAAATGTCTTAGATCAAACAATGGTGGTGGATTCACCTCAAAAGAGTTTAATGTCTTCTATGAAACCCATTGAATAAAAAGACAATTCTCTGCTGCCAGAACACCTCAGCAAAATGAGATTGCTGAGAGAAAGAATAGACAGTTCAGGAGGCTGCAAGGACTATGCTCAATGAAGCAAAATTGTCAGATGGATATTGGAGGGAAGCTGTAAGCACAACATTATACTTATTGAACAGAGGTCAGTTCAAGGTTAATAGTGATAAGTCCCCTTATGAACTATGGTTTGGAAGAGCTCCATCAGTAAAATACTTCAAGGTCTTTGGAAGTAAATGCTACATCAAAAGACTAGATGAGAGTCTTGGAAAATTTGATGCCAGATCTGATGAAGGTATTTTTCTTGGATATGCTCCAAACAAGAAAGCATACAAATGCTACAATCTTAGATCACATAAGATTGTTGAGAGTGCAGATGTCAAGGTGGATGACTTAAAAACGATAAGGATCAATAATCAAGAGACCATATCTAAAAATGAATATGAAGATGAGGATGATACATTCGACACACAACTAGAAGAAGTAGAAGATAATGAAAAATAAATGGAAGAAGATGATATGGATACTAGTGAAATTGAAGAAGATAGTAAATATGGATAAATAAGAGAAGAATTCCCAAGAAGAGATAAAAATACACCCTCAAGAATTATTCAAAATAATCATCCCGAAGAACTGATTATTGGAGATATGAATGATGGAGTGCACACAAGAAGACAACTACTGTATCAAACAAAAATAACATTGTTGTCATATGTTGAGCCTAGATTAATCAAAGAGGCATGTAAAGATTTTGAATTGTATCAAATCTATGAATGAAGAATTGGACCAAATTGAAAAAAATCAAACTTGGGAACTAGTTCCAAGACCAAAAAATAAAAATGTCATTGGAACTAAATGGGTATATAAAAATAAAATGAATGAAGATGGGAAAGTAATCAAGAACAAAGCCAAATTAATATGTAAAGGGTATGCTCAGGTTGAAGGAGTAGACTATAAAGAAACATTTGCACCTGTGGCCATATTAGAGGCAATTAGGATGTTCCTAGCTTTCTCCAGCTACATAAAATTTAAAGTGTACCAAATGGATGTCAAGTCAGCATTTCTCAACGGAAATTTACAAGAGGAAGTCCATATTGAGCAATCAGAAGGATTCATATTAACTAACAAAGGATATTATGTTTTTAAACTAAAGAAATCACTCTATGGCCTAAAACAAGCACCTAGAGCATGATATGCAAGGCTAGATTCTTACTTACAAAAACATGGCCTAAAAAAGGGATCAACATACATCAATCTTTACTGTAAAATTGATGGTAATAACATGATTATTGTGGAACTATATGTTGATGATATTATATTTGGCAGTGATGATAAAATGAGTAAGGACTTTGCTAATATGATGCAACAAGAATTTGAAATGTCTTTGCTTGGCGAACTGAATTTCTTCCTTGGATTGCAAATAATACAGTCGAAGAGAGGAGTCTTTATCCATCAGTCTAAATATGTTAAGGATATGCTTAAGAGATTCCAGTTAGAGGATTGCAAACCTGTTAGTACACGTATGACAGTTGGATGAAAACTAAGCAAGGATGATGAGTCGAAAGTTGTAGATCCAAAACATTACAGATCAATGATTGGCAGTTTACTCTATGTAACAACTTCTAGACTTGATGCCAAGCAAGCTGTTGGGATGGTGGCTAGATTCCAAGCAGCACCAAAGGAGAGCCATGCTCAAGCTGTAAAAAGAATCTTTAGATATTTGAAAGGAACCATAGATATTGGTTTGTGGTAACCTAGCAAGGATTCATTCACATTAAAAACCTATTCAGATGTTGATTGGGCAGGAAGTGTAGATGACTTAAAAAGTACAAGTGGAGGAGCATTCTTTTTATGAGAATCACTGGTTGCTTGGATAAGCAAGAAACAATCCTCAATTTATCTGTCTAGCATTGAAGATGAGTATATTGCAACAACAGAATGTTTCACACAAGTGGAATGGATGAAACAAACTCTATAAGACATCAAAATAATATTTGAAGAACCCACTACTATCCACTGTGACAATACAAGCATGATAAGTCTCTCTAAGAACCCTGCCCAACATTCAAAATTGAAACACATTCCCATAAAGTACCACTATCTAAGAGATCAGGATGAAAACAAAAACATTAAATTAGAATATGTTCCAACACAAGAACATGTGGCAGATATTTTTACAAAACCCTTAAGCAGAGATGTATTTGAATATCTCAGGCACAAATTGGGAGTAATCCTTCTTCCTACCTAAATATCTCAAGAAAATAATGCATCAATTGGCAACTATTCAGGGGGAGATAACAATCAACATCAGAAGGAGTCATTCAGTTATGACAGAAAAAGGTTGATTGCAGGAGGAGTTACCAGTGGTCAGAGAAATATTTATACAGACAGATCATAGGAGAAGAAACCCTTTACCATTGATGCCAAAGGGGGAGAGTAACTTCAGATGATAAAAGAATCACCACAAGGGGGAGATTGTGTATGAAGTTGGTGTGTTTCTCTCAATGACAAAGGGGGAGATTGTTGGACAGATTGTCATTCATGTGTTGTCATTGATGTCAACAATCATAGTAAGCAGAGCAACAAGGTTAATCTCAAGAAGAAAAAGAATCGACAGAAGAACATCACCTTAAGGATGAAGAAATTCATGATTCTTGTTGATCACGATAGGATCAACAATGTTCCTATGATAAGATCTCAAGAGGGTTAGCGAATGAAGATCAAAGCTCAGAAGGAATAAGCGCATTGCAAAAGTATCGTCGGGATCTATGGAAATATTGAGAAGTCGACCATTGCACAGGAAAAGGTGAGAAGCCTTAGCAGCCGTCCGATCAAGGAAATTGACGGTGTTGATCATCTCATATAACGGACGACGGTCATATGAATGACCATGGGCTTGAGGACCGTTAAAGGATCGTGACCGTCGGATCTACAATTCAAATCAACGACAAGGATAAATTGCGGAGATTGGTAGGATAATTAAAAGACTCGCTAGTTCCAATCCCACAATTGGACTAGATCGTCAGATCTCATAGCTCCAAATATCTATGACTGTGGTTGATACAATAAATGATGAGGTTAATCCATATTAAATCATGACCGTCGGATGCGCAATCGCCATATCAACGACAGGGATGAATTGCGGAGATTGAAAGGAGAATTAAATATCGTGCTATATCGAATCCCACAATTAGTCAGGACCGTCCGATCTTATAGATTTGAAGATCAACGATCGTGGTTGAAATCTTCAATAACACACATCTTCCCACTGTGGAGTTGGGTGACGAGTTAAAACATTTGTGTATTGTGGTTTCACATTCATTCTTGATCATGGATTTGCTTCAAGAATCTTCACAACCGTTGGATCATGTTAAAGTGGAAGGACAGGATAAAGCTACAAGAGTTGCATCGCAGAATAGATCGAATTGTTGATCCAAGATCCAGATCGAATGAACATCTTTTAGTTTGGATCTAAAGTTGCGAGGAGGTTAGACTCCAAAAAGTTTGAGATTTGAAATCTCCGGAATGCGAAGTTCCGTTAGCCGTTAGATCAATTTCGAGTGGAAGGACAGGATAAGCCAGCAAAGCTACATCGCAGAAAGATAGAGCCGTCAATCTAAGTTCATGATTGACGAACAATATTCACTTAGGAATTAAAGACACGAGGAGGTTACACTCCAGAAAGTTTGAGATTTGAAATCCCCAGAATGCAAAGTTCCGTCAGCCGTTGAATCAATTTCGAGTGGAAGGACATGATAACTTAGCAAAGTTGCATCGCAGAAAGATTGAGCCGTTGATCTAAGATCCTGATCGAACGAAAAACATTCACTCCGGATATAAATATGCAAGGAGGTTACACTCCATCAGTTTGATATTTGAAATCCCTGAAGCTCGGATATTTGAAGTAGATCTCGACTGTCAGATCATCTGAAGTAAATTAAAATCGTCAGATCGTCCGAAGAAGATCTCAATCGTCAGATTATCCAAAGAAAATCTGGGTCATTTCATCCAGAAAAGACATGGCTTAATATTGTGGACTCCGGGTAAAGACCCGAAGTAAACCTCAATCGTCCGATTCAAGGACATGTGGCATACCACGTCAACAGGACATGTGGTGCAATTAGACAATGACAAGTGTCAAGTTGATTTGACATTTCAGGTTTGTGCAAATCACAAATCCTAGTGACACGTGGCACACACCTGGCTCATTCCATGTCATCAAGTGATGTCATTCCGGGAGCTTTACTTCGGGAGTTTCACCACCAACAAATGACAAGAGTTCCGAAGTCCCGAAATCCAAAGTTGTGAAGGCCCGAAGTCGTGAAGGCCGAAGTTGCGAAGGGTTGAAGTCGCGAAGAGCCGAAGTGCTGAAGGGCCGAAGTCGCGAAGGACAGAGTCTCGAAGTCCTGAAGGCCGAAGTCCTGAAGTGAACGAGGACCGTTGATTTGAGGAGGATACGTGGCAAGAATCTGTGGACTCCGACTAAAAGTGTTCTAGGAGAGCGTGAAGGTTGAGATTTGAAATCTCCGGAGCCCGGAGACCTGAAGGAGATCTCGACCGTCCATATGATGTCATGTGAATTCTCAACCGTTGATCAAAATACAGTGGAAGGATAGTGTAAGCATAATAGTTCGAAGACCCGAAGTAAATGGTGACCTTCCATATCATTGCTTGATTAAGTCCTGAACGTTGGATTAAGAAATGAGGGAGTAATGTAAGGATCGTATATGACCATTGATCTGGCTCCGAAATATAAATGTGAACCATCCGATCTATTTGGTGATATCGTATTCGGGAGATTTGAAAGGTTTCAAGTCTTGAAGACCCGAAGTCTTGACAATCGTCCATCTCATCGGGAGAATGAATCCTGGCCATTGAATTGATAAGCGCTCATGCACTTGTCTCGCCTAACGTGAGGTCACCGTCGTTGGTCATATGGTAAAGAAATTTAAAGGGCAGAATGTAATGCATCGCTTAAATTGTTAAGCCTGTGGTTCTACGCCATTGATCACATGAACTGGTTTGAAGGAAGCACCTCTGCGGAATTTGAACTCTGTGAAAATAACAAACATTCAAGATCGAATTTAATGGATGAAATTGATTCACAAGTGATCAATTTACGAAAATCCATCACAGTGAAAATAATAACAGACATTATGGTTAAGTTAACTAAAGAGGTGTGATGGTCCAAACGAAGGGACACAGTGTTTCACACTCACGTTGTTTTGTAGAATATATAAACATAAAAGAGTGGGAGAATAAAGTGTCTTTGTATTCCAAATCAGAAGATCAAAAGATGAATCAGATTCCAGGAAGGAAAGCTGAATATAATTATGCATTAAGGGTGGTTGGGTGGTGCAAGGGCAGGTTGGTGCCTGTAGAGGGAGTTTGTGCTTCCTTGTCAGTTGTAGTTGACTAAACAAGGGGTTGTAGCTTCCTACTAGTTGGTGCTGGTAAATTAGGGTGTGGGTGCATCCTGATCAGTTGGTGCTGATAAAAAAGGAAGTACATCTTCCTTCTATGTAACATGTAAAACAAATTTTGCAGTTAATAGAAAAGAGTTTGTGGTTTTTCCCATTTGGGTTCCATAATAAAATACTCTGTTAAAATTCTGTGTGCATTAATAAAATGAAAAATTGATATAATTGTTGTGTCATTGATTCACCCCCCCTCTCAGTGACAAGATCTGATCTTTCAATTGGTATTAGATCGGGTTCCTTCAACATAGTCTAGAAAACTTGAAGGTAGATCCTGAAGATGGATCAACAAGAGGGAATGTCCAACAACAAAGCACCATTGTTCAATGGAGGAGGCTATGCCCTGTAGAAAATAAGATTGAAAAAATTCCTGTTGGCTCTTGGTTTTGATATCTAGCAATATGTTGTAGATGGTTACACTGCACCAACTACTCCACCCAAAGACGCTGCAGGAAATAAAATCTGTAATGACAAATCAAGAGTAATTAATGGAATTCTAGCAGGGTTGACTAATTCTATATGTGTGAAGGTTATTCATTGCAAATCAACCAAAGAAATCTGGGACAATTTGGAGGTTGTATATGAAGGAGATGACAAAGTCAAAGAAGCCAAACTACAAACCTATAGAGCTCAGTTTGAAAATCTGAAAATGAAAGAAGAAGAAAATATTGCTGAGTACTTTCATAGGGTAGATGAAGTGGTTAACTCAATTAGAGCGACATGAGAAGAGATTACAGATAAACCCATTGTGCAAAAAATACTAAGATCATTAGCTATGATATATGATGCAAATATTTCTTCAATTGAAGATAGATCTGATCTAGACACACTCACAGTTGATCAGCTCCATGGAATTTTTACAGCATATGAAATGAGAACAGGGAATGATAAATTAACAAAAGGTGAAAATGTTTTCAAAGAATCTAAGACAAAGATAAATCAGAAGCAAAAACTTCAATCCTGCCATCATGAAGAATCTGATGTGGAAGAAGCCAATTTCATTAGAAAATTTCAGAAAGGATCAGGGAAGTACAAAGGCAAGCTTCCTTTCAAATGTTTTAACTGTGGAAAAGTTGGTTATTTGGCATCCAAGTGTCCCTATCCCAAAGAGGACCCTGAAGATGAAGAAAATAAAACCAAACAATACAAGAAGAAGGAAAATCCCAACTACAAGAAATTTTTTTACAAAGGGAAAAATAATTTCTACTCAAAAGAAGAAAAAAACAGTTCGTCAGAGTCTAGTGACAACGATGAATCTCATGAAGATGAATTCCTTTTCTTAGGTATTGAAGAATCTAATGAGATAGAAAAAATTAAACATGAGAAGGAGTTAGAAGATGAAGCATAAGTTAATATGGAGGAAGAACTTCTCAGTGCCTTGGATGAATTAAGAAAATACAAAACCAGATATAAACAATTGAAAAGTTTTGTAGTTGAACAAAAATAAAAGCATGAACAAAAATAAAAGGAGATGGAAAAACTCACGAGCAATCTGAAAAAAAACAAATCTTAGAAGCAAATAAGATCGAAGAAAATCTGGAAAAGTCTCTTAAGGAAAAAAAAACACTTGTGAAAGAATGGAGGCATAAATAGTTCATCTAAAAAAGGAACTAGATGCAAAAATTAGTCAAACAAAATCTAAAAATAACTCTAAAATATTAGATAAGATTATTACCACACAAAGGGATTCAAGTAATAAAAATGGAATAGGTTATTCTCAAAAGGAAAGCCATGTTAACTCAAAATATTATGCAGATGATCTCCTCAGTACATTCAAGAAGAAAAATGAAGAGGAGATAAGTAATGATCTGAATTCCAGAAGATTACTTCCACCCATCAGGAAGGAAGACAAGACAATACCAAAGAAGTTTTATCAAAACAAGTATCCTCGCATTTTCCTTGGTTATTTCTTTGCATGCTCTAATTTTAGACGCAAAGCTATAAATTGTAGAGCATATAGAAAGAAAATTCTAAAGGTGAAGAACTATATCCTTAAGGATAAACAAGCAACAAATCGAGTTAAAAGCAAAAAATATAACTCCTTTGCACCTCTACAAGAAGGGGACTTACAATGCTTCAGATGTCATAACCATGGACATAAGGCCACTAATTGCAGATTAATGGAAGTCTCAGAACAACCAAATTTCATTAGAGAGAAAAAGAAACTTTGGAGAGAAAAAACAACAAAAAAGAAATGTCTTATTGCTGTAAAAGCTCAAGATAAAAAGTATCTCTGGTATGTTAACAGTGGATTCTCTAAACACATGACAGGTAACAAGGACAAGTTTTTAGACTTAAAGAAACAAAAAGGCAAAGTTACATTTGGTGATAATGCTTCAAGTAACATACTTGGGAAAGGCACTGTGAGCTTGGGTAAAGACAAAGCAACAAATGTGCTACTTGTCAAAAAAATGAAGCCTAGTTTATTAAGTGTCAATCAAACCTATGATCAGGGGCACTTCTACATCTTTGATTCCCAAAAATGTGACATTAGGAGAGAAGACACAGGAAAATTAGTTGGTATTGCTCCTAGAACTCCTGAAAATGTATATATACTAGATGCAAAATTGAATGAGGAGTGTCATATAAATTCAGTAGATGAAAGTTGGCTATGGCATAGAAGGTTGGGGCATATTAACTTAGACAATATTTTGAAAGTCAACAACCTTGGTGTAGTAAGAAACTTGCCAAATATCATAAAACGCTCAAATGCTATGTGTAGACATTGTCAACTAGGGAAGCAAACTAGAATTAGGTTCAAGGCAAAAGAATACACAACCTCTAAACCTTTAGAGCTTGTTCACATTGACCTATGTGGACCTACGAGGACCAAGAGTTTGCAAGGAGTGTATTACTTTATGTTGTTCATTGATGACTTTAGTAGAATGGGTTGGATATTTTTTCTCAAAGAAAAACTAGAAGCACTCAACAAATTCAAAGCCTTTAAAACCTTTGTTGAAAATGAAAAGGAGACAAAAATCAAATGTCTTAGATCAGACAATGGTGGTGAATTCACCTCAAAAGCGTTTGATGTCTTCTGTGAAACCCATGGAATAAAAAGACAATTCTCTGCTGCCAAAACACCTCAACAAACTAAGATTGCTGAGAGAAAGAATATAACAATTCAAGAGGCTGCAAGGACTATGCTCAATGAAGCAAAATTGTCAAATGGATATTGGAGGGAAGCTGTAAGCACAAAAGTATACATATTGAATAGAGGTCAGCTCAGGGTTAATAGGGATTAGACCCCTTATGAACTATGGTTTGGAAGAGATCCATCAATAAAATACTTCAAGGTCTTTGGAAGTAAATGATACGTCAAAAGACTAGATGAGAGTCTTGGAAAATTTTATGCCAGATCCGATGAATGTATTTTTCTTGGATATGCTTCAAACAAGAAAGCATATAGATGCTACAATCTTAGATCACATAAGATTGTTGAGAGTGCAGATGTCAAGGTGGATGACCTAAAAACGATAAGGATAAAAAATCAAGAGACCATATCTAAAAATGAAGATGAAGATGATGATGCGACATTTGACACACAACTAGAAGAAGTAGAAGAGAATGAAAACGAAAGGGAATAAGATGATATGAATACTAGTGAAAGTGAAGAAGATATTCAAGATGGAGAAATAAGAGAATAATTCCTAAGAAGAGATACAAAGACATCCTCAAGAATTACTCAAAAGAATCACCCCGAAGGACTAATTATTGGAGATATGAATGATGGAGTGCACACAAGAAGACAACTACTGTATCAAATAGAAATAACATTGTTTTCATATGTTGATCCTAGCTTAATCAAACAGGCATGTAAAGATGAGAATTCGATCAAAGCTATGAATGAAGAATTGGACCAAATTGAAAAAAATCAAACTTGGGAACTGGTTCCAAGACCAAAAAATAAAAATGTCATTGGAACTAAATGGGTATATAAAAATAAAATGAATGAAGATAGGCAATTAATCAGGAACAAAGCCATATTAGTATGTAAAGTGTATGCTTAGGTTGAATGAGTAGTTTATGAAGAAACATTTGCACCTGTGGCCAGATTAGAGGGAATTAGGATGTTCCTAGCTTTCTCCAGCTACAGAAAATTTAAAGTGTACCAAATGGATGTCAAGTCAGCATTTCTCAACGAAAATTTAGAAGAGGAAGTATCTATTGAGCAACCAGACAGATTCATATTAACTAACAAAGGAGATTATGTTTGTAAACTAAAGAAATCACTTTATGGGCTAAAACAAGCACCTAAAGCATGGTATGTAAGGCTAGATTCTTACTTACAAAAACATGGCCTAAAAAGGGGATCAATAGACAATAGTATTTATTGTAAAATTGATGGCAATAACATGATTATTGTGGAAGTATATGTTGATGATATTATATTTAGCAGTGATGATGATAAAATGAGTAAAGAATTTGCTAAGATGATGCAACAAGAATTTGAAATGTCTTTGCTTGGCGAACTGAATTTCTTCCTTGGATTACAAATAATACAATCCAAAAGAGGAGTCTTTATATATCATTCTAAATATGTTAAGGATATGCTTAAGATATTCCAGTTAGAGGATTGCAAACCTGTTAGTACACCTATGACAGTTGGATGCAAACTAAGCAAGGATGACGAGTCCAAAGATGTAGATCCAAAATATTACAGATCGATGATTGGCAATTTTCTCTATGTAACAACTTCCAGAATTGATGTCAAGCAAGCTGTTGGGATGGTGGCTAGATTCCAAGCAACACCAAAGGAGAGCCATGTTCAAGCTGTAAAAGGAATCTTTAGATATTTGAAAGGAAACATAGATATTGGTTTGTGGTACCCTATCAAGGATTCATTCACATTAAAAGCCTATTTAGATACTGATTGGGCAAGAAGTGTAGATGACAGAAAAAGTACAAGTGGAGGAGCATTCTTTTTAGGAGAATCACTAGTTGCTTGGATAAGTAAGAAACAATCCTGAATTTATCTGTCTAGCATTGAAGCTGAGTATATTGCAGCAGAAGAATGTTGCACACAAGTGGAATGGATGAAACAAACTCTACAAGTCATCAAAATAATATTTGAAGAACCCACTATTATCCACTGTGACAATACAAGCGTGATAAGTCTCTCTAAGAACCATGTCCAACACTCAAAATCGAAACACATTCCCATAAAGTACCACTATCTAAGATATCAGGCTGAAAACCAAAACATTAAATTGGAATATGTTCCAACACAAGAACATGTGGCAGATATTTTTATAAAACCCTTAAGCAGAGATGTATTTGAATATCTCAGGCACAAATTGGGAGTAATCCTTATTCCTACCTAAATCTCTCAAGAAAATAACACATCAGTTGGCAACTATTCAGGGGGAGATAGCAATCAACATCATAAGGAGTCATTCAGTTATGACATAAAAAGGTTGATTGTAGGAGGAGTTACAAGTGGTCAGAGAAGTATTTATACAGACAGATCATAGGAGAAGAAACCCTTTGCCATTGATGCCAAAGGGGAGAGTAACTTCAGAGGACAGAAGCTCACCACAAGGAGAATATTGTGTATGAAGTTGGTGTGTTGCCCTCAATGACAAAGGGGGAGATTGTTGGAAAGATTTTCATTCATGTGTTGTCATTGATGTTAACAGTCATAGTAAGTAGAGCAACAAGGTTAATCTCAGGAAGAAAAATAATCGACAGAAGAACATCACCTTAAGGCTGAAGAAATTCGCGATTATTGTTGATCACGATAGGATCAACAATGTTCCGATGATAAAATATTAGGAGGGTTAGCGAATGCAGATCAAAGCTCAGAAGGAAAACTGAAGATACTTATGCATTAAGGGTGGTTGGGTGGTGCAAGGGCAGGTTGGTGCCTGCAGAGGGAGTTGGTGCTTCCTTGTCAGTTGTAGCTGACTAAACATGGGGTTGTAGCCTCCTACGAGTTGGTGCTGGTAAATTAGGGTGTGGGTGCATCTTGATCAATTGGTGCCGATAAAAAAGGAAGTACATCTTCCTTCTATGTAACATGTAAAACAAATTTTGCAGTTAATAGAAAAGAGTTTGTGGTTTTTCCCATTTGGGTTCAACAATAAAATACCGTGTTAAAATTCTGTGTGCATTAATAAAATGAAAAATTGATATAATTTTTGTGTAACCGATTCACCCCCCCCTCTCAGTGACAGGATCTGATCCTTCATCATGGATGTATTTAATTTTTTTCCCTTGTTGATTCTCTGAGAGTTTCCAATCTCGATGGTCTAACTCGAGACCTGCTTTTGATAATCCATATGTGTTCCCACTGTTGTCCTTATAGATATGTGCATAAGAAATGTGAGTGAATGATGACTATTAGGACCATACATCGAGAAATAGAGGCTAGAGAGTGAAATTTATTAGGGCTGACTCATGTCTCATACTCATTATTACAAGGAGAAAATCCCTAAATATTTATATATGTGTCGCTCAATGTTCATGAGCTAACATCAAAACTAACTTAAGTGCCAACAATTCACATAAATTATTTGTTTCTTGTCCAACTCCAACTTTGAAAGATATGATATGGGTCACTGAGAGATGAAGAATCCCCCCTACACCACCCTTGTGGGGCGGGGGGGGGGGGTGTGTCCCTTGAGAAGCACCATCAAAGTATGCCTATGGAAAGTCTCTATTTATTTATTCTTCAACTATCTGTCTAAAAAATTGTTTGTCCTTGAATTGTTGGAAAGGTAGATAGTATGTTTAGGCCTTGAACAACACATTTTAGAGGTAAAGTATCTTTATTCTCAAATAACTTTGAATTTTTGGCCAACCAAACTCCCTAAGCAATGTTTAATGAAAGAGATCTATACCTTATAGTTTTTAGGTTTGTGCACTAGATCTTGAGAGCTTCCTCAATGGAATTCCCATCCCATACATTTTCCAAACCCATTAGTACTTCCACTTCTTTCCATACCTATTTTTCATAAGGGAAAGACATGATAAGATGTGAATTTGTTTCCTTTTCTTGTTTTCATAGAAAACACCAACCAAGACCTCTAATGTTCCTATTCTTCAGTATATCCCATGTTAGAAAGTTTTTGTTTAAGAGTAACCACATTAATGTTTTGGATTTTGTTGGACACTTAAATTTCCAAACTAATTTCCACCACCAAACCTGGAAAGCCTCTCTTCCCTTGGAAACCAGAGATTTATATCAAATACTTAGGACATAGTCCAATGTTGGAATTAATGACTAGATGATCTGATCCTCTTCATCTCTTAGTCATATAAAACAATCTTATAAGTTATCTGTGTACCTATGTCAAGTAAGTCCATCCTGCTCCCTTGGACCAATACTCTTCCAGGAGAGCCAATTTTCTTACCATATAGTAGTCCTATCTTGGTTAGCAATCCACCTTAAGGTATAAAGACCTCGGTCTCTTAGATCACATATCAATTGTGGAGATAACCTGTGAAGTCCCCCACTTCCAATCCAAGGATATAAACCAATTTTGACTTTGTGTTCCTTTCTCACCCACCATACCAACAAATTCCTAACCATTGGAAATGTTTTTTTTTCCCTTGGAAAACTCTTGGGAAAATCCACCAGGCACTTCCCCTCAATTCAAGGATGGTACCCTAGGTAAACAAGATTTTGTAGAAAGCCGAGGCTTTTTCGATACCATGCCCACTTAAGAGCTCAACACGTCACTTTCAGTAATTGAAACTAGGTGGGGGGGAACACCCCTTAGCACAAACCACTTGGGCTAAACCTAATTGACCAACCATTGGAAATGTTGTATTAATTGCTTTCATATAATTGAGACATTGTGGATTCTCTTTACATGATTTCTAACCCATTCATCCACTAAATCCGGGGCTATGTACTTGTCCTTAATAACTTGAGGTCATAGCCCAATAATTTGTATTAATAGCCATATATTCTTTGTGGCTAAAGCCTTAGAAAAAGGAAAATATTCTTTAAACCCTAGCCACCTCGTGCCTTTATTATCTAAGTTTTTTCTAGGATACCAGAACAACGTCTTTTTTTCCTTGATCCACTGCCCAAACAAACCTATAACATAATCTCTTAATCCTTTCCAAAACTCCTTTTGGGATCCATGTGAGTGACATCCAATAATTTGGAATATATTTTAGGACTGATTTAACCAAAACTGGGCCACACCCTTTGGATAGCCACACATTACACCAAGTGTGTACTCTTTTCTCCACTTTTACTATCAACCATTGCCAGTCACAATTTTTATACATATTCACCTTTGGTTGGAAGCTTAAATATTTCAATCCAATGTCTAATTAAGCCATAATGTGGATATAATTACACAGGTTGTGCTTGTGTCAACAAGGGAAATAGCTGCAAAGCAGCTAGTCCCTGCCTTGTATATATTTTAAGTATTTGTATAAATGAGATGTCATAAAATTCATAACAATTCAAGAATCATGTCAATATAATATTCTTTGTCATTCATTCAGATCACATATTAGATTCCCATGGCCTTACGTCTTCTAATAACTATCACTTATCGTCTTGACCCGACTGATATTTAAAGAACAACACAAATAGAGGTGGATGCAATCTAGATTAGCGACCTCTCCGTTGAAGTAACTATTTGATAAATAACATTGAGAAAGAGAACTTTGGCTGAATATTATAGATTGTTCTTAAAGCTGTTAATAGGAAAGGCGATGACAACAATGATATAAATAAGCAAATTATATACTCCCATTGCCGTCATAATTTTAATGAGTATGAACGCGATGGAAGTAACACCCAACATTGACTTCTTATGACAGATTGATATGTGGTAATGGAGAAAGCATATTGGCAATAAAACAAATACGGTAATCATTATCAACAGAGTTGAACCAAACACAAACCAACGATGTTTAGCCATTTTGGATTCTTTCTCTTTTTTTCCAAAGATTTTTGGTGCAACAACAAAATTGCCGACCGTTTTAATGTCATATTCCAAATTTGGATCCTCTAACAAAACTTACACGTTATTGAATTGATGGCGAACATTGTCATATTATAAATGGCATATTGTATTGGAGTGGTTTAGAAAAGTTTGAAAACCACTCAACCGCATAAATATTAATTTAAAGGGAGATAATTTTGTTCTTGATGAAGAGGAGGGGAGGGTCGAATGGCAAAGAAGTGGCCAGACTGATATAAGAAGGGATTAATAGGACGAGGAATCAACACATCAAAAACACCTTGTCATTAGGCTTGGCGTTCTCGATTCTTGGCTCTTAATCTCAATAGCAATACTCGCCAAGATTCATCCACATGATACATCATTATCCTTGGCATTCACTAGTTGTTCGTTCGCATTAATCATTCTCGATTCTTGCGCCCATTCTTGGCTCTTAATATCAATAGCAATACTTGCCAAGATTCATCCACATAATAACATTCAAAATATATGAGAAGTAAATATGATTCAACATCTCTAAGAAAGTATATTTATAATTAGTAGATTTTAAAGTAAAATTCCAAACAAAAATCAACACCCTAAACAAATGAAGAACCCATAGAAAAATATGACATGGAATGATAATCACAACAAACCCCAAGGAACACCACCATTGATAGTTATTTACTAAAAAGACATGCATACTTCCCATACTCGAAGATAGATGTATAACACCCTTTATTTAGGGAAACTTGATAGATAAAGACATATTAAGTGAAGAAGGGTTTAAAAGGAATTAAAAATACATAATAAATAAAGTTACTGATAAAAGAGAGTGAGAGAATATCATCCTTCCACGTGGATTCTGATCTGCTGAACCTGACAATTTTCGTGCTATATATATATATATATATATATGCATACATAATCATACATTGTGATGACGATACTATTCCATTTAAGTTTTTAGGAACGAAAGCCTTTGTTTCCATTCCATACATGTGACTCTGTTGGAATTTAAAATCCAACCTACCTATCAAATTTGATGGATAAAACTTAAAACCAGACATATTCAACATTTCAACAAAGATTGGTGACGACCAATGTGTATTGAAAAGCTGTGACCATATTTAACGATTAAATTACCTCGTGATGGGAGATTTACCTATAAAATTTCATCTAAGCCAATCATGGGGTGTGAGAATTGTAGACATGTGGCAACTACACACATCATATCATCATTAATTGGACGAGAATGATGACTAGTTTGTGCGTTAGTTGGATTAAGATCACAACTCTGGTTATAGTCTTTCAATAATTTGTCTCATCCACCTTTCATATAGTATGGGAGATTAGAATTAAAATTTCACATTTACTCCCCACCCATAAATGAACCAAACATGCAGTCCATTTGCTATATTTTATATTCAACTTTGGCCATAAAGCTAAGCTATATGGGGCAACGACACAACAATGTTGAGGGAGCAATCAATGCATACCCACTGACCACTTTCTCTTCTCATTATTGCATTTGCCACCATTAATAAATACACACTTCCAATTCACTTAGTACAGATTCATTTATTGCATTTATTGACTGCCAGATTGCTCCTCTCCAATACAAACAAAATTTAATTCATCCTGTGACAACTTTCCCAATGGCTAGCTTTATATATTGTCAATTTGCCAATACCCATCATGAACGCCCTTAATTTCATGTTATTAGTTAAACAAATCAGTCATCGACTCTGCTTAACTTCATGTGAATCCATGTCAAGAGTTTAAGTCAATAGAACAATGAAAAAATAATTATTTTCTACTGGCCAGATTCCATGACTCTCTTCAAAATTTAATGGTGCACTCCTAAATTTGATACCGTAGCCACATATCTTCGCTCTCACAGGAAGGCGATTTCTTAAAATATTATAGCTTTCGGAGTTCCTAAAGTTATAATAAGGAGTAACACAGAGTAGAGTAGTACACATTCAAGCTCTTAATCAGAAAAGATAAGGTGACATGTGCCTTCCTCGAGTTCGGGCATTTAGTTCCCACCTCGCAGATATCGAAAGGTTCAATAAGCGCCACATATCACCCTTGCATGTGACTGTCAAAACTTATGGTGCTCCCTGGAAACAATAAATTACCTTGTATCCTTCATTCTACCTAACGATCGAATTTTACAGCCAAAACCAATGGAAACTCGGAGCGTAGAGGAGGATATTGGTCATCACTGAGTCAAAAATCTCCGTTATGAGTCGAACCGTGACAATGGTTATGAAAGTTCAAGCTTTGGTGCTAGATTTTCCTCCAACCTTTTATGGATCCTAACTTGGACGCTTGAATGGTCCTTCCGTCCTTGTATTCGGCCATTTTGTTCCATAGTGCTAAGTCGCCCTATATGATCGATAGTCCTAATCCGTCCATTTGATCAATAGTTGAAGATGATTCTAAGTCCGATGAAGATTTAATCAATTGATCAATGAGTGGAGTAGATGTGATTTTATCCAGACGCTTAGGAATAACTTCCTTCAATGGCCTAAGAAATCAAATGAATTAGAGATTCTCTTTCTGTAGAGTGGACATCGACCCTAGCTCATGAAATGGATATAGGAGTGGGAGAACCATCTGGGAAACAAAAGCTCTGAGTACTTTTCGAAGCTACTTACTTGGTTCTACGGATTTCTGGTCCCTTGAAGAATATTAATGGAAACAAATGAAGAATTTTTATGATATTTTTCGGCTAGGCTACCGTTAGGCATGAACTCGTACAGGAAAACGAGAGAATTCTCATTGTTGTAACTAAATCCGAGCAACCTGAGTATAATTTTGTGCATGACATTTCCCATAGCATCGAATTCTTTCTTTTCAACAACTATGGCATCCCCTCTTGGCATCTCCTCTTCGTGAAGATCCAATGAAAGCGGGGGATGGATGGAAAACACCCCCGAAATGGTTTGCAGGTAGTTGAACTTTAGTTGTAAGAAGATTACAAAGTTCATATCATCCACAATCTGGAAATCATTACATAGAGAACATATTTAGATTTAAGTTTGTACAATAGGAATTGATAGAACATAGGTCGTTTAGAACATTGCTTAATTAGTTGAAATAATATACAAATAGACCTTGTGAAGTGATACAAGCTGAATCATACCTTCCCAAACTACAACAACTGTAATGGACTGAAATGGCGATGGCCTCATAATCAGATAGTCTATTGAAATTCAACACTACGACAACTTAGATATCCAGAGATAAAAGTCTAGTTTATTCAAATTCAACACAATAACAATAGAGATATCCAGAGTTAAAAGGTCGAGGTATGTTACCTGCGTATTTTCTTTTTTACACATAGTGAAGGTATATATATATATATATATATATATATAGATAAAGAAAAAAAAATAATGATGAGGAAAAGTACAGTAGGAATAAAATCTCAGAGGAATTTGGTGGTGTATTAACAGATAGGTATTGCCTTGCAACAAGCACATGTATGTCACCTATGGACTTTGGCAAGTGCCCAAATGCCTTCCACTGTGAAACTCAGGCGCCCAAATGTTGATGCCTTCAAAATCTTCCCTAACTATTTTGGCGTCAAAGCAGTCCATTCAGATGGCAAAGACCTGCGCGTTCTCCTCCCTTGCAATCTTGTCAGCTAAGTGCAACAACTTATCTGCACATACAAAGCAGGTTTCAGGTCTTCCTTATTTTTTTTGGTTTCATGTTTTTCTGGTTTCTCCTGACTTTTCAAAGAGAATTGATTTTACAGTTGCATAAAGCAAATTATAGGAGAAACAAATCTAAAAGAAGATCAATTCAAGAATATTACATGAGAAATAAATCTAAAAGAAGATTAATTCGACTATGGATCCACCAAGCTTCTTTATTGTGCATGAGGAAAAAAGAGGTGCATTGCTTTGCACACCCTTTGTTTTGCTGTACTGCCTTAGTTATATAGGATTCTTTGCTTTGCTTGACTTCCTTCGTGACTTCCTCCTTAGCTACATAAGCTTCTTTTCTTAAATTACTGCTACTAGATAGCAGGTCCAATTGTTGTGAGGTGCCCAGGCAATGAAGAGGTGGTGAGCATATTATTCCTTACATTGGAAGAAATTTGCATCTTCATTTGGTTAGGATGGTGTGGGGTTATTTCTCGCCCAGTGTAGAGTTGGAGAGTAATTTCTACCAAGGAAAAATCATTACGACCATGTGCAAAAAAGGCGTCAAATGGGACAGGAGTGGCTACGACACGATAATCCAAACGCCCACGTTAGTCCTGGGTTTCTTCGACGCCATTATGCCCTGGGTATATGGGGCCGATATGAAGGAACGAATGATGAAATACCAATGAAGTGCGCATGTTTCGATCTAACCAAGGACATAGGAAGCGACAACGCTGGCCGATATATGGATGTGCATTATAACCTCATGAATTCCCTTGATAAAGATAATTTGTACGATGGTTTGGTGAGGGCTCTCAGAATCCTCATTGTTGCGGGTGCCATCGAGGTTGGAACACAACACAATGATGACCACGTGTTGAAGATCGAAGGGTCCAACGAGACAACTGAGAGAGAAATACTTTAATGATGTGTGTGATAACATAGGTTGGTGTCAACTGATATCTACACATTAGATGGGAAGTTGAAGCATGGGAGTAGATCTTGCGACCTCTTGTGCAACAAGAATGGAAAAACAAGGGAAGTTGAAGGCTTGTTTTTTTAGTGATGCCAGTGTTTTCCCTACTACACTTGGTGTAAATCCTATGATTACTGTGGAGTCCATTGCTCTCTGCATTTCTCGATGTGTCTCGGAATTCCTGCAACAAAAGAATCCCCCCTCCTCCACTTCCTGATGGAGTCGATACAAAGTATTTTATAAGTTGGGTACAGTGAGGAGGTTCAGGAGCAGGCGAGGCAATTTCTCTAGAATGCATGCAAATAGTGAATGCTCCGGAATGCATGCAGATAGCCAGATAGCCACAATAGCAAGTATCCACTGCAACTTCTAGACATGCATCGATTGCAACATCCCGAGAATGGAGTGCAGGGCTTGCAACTTCTAGACATGCATCGACTGCAACGTCCTAAGAATAGTGTAGGGCCTCCAAAGTAATGAATGTGATAAATTCGTTTTATAAAAATAATTTTTATTTGTAATAAATAATTTAAAATAATCACATACACCACACAAATAATGTCACATCCAAATGATTTCAACTAATCCAAAATTCAATGGAGAAAATTAAGAAAATAGGAAAATGTATTGTATTTGGTTAAAATTTTGAAATAATAAGTATATGTGTAAGAACCTTGTGATATAATTTAAATATTCCACAAAATATACTAATTAATGCTACAAAAAGCACCATGTAATATGTCATTTGACCGACGTGAATGCTATAGTCCCTAGCCGAAGGTAGGGACTAATAAAGCATGCTTCCATATGTGATCACCAAAAGATCCCCTTATGCTCCATAGTTAAATTATATAATATGCTCATGCACTTTATTTCATTGTCCTTCAATTTTGTATCTTGGGATATTAATAATTTATATTTTGCATTGTTGTTGAATTTAGGAGCAACGTGGCATCCAATTTTGGTGGGAAATAATAAGTAAAACTAATTCAGAGTTTAAGTTTTGTGCATGGCCCTTTACAAGATTGCAATAGAATGTGAAAAACACTAAGATATTCGATGACCTCCACCAAGGTTCATTACACATAATAATGTAGCAATTCAAAAATACTAAAGTTATTTTTTTTTCCAGAAGAGAAATTTCTCTTGTATTAATATGGTTTTGTAACCAAAAAGATATAGTTTAGTGCTATTACAATAATGATATATATTGTTCCCTCCATATCAAACTGCTCCTATAAATAGGTCCAACCAAAAATAAACTGAACTCATAATCAAAGGAGAATAGATGATCCTATCTATTCATATCACATCGGATCTAGCTAATAGACAGTCGATCAAAACTTTCATACAAAGAAAAGAGCAAAAAAAGCATCAAGTCCATGCTAAAAGATCAAAACTAAAAAAGTGTGATACACTGAGGAGGACTCCCATGTCCATCCGTCTAATGCTGATAAGTCAATGTACTAGTCATATTTGATAGAGATTTTTTTGATAGAGAATCTGCCTCCACATTTGTTTCCCTGTAAATATGTGAAGTTGATTTGAGTGAATGCCTGGATGAGATCGGTGATCCTATTTTTATAGCAGTCAAGTGCAATGACTGAAGCTAACCCTTGTTGTTTAACCAATCAATGATGATATTTGAGTCCCCCCTCACATGAAGATCCAAAATATTATGTCTAGTAGCCAACAAAAGGGTAGCCCACACGCCAAGGAGTTCATCTTTGGTATCAGAACCAGCTCCACAGTGGAATGTCCAATAATCTTGGAGTGGTTTGTTATTTTTATAAGTCCTCCAACACCACAATGGATACCTTCATTTTGAGATACGCCATCAAACCAGACATTGTTCCCTCCCATATGTATAAAAGGATGGATGAACCGAGGAGTAGGAGTCCTCCTATCCCTATCAATCTCTAGATCGACCAGTATCCCGAAGAAAAAATATTTTAAGGAGAAAGGTGTGTTTTCAAAGATCGCCTTGTTGCGACCCAACCAAATATACCAACAGACCAGTGTTGGGAGTGGATATAGAGTGGATTCCTCCAATCATTCATGTAACGTTGTGCCCGTCCACATCGTTGGAGTTTTAGAATGCGAGCAAGCTCATGCCAAACAGATTTATTGAAATTACATTCCAAAAATAAATGGTAGATAGTTTTAGAACTGTTGCAACAAAGTGAACATATATTGCGTCCCTCCCAACCCTGATGAAGAAGAATGTCCTAGGTCAGAATCTTATCATTTGCAGCTAACCAAATAAAAAATTTTATTTTTAAGGGAAGAGGCCAGCGCCATAAATATTGCCTCCAACCTGTACACCTTATATACATTCTTCACAGTCAAATTGCCAGATCGGTCACCTTCATTCCAATGTAAAGATTCTTCCATAATGCTAAGATGGATCCCCGCTCTAGAAGTGCTGAGCATTAGTACTTCCATTCTAGATACACATATCCCGTGAGACCCAAATTGGTGTTATTTTTCCAAGTTGTGCAAATAACCTTGCGTTCAGTGGTTTCCCCGGCTTGGAAAACATAGAAAACTTGTTTTTCCCGTAAATAATTCAGAAGTCCAAGAGAAAGATAAGCCGTGGAACTGAGACCCAGAATAGAATCCCTACCAATGTGAATAGAATGTCCCAAACCCGGTTTCCAACAGAGCCAGTGTTGAATAAAATGTAGGTTCTTTATGAGGGATCTCCAGATTGGAGACACGGTTGTGGGACAATTGACTGTGTGTTTGAGCCAGCTCGTGAGTGTTAGAGGAGTGATATGTTTCCCAAAAATAAATTGATGCCATATCCCATCCTAAGTCAACACTCTCCAAATAGATTGTGTCACCAATGCTTGTTTGAAATGAAAAATATTTCGGAGTCCCCAACCACCTACCGCTTTTGGCTTTGCAATGTGATCCCAACGGAAAAGATGAAGAGTCTGTTTAGAGTTACTGTATGTCCAGAGAAATGAGTACATCAACTATATGATCTTATTTAAAATGGATCTTGGAATGGTATCCATATCCATCCAGTAGACTACTTGAATTTCCATGACTATTTTAATAAGTATGAATATCCCCCCCAATGTGAGCCATCTGTTGCACCAATGAGCAATTTTTTTCTCATTTTTTTTAGAAACCAGTGCCAATCGATCGCTTTATAAAAATACGGCTTAAGAAAGTAGCCTAGATATCTCAGTCCTTACGAGATCTCCATAAATAAAAATGGGAAGATGTTCGTATAATTCTATAAGTCTACCTCTAGGAGTCCCGAGTAGTGAAAGGTAGATTTGGTCTCATTTATCTAAAGTCCTGAAGCACGACATAAAAAGTTAATACTAGATTTGATTTCCCACCATTATTGAGGGTCAACTTTGGTCACAATGAGAATATTGTCCACAAAGAATAAGTGTAGAACCTTAATCAGTCTGGAAACCTTGATACCTGTAATTTTCCCCGCAAGCTGACTCGACTTGAGTAAAATGCTTAATCCTTCCATTGCTAATATAAACAAGAGAGGGAAAAGTGGGCATCCCTGTCACATACCTCTCTCATTTAAAAAGAAAGGTGTGGCTTCTCCATTAACCAGAACAACAAATGTCACATTCGACATGAAACCCATGATCCATTTAGTAAAAGGAAGTCCAAAACCCGATTGCAACAATATCAACCTAAGATAGTCCCAATTGATACAATCAAAAGCTTTTTGAGGTCTAATTTTAGGATCAACTCTTGTAGTTTTTTTTTGTTTTATGTTGTGTAAGACTTCCTGTGCCGATCCAACCACATCTAGAATCTGACGTCCTTTGATAAATCCCAACTGTTCACCCAAGATGAGACGAGACAAGAAAGGTTTGATCATATCAGCCAATAGTTTAGTAACAATCTTGTAGCAGAGATTACACAATGCAATAGGCCTGAAGTCATTGAAAGAGGTAGGATGATTTCTTTTGGGAATCGAGTTAAGGAACGTGGAGTTTATAGCCTGATTGACTGATCCTCCGAGTCTAATATTTTCTACCAGTTCCCAAAGATCATCACTGATCAGATAAAAAAAGTGGAGATAAAATTCGACTGTCCAGCCATCCGGGCCTGGACTTTTATCCTTTTTGAAAGTATTGAGAGCCTTCCAAATCTCTTCTTTTGTACAAGCCGCAAAAGTAGTTCTGCTTCCCAATCACAAATGATCTCAGGGAAGAGACTAATAATGGATGCTTGGTCTATATAGTTTGTAAGACCCTATTCTCGATAGGCACTTTTGAAATAATTGAAGGCCGCATCTAACAGTTTGTCCTGTCCAGTGATATCATCTATCCTGTCCGGTTGTAATTCCCAAATGTGCTTATGATTCCTCATGTGACTTGCAAATTGATGATTTTTTTTTTTATTTCGGTCACCACAGGTGATCCATATGGCTCTTCTCTTTTGGCACCAGTGTGCTTCCTTGATCAGTAGAAGATTGTTCCATTCTATTTCTAGATTTTTGATAAGTTGTTCCAGATTTTTAGTTACATATCCCCTTCCCGCAGAGTTTTTCGAGATCACAATTTGTAAGTTGAGATCTAGCTGTGATAGACGCTATGTAGTCTTAGAAAGCTGAAGTCAGGCCCAAATTTTTACTTTATGTTTTAAATCTTTTAATTTACAAGCAATACATATCTGAACGTCCATCTCATGTTGATAGGATTGATTAGTCCAGACCTCCGAAAACAGGCGCTCAAAATCGAGATTCCCCAACCAACATAGATTAAACTTATAAGGATAAGTTGAGCGATGTGAGTAAGAGTCCAACTGAAGTATGATGGGAGAATTATCCGATATGTAAGTGTACGTGACCCAGGTTCTATATCTATCTGTATGCTGTAGGAGGGTATTAGATGAAAGGAAACAATTCAGTCTCTTTGATATGCTCCCTGAACTAGTCCTGTCATTTCTCCAAGTGGGAACCACTACGACCGGTAATAAATCCACCAATTTGTTTTGATGGAAGATATCTTTGAATCATGAAGCTATTGCATTAGGTAAGGCTGTTTATCTCCAGTTCTCAAAAGGAGATAGAGTGAAATTGAAATCCCCCACAACAATAAGATTTGGTTTCGGCAGTAGACCTGTTGCCGAAAATTTTGACCAGAAAGTAAGCTTATCATTGCAAGGTCCATAAACATTTAGGAGGTTGACCTGTCACTTGTTAGCACATCAGGTACCTTTCAATAAAATTCCACCATAACATAAGAAAGGCTCCAGTTCAAAAAAATAGGGTCCCAAGCCATGAGTAACCCACCTGATTTGCCCACAGAGTTTACTGAACTAACAAACTAGTGTGGCTTTAATCCGCTGATGAATGCATGAGAATGATGTTCGTCCACTAAAGTTTCTTGAAGAAAAAAAATGCTAGGATGGGTGTTATCAATCAATCATCGAAGAAAGGCCTTTTTGAGGGCGCCTCCAACCCCTCGAATATTTAGGGAAAGAAGAATCATGGACGGGCCCTGGCTAGGGATTTAATGCCTCTAAGCACCCCAAGGTCACTTGTATCAGAGAGAGTAGCAATCGATAGAGTAATAGATGAACAATATTTTCTTCGAGCACTACAAGTTTTTATAGGTGAGGTTTCAAGTCCTAAACCTCGAGACCTAGAGAAATCCTTCTTAGCAGTGTCATAAGAGAAGTCATAATGAGAAGTGGATGGTAACTCTCGATTATCGATTATGGGTGACTTACTGAGATAGGTTGGAATAAGAACTGAGTACAATAATTCCACAGGTGACAGATACAAGTGTGAGATCCTGATGTTGTCTAAACCCTGAGCCGAGGGGGTAGAATGCAACAATTATGTCCCAGTAGGCCTATTGTTAACCAAAGAAAGGGGAGCAATAATATAGTTTATCGGGACGGTAGGAAGGTTAGGGGTAGAAGAAACGAAGTCCCCATMAATGTCTAGGGGTATGGATTGAGTCAAGTCTTTGATAATAGGAAACAAAGGAGGAGATGAAAGGAAATTATTAGGTGGCTCAAGAACCACAAAGKGTAAAGGACMAGGCAAAATTTGCAATGAAGAAGAGACAATTTGTTGGGACCCCATTCCTACGAGTACAAAAGAATATAGATGTTGTCTTTCCCATGGAGTAAGAGTATAGTAAAGAGTAGGGCATAGTTGTTTTATCTTACCAGTGAGAGAGGATGAAGAAAAAGGTTGTCGGTCAACAATGTCCATTAAGTATTCATTCCCCGCATTCAGTGTGTCTTCAGTCCCAGGATAAAAGGAGTCAACACCCAAAGAGTCTTCCCTAGAAATTTTATGTAGGTAGGATCCTTCAGATTCCTAATCTTCTGGTGCTCCTGTATAATCTCACCAAAGATGTCCCATTTGGTGATAGGAGGAGCAACAAAAGAGAATACCAAGGTAGTCCAATCGTTGTGTCACCGAGCGGCCATGCCAGTAAATTTCCAAATATTCCGGTAGTCCAGCATGGATATCCAGCTCCACCAATATCCTTGTTGGCACAAGGGAAGACCCAGGGTTCAACATTACAACAACACACCAACAAAACCCTAAGTACCGACACTTTCGGCAACACCTGCAAAACAGATGAAGTCTCACCTGAGGTAGATGTAGGGGTGGTTGTAGGAATCCAATGTCTACAACCTTAGCTGGGACATAGATCTATGATTCTAATCAAGGCCCTCAGCAGTTAACATTCATCAATATTCAGTTCTTAGTTAAAACACAGTTAAACCCTAATTACATAGCATCGCAGTATTCAACCAGATCTAGCGTCTAACAACACTTAGCATGACGAAACAGATCAGATCTTAACAGATTCAACACTAAGAACATGTATATAAGTCAGATCTAACATCCATCCATATTATTAAGCACTAAGCATCGAAAGATCGTTCATCTATATTATAGAACTAAGAACATTAACATATAAGCACATCAATACATTGCACAAATAATAGCAACACAACATGTACATGGTTCACCCCCACCCTGGGGCTACGTCCACCAACTCTTTGTTTTATTTATTAACTTCTTCAATAGGTTACATGCACAGAGCCTCAAAAACCCTACTCCACAGAGGACATGAGATCTGTGCAGCTCGCTATATCCTCCTTCCCTGAGTAGATCTAAGCACACAACCTTCTACAGTCTCTTACAATGACTTGCACTTAGCTCTGCAAGTCTCACATAGTATGCACCAAAGCACTTACAACTCTTGATCACACAGATCCAACTCTAGAACTCATCCATTCGTGCTCACTACATCACCTTAGCATCTATTTATACATACAAAATAGGCCTAATCATGGGTGAACCCATGGGCCGACATTCCCATACCCATTACATAATCCCAAATCCCAAAAAGGGCCCTAAAAGGGGTTGAGATCCTGCGATCTCCGCTTCGTCTTGCGCTCTGCCTTCGATAACCTATCAAAGTACCAAAATTAGGTCAAACATGACCAAGAATCCTCAAAAACTGGTTAAGGGCCAACATGTCCCCAACACTCACCCGTGACTCATCTCGAGTCACTCTGATCTGACTAGTTTTGCTTCAAAAGCCTCGAGCTTGACTCGAGCTGCTTTGAGTTGTTGTTGTGCTACGACCTCCTGTTCATTGAACTCTTGTATGACTTCTTAGTTGACAAGTCCTTTGAGGTGTTGTTTAGCTAAAGTGACAACTTGCTCCATTTCCTCTCCTCGACCTTCGATTTATGTGAACAATTGGTAAGCCTCATCTTGTACAGGTTGGAGCCTCTGAGTTACTTCCATAACTCTGCTATGAATAGTATGGACCTCCTGCTGGGTAGTGCAGTTCTTTTGGGATCACTTCATTCTTTCCATAGCTGACAGGGGCTTCAACTGTGCCTGTATTGTCTCTGCTTGATACTTCTCTTCCTGGAGCTGTGACTCCAGTGCCTTCAATTCTGGATCCTCAGTGAGTTGTTCATACGTTTAGGCACTGTGATCACTCAGTTGCTTGCATTCCAGGCCAAGGAATTTTATTCTTTCAACTGTGCTTCGAGCAGTTGCTTCCCTTTGGTCCCTTACATCTTGCGGGGTGTCAGGTACAGTGCATAGCTCTAAATCTATTATTCGTTGCTATAGCTGCTGGATAGCTTCTGCGCTGCTATACTTGATGCGTGACTCATTCTTCATCCTGTATCTCTAATCCTGTCACAGAGCGGAGGGATCTGTTTACTGCTTCTTTTACTTTGAGCCGCTCTGCGATCAACTATTCTTTCTCTTGCTGCATCTGTGCTTTATCTGCTTCAAACTTGTCCTGGAGAGAAACCTTCTCCTATTCTGCAATTCTACGTTGTTCTATAATTTTTCCTTGTACTTGCTTCAAGGTCTAGGTAGCTTGTTCTGCTTCTTCTTGTGCGTGACAAAGATGAGCTTCGACCACATCAGCCAATCGACGAAGTTGGGCTGGCTCATCCCCCAACTCCGATTCTCCTGATGACAGGGGTGTAGTGGACACTGTGCAACTGGACTGAAGGGCCTGCTGTACCCCTCGGAACTCGACCTTAAGTCTGTCATACATTTCCTCTTGCTTAGCTTATTTTTTCTCCACGATTTCTAGTGAAGTGTCATTGAGGGCTGCTATGATGAAGTCAAAGTCATCAGTAGTAAGCATGGTCTTCATCTTGGTCACGGTGGCTCTCGATTTCTTTCAGGAAGAAGGTTTCAGGGGAGAAACCTTCCTCTTCTTCAGGGGATCGATCTCATCTCTCAGGAGTGTTACTTCGCCTTGCTTCTGTTCAGCTCTTGTGCCATTTATTTCTTCCTCCTCACCCCCTCGGTCAGGTGATACTAAAGCAGTATTTCCTGAGGTGCTAATTAGGTCTTAGACCTCTTCAGTCTTCTTCATTTTGCTGGGTCCGGGTGTATCATGCGCAGTTTCTGGCCTGTCAGGTTTAGACATCTCTGCAGGGTCTACCGGAATAAGGAGGTCTATTGACCAGTCCTTAGTGACCTCCTCAATATCCTCTTCCATGAGCTTGTAGTACGACTGCAACTACTCCTTATGTTCATCGACTCGCGCTGTAAGGTAGATGAAGTGTCGATCTGCACAGAACTTCATTAGAGGTCATAATATCTGTAAGGTGTTCGGAGTCATGCGAGGTTCGAATTCTATGGATTTGTTCAGCTGAAGGTAGTACGTATGAAAACCAACGTTCGACTGCCACTATTTGTTCATATCACAAGAGTACCAAAGGGTAGTGAACTTCGTAGCAAGCGGCTCGAATGGTTCAATATCTGGGAAGGTCGCACCTTCTGACATATCCCAGGAAACAAAGGCGATAAGGATCAGGAGCCAGCTGAAGTGGAACTTGTAGTCCTGATCTTGTGCTTCGTAAAAGTCTAGCTCCAACTGATTCACCAGGTACTTCACCCAGTTCATCTGGAAACCTTCTATGCACTTACTTGCGAGGTCAAAAACAAAGGCTGTGACCTGCATAGGTATGTTCTTCCTTAATAAATTTCATGCAATTATTTGACAGGTGAGGTGCACTGCGCCATTCTGGATGGAGGCTACCTTGTAGCATCACGTTCCCTTTTCTACATCGCCGTATGTATCCTTGATCTTCTGTGCTAGCGCATGATCTGTGGATTTTCCTGGATAGAAATCTTGTGGATCAGGTCCTTGCATACTCAAGCATGTGATCCTATGGATCAATGCTGGGTCGACTGTAATACAACGGTCTAGCCATAAGTAGCCGCCATGGTAACATGACAGTAATAACTTGACACAGGAATTGACTTCCTGGTGCCGTCCGAACTGTGGGATTTTCATGATGGTTAACAAAGTGGACTGTGCGAGGTTCACTGTCCATTATTGAGGGATTATCTTTGAGTTCTTCCCCTTCATCCTGGTCAGGTATTTATACGGGGTAAGCATACTATAGTTTTTGCGATCTCCGAGATTGAAGTCACTGAACTTCAACATTGTGATCTTATCCTGCTGTGTGCGAATGACGTGTATCCCCTTCGAGAGGTACGCAGTAACCATGGTGTACTCAAATTCTCTTGGCACACTATCTCTACTCACTACCCCGACCAGAGGTGGGATGTAATTTGGCAATATGGTCGGGATCGGCTTCGCATCGGCCAGGTCGTCTCTATGTTTGGTTCTCTTTTCTGGTGATGGTCGGGATGATCCGGTTCCGTGAGCAGTCGACGAAGAGGCTTGCAATCCTCTCGTCGATGACACTTGAATACTTTCAGACATTACTCTTTCAGTCATTAGGTCAATAAGAACTTCTTCAACAATTTTCTCTGCAGCGTTAAGCTTGTCTGACATGCACGCTCGTGGTTGAATGTCTCGAGTTCGAAGAGTAACGATTCAATGAAATGGGATAGATGGCACTAATGTGATGGTCACTATGTGAAATCAACTATGATGTGAGCTATGATAGTCATGATTGGAAAAAGTGTTCTTGTTGCGTGGCACGACAATATAAATGGATAACTCAGCAACAGATCTTTTGCAATGGGCGAGAATCCTTCATTAACTCAGTTCTGTCCATTGTGGTGCGGTCCCAACGGTCTAGTGGAAAACTTTCTGACCATAAATGCCTTTCTACCCATTCGGGCCATTGGTCGAACAATTATACTGTTCCAACGAATATATTGCTTCGCCATGGCGAAGTTCCATGTGACGTTGTTCTGATATTCCGGCGAAGCTCCAATTTGCAAATTTTACTTCTGTGAAGTTCCCTTAGGAACCTTCTATAACTTTTCAAGCTTAGCTCTCTTCTTACTTCATTTTCTATCCTTCTTTCCAGTGAGCTTAGTCTTGGAGTTCCTTTTCCCATTCTGATTCTTATCTTCTTTCGGCGGAGTAACTTTGCGCTGTTGAGGTTCCTTCCTAGAAATTAAGGGTAATACTTCATCTGTACCCGGAATAGGTACTTCAGTTGTTTGTGGGTCTTCTAATGTTCTTCCAACTTCGACATCCAAATATTTGGTTTGAAATAGCTTCGCCTGGTTCTTCTATTCTTCAATCAAGTGTGCAATCCTCCTAGTCATGAAATCTTTCAACTCTTGCTTCTTTTGTTCTAAGACTTATTCTTCTTTCCTTCTGGCCTGATCTTCTTCAATCCATGGTTTTCCTAATAACATAGCAAATGGAGCGTTGTTCTCAATAAATTTAACAACTTCAATTTCTTCCTCTGTCGAAGTTCCATTAGCACTCATAGATATCTGGGTAAGTCTTCCACATAGGGTTATCAACTTTCCTCTGAATAATCCTATTCCTCCCACTGAAGGAGTCATAGTAGGCTTTCCTAGAATTTCCCAAGTTCTTTCGGTCATGATATTCACTTGTGTTTCCTCATCCAGAACACAGTCAATGTTGAAGTCTCTTATTCTTGCTTCAACACATTCTTTTTCTTTAAATACCTCTAATAAACTAACATGTCAGTGGTCATTCAGGGTTTCTTTCATATGTAGAAATACTTTTTCTGATTCTTTCGGGGTTCTGTCATAATATCAGTTGCTAGAATTTTCTCAGGGTCTTCTTGTCTCATTTTCATCCTTTGAACGTTACCAATCATTCTAGGGAAATCCAAAACTTCATGGTCCATAGATTTGCAACATATGCAACTAGGTCTTCTACCAGGGCATTCCTTAGCCAGATGTCCTGATCTTCTGCAACTGTAACAAAGGGTTAATCCTCTCTTTCTCTTAAATGATCCCCAGCCTTTCCTGTATTGCGCACTAGGATCATGGTAGCTAGCCTGCAAAAAATTCTTTCTAGGATACTGCATCTATTTGTTAGTCCAAACATTCTTTCTATGCATAGGTATAACATATCTTTCACTATTCTTATCATATCTATTCATATCAAATCTTGTTTCTTCTATCATTGCCCTAGTTTTCAAGCTAGGAAAAATCTTATCAAACATACCTAGATCCATACTTTAGAAACACAAATTTCCACTAATCTTATCTTCAGCAGAGCACAAATCTTCCAGATCTTAAAACTTTTCATTATTCTTACCTTTATCAGAGCACAAAGCGTTCATATCTTACCTCTTTTCTTCAGATCGAACTTCTTTCTTTAGCACGAAGCTTCACAAATCAAGTAGAATACTGCGCACTAGAGCAACATGTCTATGCACAGAGCTTTCACAATTCTAGGTCAGGTCTTTGCACAAAGCTTCTTTTTCCTTAGTTCCCAACAATCACAGCTTCAGGTTCCGGCAACAGAACCATTTGTTGGCATAGGGGCAGACCCAGGGTTTAACGCTACAACCACACATCAAAAAAACCCTAACTACGTCCGACCCTTTCGACAACACCTGTGAAGCAGATGATGCAAGATACCAGATATATAAAATATGCAGAACATAAATAAAATGCTAGAAATGGCAGAATAACAGTAAAATATCCAGCATAATCTTCACAATACACAGAAATGATATACGAAACAACAATAGAGAAAGCACTCTGATTCAGAAAGCAATGTTCACAGGCCTCTTCGAGGGGGCAACCTCCAATCGAG
>SNQJ01S0010076.1:54907-87087 GCA_010110895.2 Picea sitchensis | reverse complement strand
TATTCCCCCTAAAGGGGGAATCCAAAATCACATCATAAGTAAGAAGGGAACTGTAGGGGTCTTGGGAGCCCTTCCAAGTTTGATCTAGTAAGAAATTTAATAAGACAAAAAAATCTTCAGGTTCTCCTACTCCAGGAAAAAATAATGAAGGACAATGAGCTTTTTCCTCAAAGCTCAAAATTTTGGAAACCAAATAAAGGAATCGTTGTCAGCTCCAAAGGAACATCTGGTGGTCTTTGTACGCTCTGGAATCCATGTATCTTTCATCTAGAAAACAACCATTCAACTTAGCATTGGATCCTTGTCACTCTTTCTCATTTGTTGATAGGGAGCCCGATCGCAGTGATTAATGTGTACATTCCAAACCACCCTCAAGAAAAAGATCTATGTTGGTCTTCCTTGCTCACCCTTCAGAGCTCTTATGTATCCCCAAGTTGTGTTATAGTTGGAGACTTTAACACCACTTTGCATCCTAAAGAAAAGAAAGGAGGCAATATTGTAAGAGATCCCTTGAGGGAGAAAATGAAGGATCTCATCTCGTTAATGGACCTCACTGACATTAAGCCAAAAAAATGTGAGTACACTTGGAAAAATAAAAATACTGGCCTAGGGCACATTGCGGCCCAACTGGACAGATTCCTGGTAAGTAACTCCTTCTTGGATGCCTTCCTCTCCTACTCCTCGGCTATCTTTCCTTGTCAGATCATCACCCTATTTCTCTTCTTATTTATGAATTAGAAGATCTGGGTCTAATCTCCTTCAAATTTAATCCCCTTTGGGCTCCTGATCCTTCCTCTTATCTGATTTCTAAGACTTGGAGTTGTTGGATTATGGGTTCCCCGGTTTTTATTTGGGAATAGAAACTGAAAAAATTCAAGGTTTCCCTTAAGGATATGGTTAAATCTATTTATAAATCCGTGTCTTTCAAATTAACCTCCTTTTATAGAAAGTGGAGATGCTACAAAAGAAGATGGAGCAGGAACATGTCACAGCTGAGTTTTTTTAGGAAGAGAAACAAGTCTTCAATCAATATCGCAATGCTTTAAGATTGGAAGAAGAGACCGAACACTTAAAATCCCACAGTGTATGGCTTAAATCCGGATATAGAAACACTAAGTTCTTCCATAGACAAACAAAAGCCAAAATTTGGAAAAACGATGTTAAAGAGATCACTAAAGCATATGGGATGATCGTCTCTCCTTTTGCCTAGATCAAAGAGGCGGCCTTCCAACATTTGAAATATCTTTACTCTGAACCACTAGCTGATCAACCAGAAGATAACACTCAATTTCTCGCCCATTTCTCCCCAACCCTCAGCTCGAAAGGCAATGAATATCTATCCAATCTAGTGGAGGAATCTGAAGTTTTCATAGCTGTATGGAAAATGGAATCTGATAAATATCTGAGTCCTAATGGCTTCTCTACCCACTTCTATAAGATCCGTTGGAACATGATAAAGTTTGACCTGGTTAGAATGGTGAGATATGTCTAGTGATCTATGTGCATCAAAGGTAATACCAACTCTTCCTTCCTTTTTCTCATCCCCAAAGAAGTCAACCCCTCCTCTTTTTTTAGATTCTTCTCCATCTCCCTTTACAATGTCTCTTGTAAAATTGTCTCGAAAATTATAGCCAATAGGATAAAACCCCTCCTCCCTAAGATCATATCTCCTATCCAGGGGGATTTTGTTGAGAAAAGAGTAATTATAGACAATTTCATTTTAGTCCAGGAAGTTATCCACTCAAGCAAGTCCAGAGGCAAGAAAGGAATGATCATAAAATTGGACATGGCTAACGCATTTGACAAGGTCAAACACAACTTCCTTTTGGAGGTTCTTAAAAATTTTGGTTTTATAGAAAACTTCCTCAAATGGATCTCCACTTGTTTTTCCTCCCCTTGGATTTCCCCCTTGGTCAATGGACACCCCTCATTTTTTCGCGCCTCTAGGGATTTGCATCCAAGCTTCCCCTTCTCCCCTCTCCTATATATCCTCATGGTTGAGGCCCTCAGTCGTTCCATGGAATTTGACAAAAAGGAAAATTCCATCTCGAGCATCAAGATTGTGAGAGGCATCAAAAGAATCTATAACTCCCAATTTGTTGATGACACTCTCCTCAGCAATGGTGCCTCTAATGTCCTCGCCACTAGATTCAAAACCAATATGGATATGTCCACCAGGGCCTCTAGGATCTAGTAAATAGTGCAACAAGTTAGCTCTACACCTAGAACACTAGCCCCACCCTCACCTGTTCCATAGCAAGGATTATTGGCTTCTCCTTTGACGAGAATTGGAAATCATTCAAGTACCTTGGAATTACTCTGTGTCTCAAACCCCTCTCATTTTCCTCCGAGCATCCTACTCTTGACAAACTTAAATCCAAATTCACTCAATGGGGAGGCTGCCCATTGGCTAGATTTAGTGGGGAGAATAGTATTAATCAATTATGTCCTAAGAACCCTCCCAATTTTCCAATTTTCTGCTCTGTGAGCCCCTACCTCCTTCCATCTTTCCTTCTCTCGTGAAATCTGATGCTTCTTATGGAAAGGGGGGAATTCTAACTCGAAAAGATTCCATCTTTTGAATTGGAATGTTGTTAGGGCCCCTAAATCTCAAGGTGGGCTAGGGATCAGGGATCTTACTATTACGAATAAAGCCCCTCGGTGTCAAAATCCTCTAGAGACTTTCTTTAGGAAGCATTGAATGGTGGAAAAAAATCCTCATCCAGAAATACTTTCCTAGCCTTCTCTTGATATTCCTTGATGACCCGCCTACCCCTTTCTCTTGCTCCTAGATATGGTGTCTCCTTCATTATGCTCTCCCTATCCTTATTTCCAATCTAACCTGGTCCCCGAGGAATGGGAAACTTATAAAAATTTGGCAAGATGACATAAAGGGGAATCCTCCACATTTAGCCTCTCGGGATATACTCTCCTTGAAAGATTGTTTAGATTAGCAAGGCAAGCTCACTCTTTTGACTTTTCTTCTTGGGATGAGCAATCTGGCCAATGGTTGGGATGGAACTTGGGGGAAATCTCATTTCCTCTTCTTAATCTCTCTCGTGCCTTGCTTCATAAGCTTCAAGGTTGTGCCCCCTCCATTGGGCTACCAAAGACTCTGGAGGATGGGGCAAGCAAGGATATTTAATCAAAAAATGATACCAAATGGAGCTTATGCAATGAGGGCTCCCTCCCAATTCTACTAGGTGGCAAGGAATCTAGAATTTGGACAACCTCCCTAAAATCAATGCTCTCAATCGGACTCTCATGCAGCAGAAAATCCTCACTGGAGAAAATATAGAAAAAAGAGGCATCCAAGGCTTGTCCATGTGTGTTCTCTATTGTGTTGATTATGATACATCTCTTCATCTTTTCTTACATTGTCCTTTCTCAGGTATTTTGGAGTATTCTTTTGTAGGAGCTAGTCTTGAGAATGTGATGGCCCTCTTCCATCGAGCATCTTCTTTGTTGTTAGCCACTGGATTACCTTGGTTCATTTGATGGCAAGCCTATTTTTAAGCGTATGTGGTTGTCTCTTCCTAAATTCATCTGTTGGAAGCTATGGCTAGCTCATAATAAAGGTATCTTCTAGGAGCAGTGGGCCTCCTCTCTTAACACTTCAACTCTAGAGACCCATGCATTATGTATCTTAAGTATCGGATCATTGGGCATCTAATTGGTTGAACTAATTTTCACTTTTGGTGTCTCTATCTTCCTCAGCCCGTCCTAAATCGTCTTAACAACTTTAGCTTCACAACTTTTGAATTCTCTCAATGGTTGCAAGATCAAGGCTATCACACCCTTTTCTTTGATAGAGCATCAAAAGACCCAGGGGCAACACGTGCCGAAGGGGTACTATATGGCCCTGAAGGGAAAATTGAGTCAACATTCTCCTTCAACCTGGGTTATAATCCAATTGGAGGCATATGCCCTTGTTCAAGGCTTCATAATTGAGACATCAACACCCTCTCTCAATTGTAGGATATTTGAAAGAAAAATATTAGACACTTACAACTTCCCTCCCTCCCAATGAATGTGTGTTTCTGCTCAATTTTTATTCACATCCAAAGTTTACTTATGGAATTCAACAGGGCTCACTCCCGGCATGTTCTTTGCAGTCTTAATGCATTTCCAGACCATCTAGCTAATCTTGGCATGCAAGGCATCACTAGAAATCTAATCATAGATGGTATTAGAATCATATGCCCCATTCCCTAACCTAGCTTCCCATTTGTCTTGGGATAGTATCCTTGTCCTTTTGGTTCAGTGAGCCCTTCTCTTTGTTCATGCATCATTGTCTCCAGCCACTCGTCCCTTCTAGTTCTTCGCGTGGATGAAGCCTATCCCATGGACCGTCCTTTCCCTCTCATTTATTTTGGATCTCTTCTCGGCTCTAGTTTGGCCTCCTCTCGTCACCTTTCGCCTATGCCCTCCTACACATTTTAATTCGCTAATGGGACATCTGACTTCCCTCTTTTATGCTCTATGTTTGGCCCTTCCTCATTCTATCACTGTCTTACTCCATGTTCATGCGAATGAGATCAGTCACGACCCTGGGATCATGACGCTCCTCAGGTGTGTGTATCTTCTCATGTCACTCTGTAGTTTCTAAAAGCAATAAAGAAAGAAGAATAACCGAAAATGATTGAGAATGAATGTTGAGATCGATTTCTTATTGATTGTATAAATACTATACAATTGACAGTTTTACCGTTCATAAACGGGAGTAACTACAAAAACCATTTCACTAACTAATTTGTTTAACGAGATTACAACTCCTAACACTCCCTCTTAATCTCAAGGATTACATTATTAATAATGCCTAAACTTTGACGTTGAAATTGAAAAACATCTCTCCCCAAAGGTTTAGTGAAGATATCAGCTAGTTAAGCTTTAGAACCACCAAATTTGAGAAAAATTTCACCATTTTTTACGAGTTCATGAATGAAGTGAAATCGAGTATCAATGTGTTTTCTTTTCTGATGAAACACATTATTCTTCGACAAGGAAATGGCATAGTTATTGTCACAGAAAATCGAAATAGGTTATTTTGTCGTATATCCAAAATACATCAAAATCCTTTTAAGCCAAACTGCATGGCATGTTGTTGTTGTTGTCGCTACATATTCCTCTTTTGCAGAAGAGATAGAAACTATGGGTTGCTTCTTAGATGCCCAAGAAATCAAATTCTTCCCAAAAAGAAAAGCATATCCTGAAGTACTTTTTTTGTCATCAACACTACCTGCATAATCACTACCGGTGTAACTTGTAATCATATTGTCTGTTGAAGCTGTGTACCACAAACCATAAGTGGTTGTACCTGCAATGTATCTTAAGATCCTCTTACCAACTTTCCAATGAGAATCCTTAGGATATTCCATAAACCTGGAAATGAAACTTGTTGCATATGTTATGTCAGGTCTTGTAGTAGTAAGATACATAAGACTACCAACAAGTTGTTTATACAATGTGGAACTTATTATTGATCCCAAATCTTCCTTGTTTAATTTAGTGCCAAGAGCAATAGAAGTGTCAACAGGCTTATACTTTTCCATCTTAAACTTTTTCAAAACTTTAGTAGCATATTTATGTTGACTAATAAATATACCATGATTGGATTGTTCTACTTCAATGCCTATAAAATACTTCATTAATCCAAGATCTATCATTTCAAACTCATTTTTCATTGTTGATCTAAATGCATCTAACATCATGTTTCCTGTGTAGATCATGTCTTCAACATAAAGACATAGGATGATAATATTACCTTGATGATTTACCTTGATATACAAAATAGGCTCATTTTTGCTCCTACTAAAACCATCTTTGAGTAAATAATTATAAATTCTACTATACCAAGCTGGCGGAGCTTGCTTCAAACCATACAAGGATTTCTTTAATTTGTACACTCAATGCTCTTGTGTTTTAACTTCAAATCAGGTGGTTGATGGACATACACTTCTTCATTTAACACTCCATTCAAGAAGGCGGACTTGACATCCATTTGATAAATAGGCCACTTGTTTTGTCCTACAATGGCCAAAACAAATCGAACAATATCTAATCTTGCTACGGGTACGAAAGTTTCACCATAATCAATGCCAGGTTGTTGTAAAAAACCTCTAGCAACCAACCTTGCTTTGTGTTTCTCAATCTCACCTTTTTCATTTAATTTAATTTTATAAACCCACTTAACAGGTCTATGACTTTTTTATCTGCAGGTAGATCAACTAAATCCCATGTATTATTTCTTTCAATAGCTTCTATTTCATTATTCATTGCATCTACCCATTCTTTTTGTTTTGCAGCTCCATCAAAACAAGTAGGTTGAGATGAGAAAAATGCAAACTGTACTACATTATCATCTTAGTCATATATATCACGCAAACTTCTCATTCTTTGATGATTATGGTCAAAATCCGAATCACTATGAGATGAAGAATCATTATGAGATGAAGAACTACTTTCATTTTGAACATGCAATCTTGGAAGGCGTGTTATCGGTTCTTAATGTTCATCTAACTTTGTAGGTGCTTGATGTTCATCTAACTCAAGAGAAGGATTATGAGAAGTATTGTTTTTCATTTTATCCCATGATTTATCTTCCATAAATTTAACATCTCTACTTACTAGAAATTTCTTAGTGACAGGATTATATAATCTGTATGCTTTTGATTGTTCACTATAGCCAATAAAAATGTACTTCTCATTTCTATCATCAAGCTTCTTTCTTATCTCTTCAGGAACATGAACAAAAGCAACACAGCCAACATTTTTGAAATGAGAAACATTTACCTTAGATCCACTCCATTTTTCTTCAGGTACTTTACCTTGAACACTAGAAGTTGGTGATCTGTAAAGTATGTAAACTGAACATGCAACTGCTTCAGCCCAGTAATATTTGGACAATTTTCTTGATGTAAGTAAACTCCTGGCCATGTTCATGATGGTGTGATTCTTTCTTTATGCCACTCCATTTTGTTGTGGAGTATATCTGGTAGTCGTTTGCTTTTTAATACCATGATGTTTACAAAAATCAACAAACTCTCTTGAGTCATATTCACCTCCTCCATCAGATCTCAAAACTTCGACAAATCTACCACTTTGTTTCTCTGTTTCATCCTTGAATTCTTTGAATAGAGTGAAAGTCTCAGATTTGTGTTTGAGAAAATAAACCCAAACTTTCCTGCTAAAATCATCAATAAATGTCAGAAAATAAAAACTTCCACCAATCAAATGATTTTGCATAGGTCCACATAAGTTTGTGTGAACTAACTCTAAGCACTCTTTGGCTCTATAAGAGGATGATGGAAAACTATCTCGCTGGTGTTTTCGTACTATGCAACTTTCACAAGAAGGAATTTGATTAATCGAAGGAGGCAATCCTTTCACCATACACTGTCTTTGTAACAAACGCATACTTTTGACTTGTAAATGACCATAACGGTAATGCCATAACTCAGTTCCTTTTGCATTAGAAATATTACATGCATACATCTTCCCACTTCTCATTTCTAATGGAAACAATCGGTTCTTTGTCATAAGGACTTTTGCAACAAGTCTTTTAGTTTAATTAAAAATTGTGCAAGTGTTGTTGTGGAAAGTAACATCATAATCATGTGCCATTAATTTCCCTACACTCAACAAATTGTGTTTGATATTTGGTACATAGTACACATCAGGAATATTTTTCACTTCACCCTGCTTTGTTAAAATTGGCACAACACCTTTTCCTGAAGCTTTGACGAATGATCATCACCCAAACTAATTGTAGTAATAAGAGATGTATCAAAACTAGAAAGTAAATCATTGTGACCAGTCATATGATTGCTACATCCACTATCTAGCAACCAAACATTCTTGTCAAGAATTTGTTGAGATACTTGACATGAAAGAAACAAAGTATCAGATATTTCACTTTTTGTGACGTTAGCTCTATTTTTATATTGCAACTTACGACATTCAGATATATGGTGACCCAACTTTTTACAATAACGACATTGAATTTATAATTTATTTGTCCATCTCTGGCCATGATCTTGTGAAGACAATCTTGACTATTGTGACTTGTCTTTTGTTTGTTCAGGTTTATCTCTTGTTTGAGAATGTCCTCTACCATGTCCTCGACCACGTCCATGAAAACATCTACCTCTACCTCTGTCTATAGACACCTTAGTCTGAAATGCATGTTCTAAAGTACCAAGATCCAAGTTCATCCTTGCTTCATGAGATAACAATGAACCAGTGAATTCTTCTATAGAAATTTAGTTAGATCTTTCGATTCAAGAAGAGCAGTAACTACCATTTCAAATTTCTTAGGTAAACTTCTAAGAACTTTTTCAACAACTCTTTGGTCTGTGAGTTATTTTTCGCCATTAATCTTAAGTCAATTCATAATACCCATAACTTTAGTCATAAACTGATCAACACTTTCTAATTCACTCATCTTGAGGGTTTCAAATTGAGTTCTAAAGGTTTGAAGTCTCACAGTTTTCACTTTGTCATTACCCTTATAAGCCAACTTAAGAATATCTCATGCTTCTTTAGCAGTCTTGGCACCAATAATTTTAGGAAATATAGAATCATGTAATGAAACTAAAATATATGATTTGGTTTTTCCTTCCTTTTGCTTAAGTTCTTCTAATGTTTTTTCTTTGAGCAGCAGTCATAATTGCAGTCATAATTGCGACAACATTTGCATCAGGTTCACCCTATTTCAACACAATCCCAACATTCCTAACCTTGCAAAATTGCTTTCACTTTCTCACTCCAAAAATCATAATTGAAACCAACTAAAATTGATGCTTAAATTAACCAAGAACTAAACATTTTTTAATTCTAAAATATCAACCACAATTTTTTTTAAATAATTGATATAACTCCAAGTGACTTTTCAAATTTCAATGAAACTTTAAATAAACTCCAAATTTTACTAAATACTCTTCAACAAAATCGACATGAGTAAATAAAAATGTAATGGGCTTATTGTAAATAAAAGGAATTCCAACCTTGTAATTCTCAGCCAACCCTCTCTTTCAATTCGGCAGTGGCTCTTCTCCAAATCGGCGGCAGCTCTATGGCACTTCTTCAAACTGGTGGGCAGCTCTTCTCCTAACCGGTGGCAACTCTGTGGCACTTCTTCAAACTGGCGAGCGGCGACCAGGCAATACAACGTTCTGAGGTATTCTTCACTGTGGAAGAGAGTCGCAAACACCTAACAGTCTCTCCTTCTCCCAACCTATCGCTGTGATACCATGAAAGCAATAAAGAAAGAAGAATACCCGAACGATGAGATCGATTTCATATTGATTGTATAAAACCTATACAATTCACAGTTTTACCATTCAGAAACTGGAATAACTGCAAAAACCGTTTCACTAACTAATTGATTGTATAAATACCATACAATTGACAGTTTTACCGTTCAGAAACAAGAGTAACTGCAAAAACCGTTTCACTAACTAATTTGTTTAACCGGATTACAACTCCTAACAATTTCACCCATCATGTGGCTCATGTGCTTTTGGCTGGAAATCCAGTGATGTTCTTGTTCACAACTCTCCACAATCATTTGGCTTCATGGTTCAATTCATGTGGGATTCAGTTTATAGAAATTTTGTCCTCGGCAGAGTACATTCTGAATTATGGTGATTCATGCCTGGCTCTTGGGGATTATATGGCCACATTTGGTAATTGTAAAAATCATTCCAAAAATCATTCCATCCACGTCTGCCTCCCTTGGCGTTTGTATTTCCTGAATTTCTCTATCCATATGGCTTACAGGCGTTCAGGTTCGAATTCACTAATGGCATAGATGGAACAGGAATTGGAGGACCTTTGTTCCTTTGTATTATCCGTATAGGAACGTCTAAGCTCTCTCGTGGCCCAGGTTCTCGTTGTTGAGCTCTTCATCCAGCATAAGCAATCGCTCCAAACTCTCTGTAAGATATACAGACCCACCCGGCTCTTTATGGTCAAACTTGGACTACGCCCGCTAGTTCAGACTTGCTACTTTAAGTATACATCCGCCCCAACTCCTGGACCTCCAAGCTCCAGCCCCCTTGGAAGCAAAGGACAAAGACATGGAAGAAATGGGAGCAAAAGCCAGGTCTCTCTCATAATTTGCTCCACATGTAGTGTCGTTTTTCGCTCTGTCTAGGTGTATTCTACAGAATTACTCTGTTAGCATTTTTGTCTTTACAGTCTTATATTGCGCAGTTGTAAAGTCTATTCTAAAATCCCAGAAAGTTTTGGACTATGCTTGTAATTTTGCTTCTCTCCAAACGGCCTTTTACTTAATTAAAATTTCCCAGTTTTGGTGAAAAAAAAAATTAAAATGGTGAGTACTATAGTAAATATTTTGAAAGTATATTCTAAAATCCCATGGTAGTATGTTATTAAGTTCTTGGGGAATTTTAAAATCCCATGGTAATATGTTATTAAGTTATTGGGGAGTTATCTCAAAAAATTTCATTTTCCGGATTAAAAAAAAAAAAAAATGGTTAGTATTACAGTAAATATTTTGAAATTGTAATTTAATGTGGGGGGTAGAGAGAACATTTCAAAAGAAATTACTTTTCAGATTAAATCTCTCAATTCAGGAAGATGTTAGTACATCATTGGGGTTGTATAAACATATCTTGGTGAAATCACCATTTTTTATTGTTTAAATGGCATTTTTGAATGCATAAATAGATTCAGCACCCTGAAACACCCAAAACACTCAGATTAAACAGACTCAATCAGTCAAATATGAAGTTGCAACAATTTTTGACCAAATTTCACTAAATCAACTTATTCACCCAAAAACATCAATCTCTTGATTCGAGCAAATCATATGGAGAATACAAGTCTATTCAAGCTGATCTGAGGGCAACGTTGGGCAAATCCAACGTAGATACATTCATATCTCTCTTATCCAAGAAAATCCAAGGATTTATTCCAGCAGATTGTTGGATTCTGTGGGTTGAATAAGGTAGAAATTTTAGGGTTTCAAACTGTAAATATTAGGGATTAACAATTTTTAGGCAATCAATCGCTCCTTGGACATCAAGATAACCTTTCTGCCTTCCACTCTATCGATTCATGCAATTCGAAGTGAGAATCTGAACGTTGAGAGATTTAATCCAGAACTGTTCAGCACGTTGTAAATTAGATCTGGCATAAATAACTTAGGCTTGAAATCTGTGACCCGCATGGATGAAGGATTTGAATGAAGCATTCTAAGGATCTATGAGCGGATCCACTTCTGAACAGCTAGGGCACAACTACGTTCTGCGTACTCTAATCTGCTGTCTACAGTGAAATACATCTAGTCTACAGTCTGTTGAAATATTTAATTCTCACTAGTGGTCAAATATTTTTAAACCTCCTTGGATTTAATTATAGTATGCAGTGACTGTGCAACAAGGACAGGAATCAATATTCTCAGGAAGACTGCATTGAATTCTGGTCTATGATGGTTTATTTCTAGTCTATAGCGGATTGAGCTCTGAGGCAGATTGAATTAGGAGGCGTATCTTTGATTGATGCTATGGTGAAGCATACTTCAACTCCATTTTATTTGTTTTTACTACCATTCCAACTTGTGATTTTCGCTACCATTCCAAACTTGGGTAAATCAGGTGCTCATATTCTTTCTATAATTCTTATTTTTTAACTTTCCTTCAATTCATTCTTAGATACTAAAATTTATCAAGGGAAATAATTTTACAGTATGAATATATAGAATCATTAAAAAAATGTAGAGAAAGATAGAGAATCCAAACTACAAGTAAAGTTAGAAGCAATGCTTGATAATAAATTTAGATACTTAAAACACAAGATTTTGACACAAATAGACAATATAATATTAGAGTTGGAGACTTAGTTGCAGAAAGTGGAGGTTAGATTACAAGAAATAAAAAAAAACAAAGATAAGAAAAGAAACAATCAACTAAAAAAGAGTTTGAAGAGAATCATAATCTTAAGAACAGGATTAAAGACCTAGAAGAAAAGCTAATAAACAATTTGGCCCTAAATAAATAACAAAAAGCCTTGAACCTCATAATTTATGGTACAAAAGAGTAAAAAAATGAGGACACTATAACAATAGTAAGGGAGGACTAAAAAATAAATCACAAATTGAAACAACTTGAAGCAAAGAGGTTGGGAAAAATAATTGAACATAAAGATAGATTGATTCATGTGAAGGTGCTCTAATGACCATAAATATGGCATACAATAAATATCCAAGTTTGGAAAGAAGCAAGCAATAAAGTAAAAGAAAGGAAGGAAGGGAAATGGAAAATAATTAGAAATTGAAAATCTATTATTAGGAATAGAAACAAAAAAAGATAATAATAAATAGGAATTGGGATAGTCTAGATTCTCTCTTGGAACTATGGTGGCTTTCCATAGAGAAAGGGGCCTATACTAAGTTGTATCCTAAGTGAAATTGATATTATATTTATGGTTGAAACTTGGGAGCATGGAGAATCTAAGTTCCCTAACATAGATGGATTTGTATTGTGGTAAGCATGGAACAAAAAATCCTCCCACAAAGGGATTGGAGGAATAGTTTGTTACATAAAAACTAACATCTCTTCTCACTTTTGTCTTCATAAGAAAGACCCTCTTAATCAATAAATATGGATGGAGATCTCAAATATTAATGCTAAGAATATTTATGTAGAAATATGCTATTTCACACCTATTAATACTATTTTTTATAAGAAAAACAATCCAGATCAAAATTGCCCCTACAAAATCTTACAATAAGATATTTACAGTCTAAGAAATGAAGGTAGTATCCTCCTAGTAGGATACTTTTATTCTAGAACTACAACTAATCAAGATATTCTTTTAAGCAATGATATCAAACTTAATCCTATATGGCTAGAAGAGGACCTTGTTTTAGCTAACAGATATAAAAGAAACTCTAAAGACCTCACTCAGAATTTGTTTGATACTAAGATAATCAAGCTCTGTATTTCTCAATATCTAATAATTTGCAATGGTCTAAAGAAGTTTTTGAAGTCTAACTGAATGACTTCTATACATGGGTTGGGTCATAATGTCATGGATTATGTGATATCAGATATCCTCATATGTAACTTGTTACCATCCAAATTGTACTTAATGATAAAATCCCTAATCCACAAGGTATGACTCAAGGGGTAATTATTAGGACAATCACCATTTTGACCTCAGTAACCTATCCACTTCACTTTAGGTCAGATCTCCTCCGGCTCAAGGGAGGTATACCTAGTAGCATCACTAAGGATACACAATGATCCAGGTGGATATTGGTGGCCACCTACCTATTCCAACTGGTTCCTCTTGACAATTTTTAGTTCAACACGTTATTCTGTAATTCTTTGTAATTGTGGGCTCTACACTTCTGGGGTTGTCTGAAGCTCTGCACAGCTTCCAGGTGGATGTTGGTGGCTATCCACCTAATCCAATTGGATTATTTTGAAAGTTTTCGTGTCAGTACATCTTTTTGTACTTCCAGTGTTGTTTAGGGGCCCTAAACAATGTTTTTTTGGCTTTCCACAATCAAACTATAGACGAAGTCAGAGTTTGATGGCATAATATGTATTTCTCAAAAAGACCTTTCCAATGGGCTATCACGTGCCTAAAACAAAGGTCATATGTAAAATTTACGACCCTGGGAAGTTCAGATACCAACTTACCCATCCAGGCCCACATAACTTTTGGTGTTTCATCTGCTAGGGTTAGGTTTTTGGATGTCTAGGGTTTTGGAATTCATGAGTAATGTTAAAAAGGCCCCTGGAGCCTCATTGTAATCATTCTTCTCAGGCGGATGCATGTAGTAGCCACATTTCTTCTCAGAAATAGCTACCACCATTCGAGCAAGTTTTTTCAGTTCTACAATTTTACAGTTTCAGCCTATTTTATTTATTCAATAGAAGTTATTGCTCACTGGATATTTATTCTTGTTCTTTGTATCTCTGTATTATTTTATTCAGTCTGTTATTCATTTCGTTCTGCTCATAAATCTGGATCAGTGGTATCAGAGTGGTCTGCTCTTCATTTATTTGTCTTCGTGTGTGTCCCCGACAAGATCTGGGTACAAGAAGTTGGGACTTGAACCAGTCAAGCCTTTGAAAGATCGATAGCGTTGAACCCAACAACAACCCACGGGGGACAAGAATAAAGATGATTGAGTAAGAGATCCTTTTAAAATGTTGCTCGAGGAATCCCTTGCATGACAAAAGAACTAAATAATGGACAACTTTGCACAGATCCTTCAGTGGCTGCCCACGGGAGACGCATCTTCATCAAGCGACCATACAACCCCCTTCAAAGTACAAGTAATTTTTTATATTCCATTATTTGAATGACTGATAGATGCGGATGTTGTAAACAAATGACTAAATCTACTCGAAGGGTACTTTTCGGTCCACAATTTTTTCGACAGGGAAAAGATTACTTTTGCACTCCTCAAGGTCGTCCCCCATGTCAAGGACTGGTGGGATACTTACTCTAATTAAAGGGCCATAGAGGAATCTACAATATTTGCGGTTTCCCCCACATGGGATTCCTTTAGGGATGCCATTAAATAACAATACTACCCTGTTGGAAGCTACGAGCACCAATACACAAGATGGACCATGTTGCGTTAGGAAAGGGACCAGACAGTACCAGATTTCACCAATATTTTCCATACCTTGCGCACTAAATTGGGTATCAAAGACTCTAAACGACATCTGGTGCTCAAATATTGTGGTTGTCTGCATAGATACATTCAAACATAAATGGAGTTTCTAGACATCGCATCATTTGGTGCGGCGTATAGATATGTTATCAAGATTAAGCATAAATTTAAGTAGAAGAGGTGAGAGTTTGGATCTGCAAACTCCTTATAGCCAAAGCAGGGAAAAGGTGGACCCAACCCACAAACAAAGGACAGAGAAAAGATGGCCACTCCCAGGAAAACCAGTCCAAGCCGCAACACAAGAATGGTAATGAGAAGTCAAATAAGAACACGAGAAAGTGGTGTGAATACCATAAAATCCCTTGGAACAACATCAAAGAATGTCGCTCCAAGCAGTCACTGGTGGTCGAGCTGAAAGCTTCTGAATCAAAGGCAAATTCTGACTCTGAATCAAATCCAGAAGGAGGGAAGTCGATTATTGATGTCGAACCCAACACCATTGTCGCTACCACCAAAGTCCATCCAAGCGAACCATAAGAACCAGAGGAAGGGGAACGCCTCTTTCACTCATAGATGTGGGTAAAGGGGGCTCCACTTCATTTCATTGTCGATAGTGGTAGAACCTGATCTCAGCAGAGGTCGTCAAGCGGTTGGACCTACCGATGACACTGCACCCGCAACCCTATACCATTGGCTGGCTTCGCCAAGGAAGAGATCTTCGCGTCAACCAACAATGTTGTCTGCCTTATGACATCAAGCCCTTCAAAGATAAGGTATTGTGCGATATTGTTCCCCTTGAAGTTTATGATGTTCTTTTAAGACAACCATATTTGTGGAAGAGACATGTTGTGTATGAGTCTAGACCCCGCAGTGTTATTATTACTTTGGGTAGACAATTGTACAGGATACCAGAGGTAGCGTCGCCTACCGCTATTTCTTTAATCTCTGCAAAGCAATGTAGTAAGGTCATTTCACAGACCAGGAAGTTCGTCTTCTTTGTGATCCATTCTCATAGTAAGTAGAAGGTCGTTGCCACATCCGTGGCCTCTACACAGAGCCTTTCTTTGCAACAAAAGTAAATAAACAAGATCGTGGAAGAGTACAGAGAAGAGGAATACTTAATAATATTCATTTTATTTTTTTTAAATTTAAAATATTAAAATAATACTTAATTAATCCATAAATTAACAAAATATAAACTCCTAATAATATTTTTTAATGAACAAGAGAAGAAGAATGAATCAAATATTATTTTATCTTTAAGAAATGAGAGAGGAAGAGTAGTTAATCGAAATAGTACGAATACTTATGGAATTGATTGTTAATTAAATTGTTAGAAAGAATAGTGAGTATTATTATTATAAATGTATATAGTGATCGGTTGCTAGTCAAACAAATTTAACTTTAGGTTAATTTCATTTGAATGTCTAAAGTTTTCATAATGTTTAACAAAAAAATTATATTAAATTTAATTTTTCAAAAATAAAAATAAAAAATATTTTTTAAATTTTTAAATTGGTTATTTTTTTTATTTTTGATTGGTGGAAATTGTCGATTTAACTAATTTCCTTTGACTAGATGTGACATTTTAGAAAAAAAAAATTAATAAAAAATTAAATAATTAAAAAAAAAACCGTTGTAATTACACGTATGTGCATACTTGTTTAATGGCAATGTGTACTACTGTATATTTTTATACCTTCAACATGATAAATCATTTAATGGTCGTTATGTGCTTACACAAAAAATATCATTTAATGGTTGCTATGTGCTTGCACAAAAAATATCATTTATGTCATGTCGTAGTTTAATGCTACAGTTGTAGCACATGAATAAATGAAACAACTAGTGGATAAAAATTCAAAACTATTACCGATGCTTTTGAATATGAGGGTTTCCATTACATGCTTTCTTTGTTTGTCACTTTTCTAATGAATGTGATATGTCCTTGACATTGTGTATTTTAGCATTTCGTTGGATGCATATTTCAATCTAATGGATAGCATAGAGTAATCCTCACTAGATCCATCGGTTTTGGGTTTCAGAGATGATTTCTGCTGAAAGTTGATTATCACGTGTCAGATCCAAAAAATATTAATGTAGCACGGTTATCTGGGATTATTGATTACAATGAAATTGCATATAATTATTGGCCATCGAATTTAGATGCTTTTATTCATAAAATTCAATTGATGGGAATTCAATTTCGGATCTGGTGGTTCTGAAGCTCATGTATTTTGTGGTTGTGGGTCGATCGAGAATGGGTTGAAAAACATGTTGTATTTTTTCATTATCTACGAGATGCAGATTTCAATTACCTGAAACACAACGCGGAAATTGGAATTTGTAATACCAAGCTAGAAGCTCTGAGCAAAAATCTGGAAGGTAAGGGAAAGGTAAAATATATGAGCTCGTCATCACCTGTTGTTGTTGCACATATGTTGTCATTGTTGTCAAAGTGGTCATGGACATGATCAGTTATAGTGCAATAATAGCCAATGAAGAAAACATAAGTCTGCGCAATAAAAAACAATATGGCACAAAGTATGACGCACAGACGGAGGAAGTCATGGAAGGATGAAAACAACAGTGCACAGAAGGATCGAAGGACAAAAGGATCAATGGCACAAAAGAAGATCAATGGCTAGGACTTGATCGTAGATATGATCGATCGATGATTAAATTCTTGGCGACAATAGATAACTCATGCAGCCGGATCGACAGGGGGATGACCTACGATGCAGTTCAGAAGTGAAGTGCGATGGAGAAAAATGCAATGGAGTATATTGTGACAGATTTCCTCATCTGCGGTTGCAAAGTGGAGTGACAGATGCGGGTGTTGTAGTGTGACGACGGATGTGAAATGATTGCATGGTGCCTTGAGCTAGTGTGATGAACAACGCAGTGGAGTGTGATGAAACAAAGTTGATCGCTTGTCAATGGCGCAGAAGAAAAATTGTAGGGTTCCTTGATCTAGTGCGACAAACGACATAGTGGACTGCAATGAAACAAGTGGAAGTTCAACAGTCGAGTAAGCGAGTCACTAGGGTGCGCTCATAGTCTGGTGGGGAGACTGGGCGAGTATATTGTAGGGCATGTGTGAGAATTTGAATACTTGTGACTTGAATTTTGCGCTCCTATTATATTTGTGTAGTGGGCGCTCTGTAAACTAGAATGTAAATGGTTGCGTAAATCTTGATGAGATGCAATATTTGGTCACATAATTGATCTTTCGTTAATCATTAAAAGGATCAATGATGATCCTTGAAGGTTTTCGTAAAAAAAGGAAGATTTGGTCTCTTTGATTTATTCAAAGAATATCCAGTCATAACTAAACAAGAAATATTCTTAATTTAGATAGAAGTATGTACATATATAACTAAATGGACTTTGAAGTGGTCAAGATATGTCCACAATATAATTGTTATGCGTCCACATGCTTAATTTAGACAGAAGTGTGTCCACATTTAACTAACTAGACTTTGATCTGGTCAAGATATGTCCACAATACATTTTTTATGCATCCCCATACAGTTAGTCGAACTCAGGGAAAGATATTATAAATAGGGATGTGTGTTGATCAAGTATTTGTTGAAGGGGTGAGAGGAAAAATCTCCTGTAACTTTGAGAAAGATTTTTTTTTGTAAGATCTTTTTTTTTTAAATGAATACAGGGAGGCAAGGTGGTGCAGAGGAGAGGACTGGTGTCCTCACTGTACATGTTGGTTCCTAAGAGGATCGGTTTCCTCATCATTTGTAACATGTTGGTTCCTGAGAGGATTGGTTTCCTCATTATTTGCAACAGGTGGCTGTTTGTCAAGTTGAAAGATTATAAATTGTAAGTTGGTGCATGTAGAAGAACATAAAGAAATATGTTCTATGGTTTTCCCCCACATTGGGTTTCCACGTAAAATTTCTGGTGTATTGTGTTTTTTATGTTGTTTTGATTTCTGCATGCATTGATGATTAAGTAAGCACTTCAAAATAATATTAAAGCTTTAAAGAAAAGAAAATTAAGAAAATTGATACAATACTGATTCAACCCCCCCTATGTATTACTGTGAATCTCAACAATTAGTATCAGAGCCAGGTTCCTTCAGTAAAAGCCTAGCAGCTAGAAGGAACATCACACAAAAAGTATGGCAAGTCATGAATCCTCTTCTTCTTCAACTAGATGTCCTATATTCAATGGAACATTTTTTCCTTTTTGGAAAATCAGAATGAGGACCTACTTGATGTCTCTTGGTATGGAATTCTGACAGATCGTGGTAGATGGTTATAAAATCTGATCAATTCTCCCAATTGATGAAGATGGTAAGAAAAATTACTACAGTAATGCAAGACCTATGAATGCTATCCAAGGTGTGCTTGCAGAAACATAATTTTTTAAAGTAATGCAGTTGGAATCCGCAAAGGAAATATGGGACAAACTGGTAAACAATTATGAAGGAGACGAGAAAGTAAATTTGGCCAAACTTCAAGCTCACAAAATGCAATTTGAAAGCCTAAGGATGAGTGAAGATGAAAATATTGTAGGTTTCTTTTCTAAAGTAGATGAGACTGTGAACATTATGAAGGGGCTAGGTGAGAATATTGAAGAAGTTATTGTGGTTCAGAAGGCACTGATATCTCTTCCCTCGAGACTTGATGCAAAGGTTTTTTCTATAGAATAAATGCATGAACTAGATAAAATGGCTATTGATAGGCTCCATGGAATATTGATTGTTTATGAGATGAGGACCATAAAAGAACAGACATATGTAAAGGATGCAGTCTTCAAGGATTCTATCAAATTGTCAATATCTCAAGATCATGATTCCTCTAAACACTTCTCATATGAAGCAGAAGCTAACTTTGTAAGGAAACTAAAGAGGGTCTATGGAAAGTATAAAGGTATGTTACCATTCAAATGCTTTCATTGTGTTAAAGTTGGTAATTTTGCATTCAAATGTTCTCTCAAAGAAAACAACACTGATGAAAAAGGAAGAAAAGACAAGGATAAACCTAGGGAGTTTAAGAAGAAATTTTTTTTAAAAGGAACAAATTTTATTCAAGGGAGGATAGTAGTAGCTTTTCATAAACTGAAGAAGAATAATATGAGTCAAATACAACTCAAAATGAAAATTTTCATATGGATTTAGAGAAAAAAAGATATGATCAATTAAAAACAGACATAGAAGAGTGTGCAGTTGTAATCGATATGGAAGGAGAACTCATTATTGCTCTGGAAGAAATATCCCAACTCAAGAAAAAGAATAGAATAAGAAAATAATGGTTACAAAATTATAAAGAAAAAGACAATGAGATTGGTGAATATATAGTCATCTTAAAAATCCATCTAGAAGAGGCCAAAATAAAGGAAGAAATATTGATGAATCAGAGAAAAGAAAAGGAGAACGTTTTTGACAAACTACAAGCAGAAATAATATCCTTAAAAAAATATCTAGAGAATTCCAAGACTCAAATGAATATCAAATTTGTAAGAGGATTTGAAATTCTAGATAATATTCTCAACAATCAGAGATCACCAGATGACAAGAAAGGACTGGGACATAAGGAAAGTTTGAATGTTGTCAAAGGCAAGTCAAGTATCAAAACATCAACCATCGAGAAGCTCACAAGCTATTCCAATGCTCTCAAGGGAAACAAAAATCAGCCTAACATGTCAAGAAATGAAAAGAAAATGTAGTCAGAAGGTTGGATCAACCCAACCATGCAAACAAATATGAAGAAAGGAAGAAACATATGCCTAAATCTTATCAAGTTTGCATACAAAGACCAATTCCTTCAAGTAAATTCTTCATTTCAAGGCATTTAAACCTTTCTATGGACATTGTTTCTCTTGTGGTAATTTTGGACATAAGGCTAGAATTAGAGGAAAAGGAATTGTTGTACTAGATGAAGATAAGAAGGGAAAGACCAAAGCACATAATGTATTGTGTGTAGATGGTCTAAAACATAACTTGTTGAGAGTAATTCAAATGTGTGACCAAGGACACAATGTTCTCTTTCATTCCAAAGGTTGTAAAGTAATGGATGCAAATACATGGAAGATTGTTGTAAAGGAAGTCAAAACTCCAGGGAATATGTATGTCCTAGAAGAAGGAAAAGAAAAATGTTACATTGGTAAAACTGATGAGAGATGGATTTGGAACAAAAGACTAGGTCATCTTAGTTTTAATCAGCTTGTTAAGCTAGGAAGAAAATATGTTGAACGAGATATGCCTAAAATTTCCAAACCTAAGAATACTATCTGCAAGTCATGTCAATTTGGAAAGCAGGCAAGAGTTTAATTCAAAGTAAGAGAACACTCCACCACTTAACCTCTTGAGCTTATCCATACAGATCTTTGTGGCCCTATTAGTACACAATCACCACGAGGTGAAAAATATTTGATATTGTTGATTAATGATTATACCAGGATGACTTGGGTTGGATTATTGAAGCATACATTTGAGGCTTTTGAAAAATTTAAAATCTTCAAAGCACGGGTAGAAAATAAAATGGACTAAAAAATAAAGTGCCTAAGGTCAGACAGAGGTGGAGAATTCACATCTGATGAATTCAACAGTTATTGTGAAAAACATGGGATCAAGAGACAATTTTCTATTGCAAGAACCCCTCAGGAGAATGGAGTTGTAGAAAGGATGAACATAATTGTTCAAGAAATGGCCAAGGCCATGCTTGATGAATGAAAGGTACCCAACACCTTTTGGGGAGGGGCCATTCAAATTGATGTCAACATTATCAATAAAACTCACATAAGAGTAAACAACCATAAAACCCCTTATGAGCTATGACATGGCAGATCAACATCAATAAATCATTTCAAGATATTTGGAAGGGAAGCAAATACTACATTAAAATAAATGAAGACAACTTAGGTAAGTTTGAAGCTAGAGCTGATGAAGGTATCATGTCAGGATACACCTCCAGAAGAAAAGGGTACAAGTGCTACAACAAAATACTATGTAAGATAGTTGAGTGTATATATGTAAAGGTAGATGAAGGACCACTTCATCTAGTGAGACACCAACATCATGATGATCCATATGATGAACCAATCAACAATGAACCACAATATGACAAAATGAATGAGCGTCGAGAATCGGAGGAAGAGGAGAGAATGGAAACACCACAGCCAAAGACTCCATCAAGGTGTGTTAAAAAACATCATCTAGAAAATCATATTCTTGGAAATAAGGAAGTAGGTGTACAAACTAGAAGAAAACTTATAGATACATCTAACTCTGCAAATTTTGCATTGTTTTCCATAAGTGAACCCCAAAATTTTGTGCAAGCAAGTCATGATGACCACTGGGTCAAATGTATGAATGAAGAACTAGACCAAATAGAGAAAAATAAGGCTTGGGATCTCGTTCCAAGACCCAATAACAAGAATGCAATTGGAACTAAATGGGTATACATAAACAAGTTGAATGAAGATGGACATATAGTCATAAACAAGGCCAAACTAGTATTCAAAGGGTATGCTCAAGTAGAAGGAGTGGACTTTGAAGAAACCTTTGCCCCTATTGCAAGAATTGAAGCTATTGGGATGTTTTTGGCCTTTGCACTACAGAAAATTCAAATTTTATCATATGGATGTCAAATTGGCCTTTTAGAAAGGTGACCTAAAGGAACAAGTTTAAGTGGTGAAACCAAAGGGTTTTTAACTTACTGACAAAAAGGATTATGTTTGCCGATTAAAGAAATCGACGTATGGGATAAAACAGGGTCCAAGAGCTTGGTATTACAGACTAGACAAGTATTTTCACTAGCAAGGATTTAAAAGGGGAACGACTGATAGCAACTTATACATCAAGGATGAAGGTAATGACCTGTTAATTATTGTAGTATATGTTGATGATATCATTTTTGGTAGTAACATTGAATTAATGAGTAAGAAGTTTGTAGCTACAATGCAACAAGAATTTGAGATGTCTATGTTGGGGGAACTCTCTTTCTTTCTTGGTCTACAAATTCAACAATTAGAAAGATGAATTTTCATTTCTCAAAGTAAATATCTCAAGGAAATCTTGAAGAAATTTGGCATGGAAAATTGCACACCAGTAAGCACTCCTATGACTATCAATTGCAAACTCAACAAATATGATGATGCTCCAAAAATAAATCAAACCATGTACAAGTCTATGATAGGTAGTTTACTCTATCTCACAACTTCAAGGCCTGAAATCATGCAAGCAGTCAGTTTGGTAGGCAGGTTTCATTCCAATCCTAAGGAAACTCATGTCCTTGTGGTTAAAAGAATATTTAGATACTTGCAAGGCACTGTCGATTATGGATTGTGGTATCCAAAAGACACATACCTCGTTCTCAAAGATTATACAGATGCAAACTGGGAAGGGAGTATTGATGATATAAAAAGAACTAATGGAGGTGCATTCTTCCTTGGAAGTTGTTTAGTGTCCTAGATCAGCAAGAAACAAACTTCCATTTCCCTTTCTACAGTTGAAACCAAATATATAGCCGTGACATCCTGATGTACTCAAGTATTGTGGATAATAAACAATCTCAAGGATATTCAAGTTCCTTGTGATCAACTTGTCACCATCATGTGTGACAATAAAAGTTCTATCAATATCTCTAAAAACCTTGTTCAATACTCTACGACTAAACATATCCCAATCAAATATCATTTTATCAAAGAATATGTTGAAGATCAAGTGGTTAAATTAGAGTATGTTCCTTCCAAAGAGAAGATTGCATATATTTTACTAATCCATTACCAAGAGAATCATTCGATTCTCTTAGACAGAGGTTGGGTGTGATCTCATCTTCCTTAAGTCTTTAGTAAAGAACACAGTTCACTACTTCTACTGGTGCCCCGTTTGATGTTGTATCAGGGGCAAGTGATATTGTTGTTAATATTTACATTAATTATAAAAATAAGTTTGCTTTTGTGAATACATGAAAAGTAGTAGTTTGCAATGGTTCTCTATGGTATTCCATTTAAGGTGGTTCTATACACGTACAGATTCCAAGAGCATGTTTTAGCACAGGCTTCCAGAGGTCCTTCTTCTTGCGGGGAAAATGTACACAGTCTCTCTGTCATTGTTGTCAAAGGGGGAGAGTAACAAAAAAAAACCAACAAACCCGGATGTTGATACACATTGAAAGGGGGAGAAACTTATCAAAAAGGCCATTGATTTGGAAGTTACACACATTTAAAGGGGGAGAACCTTAGCATAAAGGCCATTGATTTGAAATTTAGGCTCTTTTGTTTGCCATCAATGACAAAGGGGGAGTTTGTTGCACATATGTTGTCATTGATGTCAAAGTGGTCATGGACATGGTCAGTTATAGCGCAATAACATACAAGGATGAAAACAAAAGTGTGCACAATAATAGACAGTATGGCACAGAGTATGATGCACAGACATAGGAAGTCATGAAAGAATGAAAACAACAGTGCACAGTAGGATCGAAGGATGAAAGGATCAATGGTGCAAAAGAAGATCATTGGCTAGGACTCGATCACAAATATGATCGGTCGATGAATAATTTTTTGGCGATAATAGATAATTGCAGTCGGATCGACAGGGGGATGACCTATGATGCAATTCATAAGTGAAATACGACGGATAAAAATGTAGCAGAGTAGACTGTGACAAATTTCCATGTCTGCAATTGTGAAGTGGAATGATGGATGGTGGTGTTGCAGTGCGACAACAGATGTGCAATGATTGTAGGGTGCATTGAGCCAGTGCGTCGAACGGTGCAGTGGACTGTGACGAAATGAAGTCGGTCGCTTATCAATGGCACAGAAGAAAAATTGTAGGGTGCCTTGAGCTAGTGCAACAAACGGCGTAGTGGACTGCGACGAAATATGTGGAAGTTCAACAGTCAAGTAAGCGAGTCATCAGGGCACACTCACATTCTGGTGGGGTGACTGGGCAATTACACTGCAGGGCAAGTGCGACAAGTTGAATACTTGTGACTTGAATTTTTCGCTCCTATTCTATCTGCGCATTGGGCGCTCTGTAAACCAGAATGTAAATGGTTGCATCAATTTTGATGAGATGCAAGATTTGGTCATAATATTGATCTTTTGTTAATCATTGAAAGGCTCAATGATGATCTTTGAACATTTTCATAAAACAAGGAAGATTTGGTTCGTTTGATTTAGTCAAAGAATGTCCGGTCGTAATTGAACAATAATACTCTTAATTTAGACAGAAGTGTGTCCACATATAACTAACTGGACTTTGAAGTGGTCAAGATATGTTCACAATATAACGGTTATGCGTCCACATGCTTAATTTAGACAGAAGTGTGTCCACATATAACTAACTGGACTTTGATTTGGTCAAGATATGTCCACAATACAAATGTTATGTGTCCACATACAGTTAGTCGAACTCAGGTAAAGATATTATAAATAGGGATGTGTGTTGATCAAGTATTTGTTGAAGGGATGAGAGGAATAATCTCATGTAACTTTGAGAAATATTTAATTGTGTAAGATTATTTTTTAAATGAATACAGGGAGGCAAGGTGGCACGGGGGAGAGGGCTTGTGTCCTTACTCTACAGGTTGGTGCCTGAGAGGATTGATTTCCTCATCATTTGTAATAGGTTGGTGCCTGAGAAGATTGGTGTCCTCATTCTTTGCAACAGGTGGGTGCATGTCGAGTTGAAAGATTATAAATTGTAAGTTGGTGCTTGCAGAAGAACATAAAGAAATGTGTTCTATGTTGTTTTCATTTATGCATGCCTTAATGATTAAGTAAGCACTTCAAAATAATATTAAATATTTAAAGAAAAGAAAAAAGAGGAAATTGATACAATACTCATTCACCCCCTCTCAGTATTATTGTGAATCTTGATAGTGCTCATGCAGAGGGATTTATATGGATTCAAGGAAATAACTATATTTTTGGCGGTTCCTTGGCATGGGCTCTATTCATGTTCTCTTCTTCTTATGAGTTTGAATCTTCTCGCCATTTAATAAACTTGAACGTAAAAATGTGTGAATTCTTCCTGAGTTCTTGTGGTCTGCTTCTTTCATGGACCTGCAAAAGGAGTTAATTACTCAATAAACACAGAGCGATCATGCTTCAGATGGATTCGAAAGCTTGCACGAAGCAATTGTAGCCCTGTACTCACTCATCCAAATAATTCCATTACTTGCTAAGAATGAGAATCATGATGGTGAGTGTGAGGAGGAACACATAAAGATAAGAATGATCATCCATGTGGATGAATTCAAACGTAAACTTGAAAGCATGGACAAAGATTTAAGTAATTTGAGAAACCAGGTGGATTGCTTCTTCAAGACTTTGGTGAATAGGAGCAACACTTTCATTCAAACCATGTTGACATCCTCCTCATAACCATGGAAAATTTTGTGTGCATGTATTTACATTTCATTGCAATTGCATAAATTGTTTGTACATGTATTTAGATTTCATTTATAGTTTATTGTGTTTATAGGTATTATTTTCACCAAGGTTTATGGGTATTCTTGTGTGGTTATGCATTCAAGCTACTTATTGCAAAGTTTGTGATAGAGTATTGATGGGAGATCAGGATTTAGGAACTAAGATTGGCATTGTCAGTGTTGTGTTGGCAGTAGCTGAAAGCCCCCAAGACTTCAGTAGCGTCGGGTCATATACCAAAGTGTGTCTAATTTGTTAAGCATTAGAGACGATTTTTAAAGTGGAGGAAATTCCATACTTAAAGCATCCTAAATAATAAACAATGGTATGGCTCATTAGGTTTGAGGGGGAACTAGACTACAAATTAAATTCCCTTAGTATCCCAACCAGTAAAAAATACACATGGTTTCTCGTTTTTACCGTTTTGAATATACTCCTTCGTTATTCAGTTAGAGTGCACTTCTCATTTACAACTGTGGCACATAAATTGGATTTCTTGAGTATTTCTCAAGGTAGTTTATTTCCTCCACTTGAAAGAAGTAATCTTATTAGCTATACTTTGAGATAAATAACCTAGCATCAATGCAACTATTTTCTTGGAAATTGGATGCTCACCAAAAAAAAATTCAGAACTTCATAGATAGCAACAAATTTCAAAAATGATACTATCATAAGAGCCATGAATCCTCATCTCAATCATTTAAAATGCACATCACTCATAAAATCCCAAGTTTTACTCACTAGTATAAGACTGAAGAAACGTTAAAAGCATTTATATTTAGATGAACAAAACCATATCTATAGTATTGGTAACCTTATAACGTATCTATAGTGCGCCCATCTGCCCGATTGTAAGTAGCTAGTAGAAAGTAAGTAGTTATTTGATATTCTTGACTGACACCACAACACTCAATCCCTTCATTTTATTTTATTGTGATGTCATTTTGACTCAAACTGTGTTAAAAACACCATTCTTTTTTAAACATATTTTATCATTTTTTTTTTTAAAACATATTTTATCATACATGTTCATATGGAGCTTATATTGGAATAGTATTTAAGTCTACTTAATGTTGGAATAATGCTTACAATAGAATTGGTTTGGGTTTGGTTTGAATCTGTTGGAGGTTGTTGAGAGATTTTCTCAACCGCTCTCTCTATGTTTAGAATAAGTTGGATCTAAATCCAACTATATAATTGTGTTGTAATTGTGCAAAAAGAAAGTGTAATATGAATATCATTTTGTTGTGTAATCTTGTGCAATCACTGCAATGTGTATTTTCAAGTTGGTATCAAAGCCTGGTTGGGCTTAATCCCTCACGGGAGTGCCCAGGAAGATGTATAGCCATTGGAGATGATTCTTTGTACATATGTGTGGGAGTGTGTTTTGAGAGAGTACAATTGTTTGTGTGTAAATTAATTTTGCATGAGCCGCCTTACTCCCGTAGAGGTTTGCACGTTTTCTATGTCGTCTTCTGGAGATTGTTGCGTTCTTGAGAAGTTCATGTCGAGGGAAGTAAATAAGCAATATGAATGTTAATCATCTCGCATTATCACTAAGAAAATTATTGAATGGATCGACGAAAGGAAATAAGCAATATGAATGCCAGTCATCTTGCATTATCGCTGAAAAAATTATTGAATGGATAGAAACGGAAAATTGCATGAATGCATATTTATGCAACTCCTTTTATTACTAGGATTCAATTACCTTCACTTTATCAGTCAATCAGACGGTTCGACACTGAAAGAACAGATCATTAATTTGATTGTGTCTACATTATGCCAGATGCTGGTGGGACTTGTTGTACTTCGGTGCTTCAATATCGTCAATTACAAGTTATCCATGCATATATTATTGTATGTGTATTTAAGAAGGCCAGGTGTATGATGGATTGCTGAAAATATCTAGTAAATTGTCCTATATAACTGTCAAAATTTGCTCTTCGAAGGAATTCCACCGATGGTAGTGTATCCATAGGATAATTTTGTATCAAGATTTTCCTTCAAGAGGTCGAGAAGCATCAATTCTACAAATTCGTCAATGATGGTCAGAAGCGGTGCTATCTTAAATGAGTTGAAAGGGAAGCTTGGAGTTGTGGAGAAGAAAGAGTGTACACCAGAAGATTTCAGAGTGGATAGGAATGTTTATGAAGACCATATCAAGCTGAGTATCTATGTTGAAATTTGAGTATTGTAATTATGATATACTATTTGTAATGTAAGCATTATGGGAGGGTGTTGGAATAATGCTTACAATAGAATTGGTTTAGGTTTGGTTTGAATTCGTTGGAGGTTGTTGAGAGATTCTCTCAACCACTCTCTCTATCTTTAGAATAAGTTGGATCTGAATCCAACTATATAATTGTGTTGTAATTGTGCAAAAAGAAAGTGTAATACAAATATCATTTTGTTGTGTAATCTTGTGCAATCACTACAATGTGTATTTTTAAGTCTTAATCTAACTTTGACTTTGATGAGGATCTATGCTAGTTTTTTAATGAAAATGTTTTGGAATTTCTATATTACAAATTCAAATGTATTTAATTTTATATTATCAAATTATTATTTTTTATTGCGACCATATGTGACTTAACTGCATTATAGTTAAATCTGTTGAAATTTGTACAATTTTTTTTCTTTAAACTCAAGTTTGAAAGATGAATGTGTTCACATTCTTGATCTTGGGTTTATTAAATCAATAAATGAAAAATTAAGACTAAAACATAGTTTAATTTATAATAATTGGAAGGCTAATGTTAAAATAAGTTATTGACAAATATTTAAAGGTTTAAATTAAAGAGATTAATGTCTAATCAAACACACTATGTTTTATAGTACATTATAATGGGAATAGCTACTGGTGATGAGGATATAACTATCATATGTATTTGTGATAAATAGGAGGTAATTCATTCTTACAAATATTTAAGCCTCCAATTTGATTATAGTTATAATTGGAACTATCACATGGAAAAAGGAATACTAAGGAGCATGAATGTCCAAAAAATTAGTTATGGAGTAGCCACATTGATACAAACAATGCCATGATCATTTTTATTTTACTTTTAGGTTATGCATAAGTAACACATTATTACACAACTTTTGGTTTTAAACTACATACTGTTGATTTTTCAATAGTCAAGGTTAAGCATGAAGTTCATTCCATTTTATCATTTAACCATAACCATAAATGTTGCAGCAACCAATATCACAAGAAGAAGCACCATGCACAAGAACACAAGAAGTATTCTGGGAAACCCTTCTCAACAAGGGAAGAAAACCCAGCCAAATCCTTTGTTATATTCCTCAAGATATGACCTAGCACACAAGAGGGTGCTCAAACCCTAGAATACTAGCGCCCAAGAGAGGTGTGCACTTTTCCCAAGAAGGTGTACTTGCTGAAATTTCCAAACTCACTTGAAAGATATGTTTCCTCAATGTGGAATTTACGTTTACTTATACTAACTTGAACCTGTCAACAGAACTGTCTATTGGCACAACAGGGCCGACCTCACTATCTTATAATATAATTAATATTAACCATCTTAATTATCTTTTACATTAATTAACAGTCACATTAAGGTGGGGTTGACCTGTACCCTTTACATTACAATTAGGGTTACAGGCAGGTCTGACTCATGTACAATATAGCTAAGGATCTGATACACCCACTAGTACTCATCCACTAGGGGCACATCCATAGGGATGTCCATATCTTTGGTTGACTGCATTACACAAAAGAACCAGATCTTCACACATTCGCATGTGCTCGTCCACATGTAAGTCCACTCAACAGATCTTCTTTTCCACTGCATCACACAGGAGAGTCATCTGGAGTTTCTTGTCAACTCTGTTGCTCAGAGGAGGCTAACACATCATCTTCATTTCTGTTCTCATGACGATGCACCCAACACTTTGGGGTTTCACACATTCACCTTGTGCTCAGCCATAAGCACGTCCAACTCAACATATCTCCTTTCCCACAGGATAATCATATGGATTTCTTCTCAAATCTATGAATGGAGGAGGTCATATCTACATTCCATCTCTATCTTAGGTAGGAACCACATACCCTCTTCAGGGGCTTTCTCTCAGGTTTGTAAGCTGGAGAATATCTCACATAGCTACAATGATCCACATCTCACAAGTTTGTAAGCTGGAGAATGTCTCACATAGCTGCAATCATCAACACTCCCTCTCAGCTAGGGAATCATTCTTCATCATGCCAAGTCTCACACGGATGTACTCTGAATTTTGTCTTGGCTGGAGTCATCAATACTCCCTCTCAACTAGTAATGCATTCTTCACCAAATTAGTTTGGAGAAGATGTCTGCAATCTACTCATGTGTAGGAAAGTACTGCAAGTGTACTATTTTCCTCTGCATCATGTCTATGATACAATGATATTTTATCTCAACGTGTTTCGATCTTTATCCTGAACATTGGGTTCTCAAATATATTTAAACACAGCTCTGGTTATCATCATAGGATCCATCTCATGATCAAGTAAATCTGTCAGAAGCTTGTGAAGTCATATTTCTTTGCACACTCGATGCTACATACTCTGCTTATGTGGTACTCAAGGGCACAGGGCTTTGTTTCCTGCTGCACCAGGAAACCATGGAAAACTTCATGGTAAAACAACAACCGGATGTGCTCTTCCGGTCCACTGTACTTTATGTCCATTCTGCATATCCATGCAAACTCAAGTCTACACTGGAGACATATCACGGGCCATATCTAACTGTGCCTAGTAGATATCGCAATACATGTTTCGTTGTTGTCCAGTGAGTATGTATCAGCTGACTCATGAAATGACTAAGTACATTCATTGCATAGCATGGATCAAGTCTGGTGTTAAACATATACATCGGTGATTCAATCAGCTTTGGATCATTCTTGTCAAAATCATCATCATTCATTTTCTTCAAATCCATCACCGTGGATTTGCATTCTGTCATACCGAACTTCTTTAATATTCCCATTGTATATTTTCCTTGACTCGAGAAAATCTCATCGGTCCTCTGTCATACTTCTTGTCCCAATAAGTAGTGCATCATACTCATATCCTTCATCTCGAAATCAGAAGTCAAAGCTTACTTGTATCCAACAACAAGGCTTTCTGAATAAGTCATCAAAATCAAGCTCTCATCACCAACACCGTAATAATATAGGTTTGGATCAACAATACTCTTGCAGAAACCTAAACTCATCAAGAATCCATCCATCTGATATAGTTTTAAACTCATGGATGGTAGTACATATGGAAGTGTGTTACACATGAAATTTTCACACCTAGGCACCTCGCCCTAAGTGTCGTAAAGTGTCGTGTAAGTGTCGCATACACCTTGACACCATGGAATAGCCTATGTCACAATCCCTAGTCAATGTGGAGGAGGGATATATTACATGAAGGCAAAAATACTAAGTACACATGAATTATTATTAATATTCATGAAAAAAAAGTTGATTAAGTGAGAGAATCAAATGCACATGAATTATTATTAATATTCATGAAAAATAAAGTAATTAAGTATGAGAATCCACCTCACATTTGGTTTCCTATTTTTAAGGGAAGGTGGAGGATCTCATGGATGGTTGAAATATTTCCTCCTTAAAATCCTTGAGAGATATTTCCTCCCCAAAATCCTTAAGAGATATTTTCTCCTTATATATCTTAGAGATCCCTTTCTTAGCGGATCTGATGAGAGATCCTCTCCATGGTGGTTAAGCCTCCAAATCCTATATAATGAGGGATTTCCATGGAGGAAAGGGGGAATGGAGATTGAGAATTATAGCAAACTTATGATCTCATGAGTGGTATTGAAGGGAGATGGAAAGAATTGTGAAGCATCTAACTTATGATCTCATGAGGAAGATGTCATTTGGAGCATCAACATTCTATGTGTGAACTGTTTAAGCAAGGGTTTGGACAAGGAGAGCTTGGTGAAGTTGTTGCACTACATCCATGGCTATAAGTAACACTTTGTTCTCATCAATATAATCAATGCTTGGCCTGTTTCTTTCAAACTTGTACTTGTTCCATATAAGTTTGTCTACAGTAGATGGATCTATGTTTTAGCTAATCTCAGTAGAGTAGGAAGTTGTTTGTACTTTT
>SNQJ01S0010076.1:41330-54857 GCA_010110895.2 Picea sitchensis | reverse complement strand
TTTCTTTCAAACTTGTACTTGTTCCATATAAGTTTGTCTACAGTAGATGGATCTATGTTTTAGCTAATCTCAGTAGAGTAGGAAGTTGTTTGTACTTTTGTTTGTCTTGCAGGATCTACCAAGGAGCTCAAGATCGAAGCACACCCTGGACCTTGCAGGGACAAATGACGTTCATAAGGTACATGCTTTCCTCCTTCTCTTCTGTTCATCAGCTTTCTTAGATCTAAAAGGAAGTCAGTGTCCATGTTAAGCACCTTTTGTCTTAGAGTTAAGAGTCTAGCTCTCAAGAGGAGGTCTACCTGTCCGCAGGGAGATTTTCCTACAACAAAGTGTATTAGGTTTACTGGATCAAGTGTCTCACCATAGACAACTCCTTCTGTTTTTGAGAATCTTTTGGCTATAAATCTCATTTTGTGATTCTCCACACTTCCATCTGCTGCATGTTTGATTTTATAGGTCCAATTGGAAGTTACCACAAACTTCCTTTCTAGTCCCTAAATAATATCTTATACATCGTTCTTTAAGATATACTGGTATTCTTTTGTTATGGAATCTTGCCATACCTGTTTTCCTGTTGCTTCTCTAAGACAAGGAGGCTTAGCATAAATAAGGTGGCTCGTGACTGATAGCTTGAAAAATCTCTTTTACTTTCTCAGGGAGTGCCTTGAGAGGCTTGTAAAATTTATTTGCCTCTTGTAGAGTGAGTCTAGGTAGGATTTCTATGCCCTACTGCAATATCTCTAAACATATCAACTAAAGAAATTGGATCAACTGGGATAATGTATGTCTCCCTCTTAACTGCTGAAGAGGGAGAAGGTATTGTCTCACTATCAATATCCATCTAAGATTCTCTGGGTTTGTTTGAAAGGGTATCTCTTCTTTAAGGAAAACATCTCTAATTGTCTTGCATAATAATCAATCAAATATGGTTTGGACTCCCATACCAGGGATAATGGTCCAAGTTCTTGAGGACTCCCATACTAGGGATTTATTCAAAAATACAATCAAATATAAAATTTGAAATCAAGTGGTTTACCTGGTATGTATTCATACTTTAGTTTTAGAGGAAGTACTTCTCCTCTCTCTTTTCTTCATTCTTTTGAGGTGGGTCTGGATCAATGTCAGCAGTGGAAGCATATTGCCTCCCCTTCTTCCTGGTTGGACAGCTTCTTGCATAGTGTCCATAATTGTCACATCTGAAGCACTGAATTTTTGAAACATCTCTTCTTTGATAATGTGGATTTGATGAAGACTTTTCACCTTTAAATGTTTGCCTGAAATTTATTTTGAATTTTCTTCCTTTCTTTGTATGAAGTGCAAGAGCATGATTTTATTCTGAGGAATCTTCCACTCCTCTATTTCTAAGTCTAAGTTCTTCTTGAGTACAATATGTCCATAGACGATCAAAGGTTGGTCAAGCTTATCTTCCACTGATACTCTGAAGGAAGGGCTCCCATGATTTTGGAAGATTCTGGAGAATGGTTAAGACAAGTTCTCTATCAAACATGATTTCCCCGATGGTCTCTAGTTTCTCTTTAATCTCTCATAACTTCATGAAGAAGATGGCAACTGTGTCACCTTTCGTCATCTTGGTACTTTGAAGTTGGCTCTTTAAGGTAAGATCTCTGAGGGTATTGTCACTTTCAAACATTTCTTTCAAAGCTTCATACATCTCATAGGTTGTCTTTAGGTTGGCAATACGAGGTAAGAGGTGATCTATTACTGAGTAGATGATTAATTTTATTTCTTTGACATCTTCTTCCTTTCTTATCTTTTTATCTATATATGTATTTGTGGTTGGTAGGGTTTTAGTTACCACATCCAAGAGGTCATATTCTTCAAGGGTGACTTGAATCCTTGATTTCCAAGAGCTGAAGTTGCTTGCTCCATCAAGCCTATCTTCTACTAATGCTTTGTTCTTCATTTGATTGATTTCTTCAAATTCTCACCAACTAGATTTTGAAAACTTAATGATTAGGTTGAATTGGCAACCTTGGATTATATTGGACTTATGACTGCCAAAAATCAACTTGATAGTGTCACAGAGATGCTTGCTGATTCAAGAAAACGTTTCTTCAGAAATCTAGAATTAATATTCTGCAGGAAATTTCGGCACCCTAGAAACCCTAGGGCCAAAAATCAAAATTTCTTTGGAATTTCACTTTGAGAGATTTTGGAGATGCGCTGGAGGAGGCCGTACTCTTCTATGGAAAAATTGTCCCCAACGTCCAAGTATTAAGGGATGAATCACCACTGAAAGGAGGGTCGTACATAATTTTCTGGAAACATTAGAAGGGTCGTACGGTTCTGCAAAAGGTGAGATGAGACTTTGTGGATGCTTGTGCAATGGGTTCTTTAAAGACCTATGCTATGATACCATGTTTATTTTTCAATATTCAAGGTTGAGCATGAATTTCATTCCATTTTATCATTTAACCATAACCATAAATGTTGCAGCAACCAAGATCACAAGAAGAAGCACCATAAACAAGAACACAAGAAGTATCCTGGGAAACCCTTCTCAACAAGGGAAGAAAACCCAATATAGCAAAGGATCTGATACACCCACTAGTTCTCATCCACTAGGGGCACATCCATAGGGATGTCCATATCTCTGGCTCACTGCATTACACAGAAGAACCATATCTTCACACGTTCACCTATGCTCGTCCACATGCACGTCCACTCAACAAATATTCTTTTCCACTACATCACACAGGAGAGTCATATGGAGTTTCTCGTCAACTCTGCTGCTCGGAGGAGGCTAACACATCATCTTCATTTATGTTCTCATGATGATGCACCCAACACTTTGGGGTTTCTCACGTTCACCTTGTGCTCAGCCACAAGCATGTCCAACTCAACAGATCGCCTTTCCCACGGGATAATCATCTGGATTTCTTCTCAACTCTCTGAATCGAGGAGGTCATCTCTACATTCCAACTCTGTCTCAGATAGGAACCACATACCTTCTTCAGGGGATTTCTCTTAGGTTTGTAAGTTGGAGAATATCTCACATAGATGCAATGATCAACATCTCATAGGTTTGTAAGCTAGAGAATGTCTCACATAGCTGCAATCATCAACACATGCAACTATTATATCAAACAATTTTAAGAGGTAGGTATAATCAACTTTGCTTCTAATTTCACTTGTTTTATGTAGTAAGAATATATAGACATAGTTTAAATGGTATAGGTTTTGATTTTAATTTTTTGGTATTTTTTATGAGTTTAGCCCAAAATTTGGTCAAGAAGATTTAAGTGGTATTATGGGTGTCCATGAGTTTTTGAGGATGCTAAATCGCAATAATCGGAAAGTCAAACTACTTGAGAATATATGTGTGTGTGTGTGTGTGTGTGTTGAGATAACATTTTGCTCTAATTTGTTTTTTGAAATTTTAATAATTTAGATCATTTCAAAATAAACTAACAATTTAAGAATAAAGTTCTCTTCGATAATTATAACTTGCAACAAAATTCTTATAAAATCTAAAAAAATGTCCAAAAAAAATTGAATTTGTTTACTTATAATTGGTTGTTAATCAAAATCCATGAACTCCATTTAATCTCAACAAAATAAATATTGTTTTGACTAAATTTAAGTTGAATTTTTTTACTTGTTGGCACAGGGGCAGACCCGGGGTTCAACGCTTCAACAACACACCAACAAAACCCTAACTACTGGCCCTTTTGGCAACACCTGCGAAGCAGATGAAGTCTCACCCAAGGTAGAGGCAGGGGTGGTTGCAAGACTCAAGTGTCTGCAACCTAGCTGGGACACAGATCTGTGATTACCACACTTAACAGAGCACTTAACAATTAATATTCATTAGTATCTAACTCATTCACATCGCGGGTCTAAACCCTAATTACATAGCAACACAGTATTCAATGAGATCTAACACATCCAAGCACTTAGCACAAAGAGATAGATCATATCTATCATTCATTCATATTATTAAGCACTCATATACCATATCAGATGCATCCTACATAAAGATAAAAACACTAAGCATAAATCACATCAATAACATAACAACTATAAAGAACAAAGCAATCACAACACAGGATATACGTGGTTCACCCCAGCCTGGGACTACGTCCACCAACTCTTCTTCTTCTTTATTATCTTTTGTCAATCTCCTTACATGCACAGAGCCTCAAACCCTCCACATAGGACAGGAGATCTGTGCGCACTTCGCCAGATCCTCCTTCCCTGAGTAGATCTAGGAACAAAGCCTTACATAGTCGGTGCACAAAGCACTACAAATGACTTGCACTTAGCTCTAAAAGTCTTAACACACAATATGCACAAAGCCTCTTACAATCACTTGCACTTAGCATAGCACCAAGCCATCCTACTAGGTCTCTCTAGTGTCCCCTTCTTATATCGCCTAGATATCTACTTATACTTTACAAAAAGGTCTAAACATGGGTAAAAACCCATGGGTCGACATCCCATACCCGTTACATAAACCCTAACCCAAAAAGGTCCACAAAAGGTGGTGAGATCCCGTGATCTTTGTTTTGCCTTGCGCTCCGCCTTCGACCAGCCTGTCAAAGTCCCAAAATAGGTCAAACATGACCCAAGTTCTCCAAAACTTGGTCAAGGACCAACATGACCCCAACACTCACTTGTGACTCGTCCCGAGTCACTCTCATCTGGGTAGCTCTGCCTCAAATGCCTCAAGGTTGGCTTGAGCAGTGTCGACCTGCTGCTTTTCCAGAGCCTCTTGGTCGGTGAACTCTTGAATAACTTTCTCGTTCACGGGTCCTGGCAAGCATTGTTCCACCAAAGTGACCATTTTTTCTTGTTATTCACCTCGTCCTTCAATTTCCTCAAAGAGTGTGAAAGCTTCATCTTGCATTGGCAGGAGCCTCTGGGTTACTTCCATGACTTTACTCTAGATGGCATGGACCTATTGCTAAATCATGCGCTGTTCTTGGGATCTTTTCATCCTCTCTATCACTGATAGTATCTTCAACTGCGCCTGTACTGATGCTACTAGCTGCTTAGCCTCTTGGAGCTGTGACTCCAATGTCTTGACTCAGGGTCCTCTGCAAGGCACTCGTAGTTCTGCGCACTTCGACTGCTGAGTTGTTTGCATTCCAAGGCCAATGCCTTGATTCTCTCTACTGTGCTTCGGGTGGTTTCTTCTCTCTGGTCGCGCACTTCTTGTGGAGTGTTTGGCATTGCTTGTAACTCCAGTTCTGCTACTCTTTGTTGGAGTCGCTGGATGGATTCATAAATCTTCCCCACTTGACTCTCCATTGGGTCTTCCTCCATCTATTCCAAGTCTGTCACAGAGCGAAGTGATCTGGTGACTGCTTCTTTAATTACACTCTGCTTTGCGAGCATTTTTTCTTTCTCCTTCTGGATCTGTGTTCTATCTTCTGCAAACTTCACTTGGAGGTCATCTTTTTCCTACTGCGCAACTTGGCGTTGCTCTATGACTTCCTCTTTTTCTTGCTTCAGGGCCTCTGTGGCCTGTTATTTTTCTTCCTGGACCCGACAAAGGCGAGATTTTGTTGAGTCTGCTATTATGCGTAGCTGGGCAGGCTCATCTCCCAACTCTGCTCCTTCTGATGGCAGGGGTGCAGTAGACACTGTGTGACTCAAGTAGAGGGCTTGTTGTACCCCTTTCAACTCTGCTTCAATCTTGTCATACATGGTCTCTTGTTTGGCTTCACTCCTCTGAAAGATATCATCCGCGGTGTCTAACATAGCGACAATGATAAGGTTGATGTCATCCACCATGAGCATAGTCTAAAATGGTGGTTTATTGGCTTTTGACTTCTTCCGCAATGTAGGTTTCATTGGGGAAACCTTTGTTTTCTTGGATGTCTCAACTTCATCAATGGGATCCTTAGGCGGTGTCACTTCGCCTTACTTCTGCTTGTCTTCTTCCTCTCTTTCCTCTTTGTTATCTACTTCATCACCTCCTCCCCCTCTAGGTGAATCTGAAGCAGTCTCTTATGATGCGTTGTTCGTCTCATGTACTTCTTCCTTCTTCTTTCTTCTATTGTTGTTGGGTGCATCGTATTCTTCGCGAGTGACCATAGGAATTTCGATGAGGTTGGGGTCGGACAGTTCTGCCTGGTCAACTAGTATAAGGATCTATGCAAGCCATTCCTTAGTTATTTCTTCCATGTCCTCCTCTGTGAGTTTATAATAAATCTGCAGGTCTTCTTTATGCTTGTCTTTCTGCGCAGTGATATAAATAAAATGTCTATATGCATAGAACTTTGTAAATGGCCTAAACCTGTGTAAGGTGTTCGAAGTCATGCGAGGGAAATACTCAATAGCCCTCTTCAAATGTAGGTAATAGGTGTGGAACACCGTGTTTTACTGCCATTGTTTAGCCATGTCTCTTGAATACCAGAGTGTATTGAACTTCACAGCTAGTGGTTCGAATGGCTCAATTTTAGGGAAGGTCACACCTTTCGGCATCTCCCAAGCAATGAAGGCAATGAGGATTATCAACCAACTAAAATGGAACTCGTAGCCCTGATCCTAAGCTTCACGACAGTCTTGTTATAACTGGTTGATGAGGTAGCTCGCCTAACTCATTTGTAGCCCTTCCACGCATTTTCCTTCGAGGTCAATAACAAACCCTGTGACCTGCATGGGTCGGTTCTTCCTTAATAGCTTACCTACAATCAACTGGCAGGTGAGGCACACTACGCCATTCTGGATGGAGGCTACCTTGTAGCCTCGCTTCCCCTTTTCCACATTGCCATAGGTATCTTTGATTGTTTGCACCAAGGCGTGATATCCAGCCTTCCATGGGTAAAAGTCTTGTGGGTATGGTCCTTGCATGCCTAATCCGGTGATCCTATGGATCAACGCTAGATCCACGGTGATGCGTCTGTCCAACCACAGATAACCGCCATGGAAGCACGACAGCGGGAGCTTAACACACACGTTAACCTCTTGATGCCTTCCAAAGTGTGGTATCTTCATTACATTGAGGATCGTGGACCTCGTGATGTCCATGGTCCACGGATAGGGGATTATCTTCGACTTCTTCCCCTTTGTCTTAGTCAAATACTTATTTGGCGCAAGCATACCATAGTTCGTGCGATCTCCTAGGTTATAGTCGTCGATCTTCAACATCGGAATCTTATCCAACTATGGTTTGACTACATGTATCCCCTTCAGGAGGTATGCGATAATCAACATGTAGTCGAAGTCCCTTGGGACACTATCACGATTCATCGTGCCAGCCAGAGGCGGGGTGTATTCGGGCAGGATTGATGGGATGAGCTTCGCATTCTCCCTTTGCCAAGTCATCACGATGCTTGGTTCATTTCTCTGTCACAGCTCGGGATGGTCCAGACCCACAAGTAGTTGACAGGGATGCTTGCACTCCTCTCATCGATGAGGCTTGAACTCCTATGGACATCACCTTCCCAGCCATGAGGTTTATTAGGATTTCTTCGACAGGCTTTTCTACTGCGCTAATGTCGTCCGACATGCACACTCAAGATTAGGTATTTCAGGTCGGTGATCGAACACTCAAGGTAATGGAACAGGTGGCGAGGTCTCAATAGTCACAGTGCAATAACAATGAATTCTCTATAGTTCGGATACAATTCATAAAAGTGTTCTCAGTGCAAAAGTCAATGGGATAAATAGGCAACATCGTAACGAGATCCTCCAACTAACAAGAAAGCCTTCATCAATGCGATTTCATCCATTAGGGCGTGGTCACAACGGTCCAATGGCAAACGTTTCGTCAATAACTCTGTTTCTATCCATTCAAGAGCGTTGGTCTAACGGTCGGGACACCTCCAACAGTTATATCGCTCCGCCATGGAGAAGTGTCAATCTGTGTTGTTTTGATATTCCGACGAAGTTCAAGTTCTGTAAATCTCCCTTCTGCGAAGTCCTTTCTGGTACCTCTTGCAATTCTTCTAGCTTAGCTTTCTTCTTAATGAGCTTTCTAGCCTTCTTTCCTCTAATCTACATCTCTGGATTCATCTTTCCATTCTTTTTCTTATCTGTATTTGACATAGTAAATTTGCACTGATGAGATTCTTTCATAGGGTTCGAAGGTAATACTTCTTATTTTTCTGTAGTGGGTGCTCTACTCTCTTACATGGATAGGTTTCTCAAGCCTTCTTGTGTTATTTCAACTTCAACAGCCAGGTCTTTGGCTCTTAGTAGCTTCGACTTGTCCTCCTGCTCGTCTATTAAGCATATTATTCTCATAGCCATGAAATCTCTTAGTTCATGCTTTTTCTATTCTAGAGCTTCCTCTTCTTTTTTCCTTTTGACTTGATCTTTCTCAATCCAAGTTCTTCCTAGCAAAAGAGAAAATGGGGTGTTGTTCTCAACAAACTTAATGACCTCAAATTCTTCTTATGTTGATGCTCCATGAGAACTCATAGGTATATGGGTAAGTCTTCCACATAGGGTTATAAATTTTCCTTTAAACAATCTTATTCCTCCCAGTGAAGGAACCATAGCTGGCTTTCCCAAAATTTCCCAAGTTCTTTCTGTCATGATATTCACTTGTGTTTCTGCATCTAATACAGAGTTTATGTCGAAGTCTCCTATTCTTGTTTCTATGCACTCGTTTTCTTTTAAGATCTCTGATAAGTTGATGTCTCTGTGATCATTCAGGATTTCTTTCATCTACAACAATAAAGTCTCTGATTCTTTCTGGGGTTCTAGAATATCTTTAGTCTCTTGGCCTTAGCAATCATTCTAGGGCAATCCAAAACTTCATGATCCATAGCTTTACAACAAAGACAAATAGGGTTTCTACCAGGGCATTCCTTAGCAAGATTTCTCGGTCTTCTGTAGTTATAACAAAGAGTGAATCCCCTCTTTCTCTTAAACGATCCCCAACCTTTCTTGTACTACCCACTGGGATCACAGTGATGAACCTGAAAAATTTTCTTTCTAGGATTCTGCATCCACATGTTAGTCCAAACATTCTTTCTATGCATAGGAATAACATATCTTTCACTATTTCTATCAGATCTATTCATATCATATCTTCTTTCTTCTAACTGTGCCTTAGTTTTCAAGCTAGGACCAAATCTATCAAACATACCTAGATCCATTCTTTTGAAACAAACATTTCCACTTATCTTACCTTTATCAGAGCACAAAGCTTTAAGATCTTACCTCTTTTCTTCAGGTCGGACTTCTTTTCTTAGCACAGAGCTTCACAAATCAAGTAGATTATTGCGCACTAGGGAAAAAAATCTACGCACGGAGATTTCTCTTTTCTTTAGTTCCCAGCCATCATAGTTTCAGGTCAGATATTCCCACAGAGCTTCCTTTTCTTCAGTTCCCAGCAATCACAGTTTCATGTCCCGAAAACGGAACCATTTGTTGGCACAGGGGTAGACCCGGGGTTCAACGCTTCAATAGCGCACCAAAAAAACCCTAACTACCGGCCCTTTCAGCAACACCTGTGAAGTAGATGAAGTCTCACCCAAGGTAGAGGCAGGGGTGGTTGCAGGACTCAAGTGTTTGCAACCTAGCTGGGACACAGATATGTGATTAACACACTTAACAGAGCACTTAGCAATTAATATTCATTAGTATCTAACTCTTATTCACATCGTCGGTGTAAACCCTAATTACAGAGCAGCACAGTATTCAATGAGATCTAACACATTCAAGCACTTAGCACAGAGAGATAGATCATATCTAGCATTCATTCATATTACTAAACACTCAACTACCATATCATATGCATCCTACATAAAGATAACAACACTAAGCATAAATCACATCAATAACATAACAACTATAAAGCAAAAATAAATCACAACACAGGATATACGTGGTTCACCCCCAGCCTGGGGCTACGTCCACCAACTCTTCTTCTTCTTTATTATCTTCTGTCAATATCCTTACATGCACAGAGCCTAAAACCCCTCCGCATAGGACAGGAGATCTATGCGCACTTCGCCAGATCCTCCTTCCTCGAGTAGATCTAGGAACAGAGCCTTACACAGTCGGTGCAAAAAGCACTACAGATGACTTGCACTTAGCTCTGCAAGTCCTAACACATAGTATGCACAAAGCCTCTTACAATCATTTGCACTTAGCATAGCACCAAGCCATCGTACTACATCTCTCTAGTGTCCCCTTCTTACATCACCTAGATATCTACTTATACTTTACAAAAAGGTCTAAACATGGGTAAAATCCCATGGGCTGACATCCCATACCCGTTACATAAACCCTAACCCAAAAAGTTCCACAAAACGTGGCGAGATCCCGCGATCTCTGTTTCGCCTTGCGCTCTGCCTTCAACCGGCCTATCAAAGTCCCAAAATCGGTCATACATGACCCAAGTTCTCCAAAACTTGGTCAAGGGCCAACATTACTTATAATTGGTTTTTATTCAAAACCAATGAACTCCATTTAATCTCAACAAAACAAACATTTTTTTTTCTAAATTTAACTTTCATATATTTTTAAATTATATAATGTATTATTGGTTTACATCATTTGAAAAAGAATTCAAAAAAAAAGTTGTTTTTTTTTACTTATAATTGGTTGTTATTGTTTTGTTAATCAAAATCCATGAGCTCCATTTAATCTCAACAAAATAAATATTGTTTCCTTTTGTTTACATCCCTAAGGATGTGGTTTAGTGGTTGAGTATATTTTGTTTTAAAGTATGGTGGTTTACCATGTGATTTGGTTGAAATGGCTCTCACTTGTAGATGGAGATACATTTAATTCTTTAGCATGTTAAATACATGATTTCATATACGTTGATCTTGTCCATCATTGAAGGAAATTCCAACAAGCCCTCCATGTCGAAGCAAACCAAAACATAGTTGTATGTGTAATGGGTTTGGCCTCATTCAGGGCTCCAACTTCAACACCTACATTTATGTTTATAAAAATGAACATCCTCCCACAATTTGTCCTCTCAATGGTTGCAATACTCTAAGTGTTGTCGGGCCAACAATTGTCCTCTCGATGGTTGCAATACTCTAAAGGTTGTCGGGCCAACAATTTTTGTTTTGATTAGGGTTATCAATCCTATCCTAAATACTTGTGTTGTCATTATTATCATTACATGTGTGAGTTTTAAAGTCACAAAAACCTATCAAGTATTATTGTCCTCTTAATTTTTTGTTGTAATATATTTTATCATTTTTTTAAGCAAAAAAGATACTATGGATTTTGTATTCAGAATATACAAAATTTTACAGTCTCAGTCTTCGGGAGGCTGTCACAAAAATGGAAACCAGACCTCATGTGAGGATCATCTCAAAAATCTTTCTAGAAAGAATTATAATGCTGGCACAATTTCATATCCTAGGGGTTTCCACTAAATGGAAACCAGCCCACTATTTACTAATAACTTCAAGAAATCTTCGACCGAACAGAATGGCCATTAACCTAAGAGTTTCTTACAGAGACAGAGGAAAAAGGGAAAACTTGGGACCCTAAATATCAGACTGACTTTCTCCCTCCCATGCTAACACTGGGCAAAAATCCTACCTAGGGTCGTCATGGTTGTGTGACTGGTCTGGGCTTCGCACTCGCTTGCCAGTCGACCCCTTGCGCTTCTGCTTGATTCTGGCCTCTCTTCATTCTTGTCCACCAAAATCAGGTTTTTTCGAATGCCTATCGGCTCCCTGCTTGGATCCACTTCATCCCTCTGCATGTCCATAGTGGTCTTTTTCCTTTCTTGGAACCAGATGTCGAATTGTTCCTTGCAGAAAAGTTCAAATTTGGCCTCTAGTACCCATATTTCCTGGCGGGTTGCCCGCATTTCCGATTTATAATGGACCAAGGCCTGGGCCACCATCACTTTTGTCATCCAATAAACCTATGCTAGCCATAAGAACTTGGTATCCTTGGTGTGGGATTTCCCCGGGTCGGGGACCCATTCCTTCAGTGACTCCATAATTTCATCGTCCAACATACTCTTCCTCTTTCTCCGAACTTCCTACTGAACTCTACCCATGAGATCTTTCTCCTCTACTGAGAAAAGGTTTTAATATCTCTCCATGGCCCCTCTAGCTGCCCTAGACGTGAAACAACTGATCACTGCAATAGTTCCTGTCGGAAGACCCCCTCTCCCTTTCCTTGACTACACTACTCTGGACACCAGAGGAGTCGACTTTTCTACAGCCATGGATCGATGCCACCAAGCTTCCATATTTCTGGACTTAGATTGGGCATCTCTCGAATCCATCCCACTATAATAATTCTTAAGGGATGTGAGAGAGTTTTCTTCCCTAAACGACTGGCTAATTCCAATCTCAGGGCAAGGGCTCCAGCCACACTCCTTCTTCCTCTTAGAGATATTTTCCTGATCGTAACAATATATCCAACTCTACAACTCAGAATGACTTCAGCAAGAAATTATAGTTTCCTAGGGATCGATGAACCTCCAATTCTTATTGTCAGGGTTATTGTCCCGCATGGAATTGGCCCTATACTTTCCCCACTTACTCCCATTATTTCCCCTGTTGCACCAGATCCTACTGGGTCTGGGTCAATCCCCCCTTCCCATAATTTTTCATGGTGTGGTTAGGTATGACTCTTTCGACCTTCCCCCATCGATCGGTGGCTCAATCCAAATTGGGGCATTATGCCACTTTTTCATAAATGCCTTCTTTGTTTCCCCATGATGGCAGGTGGGGAACCAGACCGCTCCACCTAATGTCAAAAATACTTGTGTTTGACTCTCCTTGTGGATCATGGTTACACCTAGGTTTCTGACAGCCCTCGTAAGGCATATCCTTCTACACTTGTCTTGTCAAGTCATTGGGTGTCGAGACGATTGAGACGTGTTAGGCTATCCCTAAATTCTCTCGTACCCACATCGAGTCATTTCCCTCGGGACTCCCTCTATGCCTAGTTTACAACCACGTTTGCGAGGTATTCAACAGTTGTACTGGGCCGTCACTTGACATGGCTCACGATAATCATCGACGTGCCTCGGATTGTCTTTGCCACCTCTACGAGCCCAACTGACAATCTCCAATTCTTTGAAACTTTATCTAGCGAGGATCCATTGATGATTTTTCCAAGGGCCGAAACCAACAATTTGGAGTCGCCTTCATTGATGAGTGTCGTGTATCTCTGAAACTTCACCCATTGCAACCCTACAAATAACCCCTCCATTTTCGCCCCATTTTTGGTAATATGTCCCAAATGGACTGTGTACAAGCTTACTGTATCTCCCTAGGTGTCCTTGATGATTCCTCTAGCCCCTCCCAATCCTGGGCTCCCCTTGGAAGCCCCGTCAAAATTTAGTTTTAGAAAGCCCTGATCAACTGCATCATCTCTCGAAACCATACTCTATCTGAGTAATCAGACATGATGCTCACTCCACAGAGTGATACAAGAGCCATTCTTCTAATCTAGAAGAGTAAATGTTCTAAACCATTTTCTGTCTGGAAAATCTCTATTCATCATTCATCTGGCTGATAATTATTTCCAATAAGCTATTGATAGTCTTCAAGGCAATCAGAACAAAATAGAACACAACTGTGTCTATCCATAGTAGTACATACCTACAGTCCA
>SNQJ01S0010076.1:26321-41014 GCA_010110895.2 Picea sitchensis | reverse complement strand
GAAGAATAATTGTCATGTCTTATGAACCTGGACCATTCCCCACCCTGGGCCATTCTTCCTCCACTAATCAAAGTTCACCCTGGAGAGAATGTATAAACCCTAAGGAATGCCTATCCCTAATTGATGAGTCTGGACCATTCCCCACCCTGGACCATTCTTCCTACACTAATCAAAGTGCACCCTGGAGAGAATGTATAAACCCTAAGGAATGATTGTCCAGACCATTTCCTCTATTAACCACAAGAGGAAAAGATTGTCCTACATCAACCTCCAAAATGGACCATTCCTCATGTTAACCACAATGAGAAATAGTTGTCCGACGAGGTGGGCCAGTCTTCTTGAGTAACCCTCAAGAAGAGAGACTACCCTAGACCACTCCCCATGTTAACCACAATGGGAAGTCGTTGTCTATGATACATCATCAATCTGGATCATTTCCCATGTTAACCACAATGGGAAATCATTGTCCGTCAGAGACCTCAATCCACTTTCCAAACAGGGAAGCATCTATCCAAGATGGACTATTTTTCAATCTTGAAAATGAATGTCCTCAATAGTATTTTCAATGCTCCCTCCCAACCTGGGATTCATGTCTTCCTTTTTCAATAAGGAAGTCATCTCCACAAGCTCCAGCTTGAGTACGCAAACTCTTTCATCTTGGATAGAAGCTTTACCAAAATGTCTACTCATCTCCTCATCTGTGGAGATATGTATTGGAGAACCACTTTCTCCTTTCTGGACTTCATCACGGATAATGTAATTCTTGATTTCAAATGTACTTTATTATGGAACACTGATTTTCTGTGAAGGCTTCATGTAGCTCTGAACAATAGAGTATATCATTGTTGGAAAACTGGAACATATCCATGTGGCACTTCTTCTATCATCATGAGATCTGATCTACTGAGTAATCATCTTGATGTTATAGGAAATCTTCACCACGCTTATGTTGTGCACTGGAGGTTCTCCACCAAGCTATCTTCTTCTATCTGTATACAAGGGTCTCTTTCTGGTATGCCTCAAAGTCTTGAGATTGCTTCTTCATATGCTCTTTATTCAATTTCTTTGGAGAATATTCTTTGCATTCATCTAATGTAGAAATCCAACTTATAGATGTTGTGGATGATATAATGACTCATGTAGAGATAAGTCTGGTTTACTGGAACAAATAATCATCATAGTCTTCTCCATCTATCTGGGAGAACCTCTTGTTCTAGATCTCGCAATGCTTCTATTGAGTTTATATCAGGCTGACAATCTTGTGATTCTTGATACGGGAGACAACAACGAAAAATGGTCAAACAACTCAGGAAAATAGAAGGCAGCGACCCAAACAATCCAGGTATGAACTCGGCTCTGCAAGAGCGGATATTTTGGGTTCAAGGATGACACAGGTCGGTTTTCCCTCTCGTTGAGTGATTTCTCAGGTATGCATGGGTATGTCGAGGTCAAAACTCAGAGGCCAGACGAAATTCATGGGATTCAGTCATGACAAGCAAACCCCAGTGCAGTTTCACTCACGGATTATTGATTCCAGAGGTGCCTGGGTGGCAAAGATCGATCATCGAGGTCTCGGGTTCAGACGGAGGATGGGAGAATGCAAGAGAGAACTCACGCGGAGGTTGGAAGAATGACCCGAGAAACCCAAACATAGCTAACCCTTCAGCTTTTAACTGCATGTGCCCAAGTCGACACTTGTCTTCCTGGAGCTGCATGTGTTCCCTTTTGCACACCTTGCCTCTCTCCCAAGACTTAGGATAAAAAACATGTTTGTCACACAGCTTTGGAATAATAATAAATTATTATTCTCAAGGACTTAAGCCCCTAAGCTTATCCCTTCTTTTCAACCTTTCAGCCCCCTTTCCCTTACCCACCCTGTGGAATGTTAGTCCCCCATCACTCTTTCTTCGTGGTCGGTCTGCGCACAACGATGTTTAATCCTTATTAATGTTTTGCATAATTACATATACAAAAACAAGTTCCTGGCCTTTAACACTTAGGCTCTCTGGCCTAATAAACACATAAGCCCACCAACTTATCAAAACTCGACTCACTAGCCTACAAAACATGTTTACAGTTCATAATTACAATAGGGGCTTGTCCTTGGGATATTACAATCTCCTCCCCTTATTTTTTCACTGTCCACAATGCAACTCTTTACACAACATCAACAAGATTTCCAAAATCTTCAAAAAGATGTCAATATTTTTCCCGCATAGCATCCTCATGCTCCCATTTCGCGTCCTCAGGACTGTACCAGGTCCATCGGACCTTTACAAGCCCTATGGCTCGATTCCATATTTGTTTTTTCTTCAATGATGCTCAATACCCATTGTTGTAGGCAAATTCTACCAAGTGTAGATAGTCTTCCCATTTAGATGGTTTGTCCATCAAATACATCCTTAACATGTCTTCTATTACTCTGTTCACCCTCTCTGTCTGTCCATCAAACTCAGGATGATAAGAAGTGTTGAATTTCAGATTCGTTTTGAATCATTTGAACAACCCCTTCCAGAACTTGGAGGTAAATTTCGGGTCTCTGTCAGACACAATTGTCTTTAATGGAATAAAATGGGCAGCTTTTGTAAGCTTGCCCACCACCACCATGATTGAATCATGCTGCTTGTCGGTTCTGGGAAATCCTGTGATGAAATCCATTGTCACTACCTCCCACTTCCACTCAGGAATGGGTAAAGGTTGTAGCAACCCTGCTGGGTGTCTATGCTCATCTTTAACCTTATGACACTCCATACATCTAGCGATGTATTCAACAATCTCTTTCTTCATACCTGGCCAAACGTAATGGCTCTTGACTACTGCCACAGTTTTATGATATCCAGGGTGCCCTGCATAAGGCACATTATTCATTTCATTCAAAATCATAAGTTTCAAGTCCTGGACATTAGGTACATAAATTATGTTCTTGTACATAAGTATTCCATCATCTTCCAATTTATAATTTTCCACTTTCTGTGGCATCTCACCTTGTTGTAGCTTTGATACCAAATCCTTATACTGCAAATATGCATTTGTAGCTTCCAAAATTCTGCCTTTAATGTCAGTTTGGTACATGCTAATGGTTGTAGCATGTAGTTCATGCACTCTCATGCTGAGTGCATCAACCACTTTGTTTTCCTTTCCTTTGATATGCTTGATATCAAAGTCATACTCACAAAGAAACTCCAACCACCTACTTTGCCTACCATTTAAGATTGGTTGATCAAACAAATACTTCAAACCATTATGGTATGTCCTCAGTTCAAACCTCCTTCCCATGAGGTAATGCCTCCATTTCTTTAGAGCGTGCACTATGGCTGCCAACTCCAAATCATGAGTTGCATAGTTCCTTTCGTGCTCTTTCAACTTTCTGGATTCATAACAAATTACCAATCTATTCTGAATGAGGACTCCTCCCAGTCCTTATTTGCATGCATCTGTACATACTACAGAATCTTCATTCAGATCTGCAATCCTCAGGATTGGAGCACTGGTTAACAATTTCTTCAATTGTTGGAATCTTTTCTCACATTCTTTAGTCCACTGAAATTTCTTCTCCTTCCTTTGCAAGGAAGTGATAGGGTGAGCTATCCTTGAGAATCCTGCAATGAACCTTCTGTAATAGCCAGCTAGACCCATAAAGGATTTGACTTCTGTTATAGTCTTTGGCACTGACCATTCTCTGATGGCCTCAATCTTCTCAGGATCTATAGCTATCCCATCCTCTGAAATGATATGCCCCAAGTAATGGATCTGATTTTGATAAAATGAGCACTTGATCAATTTGGCATACAGGTGGTGCTCTCTTAGCACCTGCAACACCATCCTAATATGATGTTCATGTTCTTCCTCCAACTTGGAATACACCAGGATGTCATACAAAAATACTATGACAAACGTGTCTAGACAGTCCCTGAATACACCATTTATTAAACACATGAAAACAGCGGGTGCATTTGACAACCCAAACGACACGACTATGAAATCATAATGACCATACCTTGTTCTGAAGGCGGTCTTGTTTATGTCTTCATCCTTTATTCTTACCTGGTGATATCATGATCTAAGATATATTTTTGAAAATATCTTAGCATCCTTCAACTGATCAAAGAGATCATCAATCCTCGGCAGAGGATACTTGTTCTTAACAGTCACTTTGTTCAATTGTCTGAAATCGATACACAATCTCAACGTCCCATATTTCTTCTTCACTAACAGGACTGGGGCACCCCAAGGTGACACACTTGGGCATATATACCCCTTCTACAATTGCAATTCTTTCAGCTCTGGCAATCATTCTGTAAGGAGCTTTTGATATTGAAGTTGCTCGAGGCATCAGGTTTACAGAGAAGTCAATATCTCTCTTCAAGGGTAGTCCAGGTACCTCCTGGAATACATCTTCAAACTCTTTTAGTACCACCTCATATTCAATATTCGACACCTTATCCTTAGGTGTTTCCTCCACATGGGCTCCAAATAATTGGCAGCCTTTCCTGTAGCAGTTCTTCAGCTGCATTGCTAAGATTTCTCTGATAGCAACAACTCTGGGAATTCCTTGGATTGTTTTCCAATTTCCTTCCTCATCCAGGCAAGTGAATGCCTTGTTACGATAGTCCAAGATGGCATGATGATGGTCCAACCAATCCATCCCAACCAAATAGTCATAGGAACCCAAAGGTAGAACATTCAGTTCATCCTTTGTGCTTAGTCCATTCATGTCCACTCGACAGGACTTAACTAACTCAATGACTTTTCTCTTGGTTCTTGTAGCCAGCTGCACTAACCAAGACTTTTCATGTTTGCTTCTCGATAATTGCAAACTTTCCACCACCCTAGGATCTATATAACTATGGCTAGCCCCTGAATCAATTAAAATAGTAAAGGCATGGTTGTTGATCATACCTTCCACTTCAATCATGTGCGACTGATATTCTGCTTGCTTGTTGTCCAGGGCTGCATAGATTCTTGGTATTCTACTGCCCATGTCTTCCACTGTTTCAGCTTGCTGAACATTATGGAAAAATCTCACTTTGCCATTTTTGTGGGGACAATCTCTATACTTATGGTTCCCCTAACATCCCCAACACTAAATGGGCGTCTTCCTTGGTCTTTGTCCCCCTACATCAGCCATTCCCGACTCTCTAAATGATGGTTGTCCTTGAGGACTATTTCTGAAAAAGGGAGGTTTGTTTCCCTTCTGCCTCTGCTCTTTCTTAAACTTTTTTTGGTCATCCCAAGCCTTCCGAAAAGTAGGATTTTCTCTTTATTGTTCACATATTCATTTCGCTCTTCTCATACTTTCTTCCATAATCTTAGGATCATCATACTGAATCTTTTCCCCAATGGAAGGTGGCAGTCCACTCAGATACCTTTGAATCTTGGTAGTCTCATCTTTGATGAACGAAACATACTTCAGTAATTCCAAAAACCTTCACTCATATTCATCAATGATCATGCTATCGAGCTTGAGTTCAAAGAACTCTTTCATTTTTCTGTCATAATATCTCTTAGTCAAGTATTTCTTCTCAAAATACATATTGAATTATTTCCAAGTGATATCTTTCTCTCTAATGTGTTGCACCTGCACAAGTTGATCCCACCACATGGATGCTTTTCCTTTCAGTTGATACATCACAATTCTTCCTTCTGCATGAGAGGAATAATTCTGTAGTTGGAAGTATTTCCTCATACCAAGCAACCATGTCTCAGCATCTTCCTCCTTCTTATGTTCTCCATCAAACATAGGAGGCTTAATCTTGTTCATTTCTCCCTTCATTTCATCCACTCCAGATCTCCTATGTTTTCTGGTAGGAGATGGGATTGAACTTCTGCATGCCTCCTTATTGGAGTGTTTCGGGGAGTGACGGTGATGCCTGCTAATGCTTCTTGGTCTTCTTTTCCTCTTAGGGGGTCCACAACTCCCTGTTTTTCTTGAATCAGCCTCCTTATCCAACTTCTTTTCAATCCTTTCCAGGCTCCGCATCAACTTTAAGTTGAATTCGCCCTGTTGTTACTTAGCTTTCATAAGCTTCTTGTTATCTACTTGGTTAGTCTGGGCATCTTTCTGCAATCGATCAATGATCTTCATCATATTCCCTTCCTTATCTATCTCTTCTCCATGTCCATTGGAGTTCGATCCTTCAACTCCCAGATGGACATCCATTCCTTTTGCTTCATTCTCTAAACTAGAAGTAGACCGTGCCTATTCCATTTCTATGCACTCAGTGGCAATTCGTTGCAGTCCTGACACTCATTGAACTCTGCAAACACAACGTGCAGTCAACCAAAATTTGTTAGACCATCATTGCTTAACAATTTTCACATCATTCATAAACCAATATGATTCAAGAAATCTTTCAAACTCCATTTCCTTTCGGGGCTCTACTCTACGATGTTTTTGGGCACTAGCCCCTTTCTCTTAGTCCCCAACCCACGTGACCATGGGTTGTGACCAAGTGCTAGATCAATAAGTGCTTACTCGGGTCTTCAACTTCAAAATATTTCCAAGCACCACACAACAATCACTTGGAGTTCCGAGTTATTGAAATCACGCAGTAGGGTGGATCAATTGTCCACGTCTACTCAGCATCTGATGGCTGACACTTACTATGGAACCTCAGGTGTCTAAGTTTCGGGTCTTCGAGACTTCAGAGCTTCGGAGGATCTCACGTCCACACATCTAAACTGTTAATTTCTGAACATTCCCAATCACCTTTGGTGACGTCATTACGTCACATCACTTAACGTTTTCCAATTGCGGGGGCATGCAACAGTGGTTTGGAGCAACCTGCCTTTCATCCCGCAATTATTCTGGCGTTGACACGTAACCCCTCGGTGAAATCGGGGTTTGGATTGTGAGACCGCCTTGGAGAATTAACTCACATGCAACTTGGATCCCTGCAATGCCTCCTGGCCGTCGATCTTGATGTATCGTGATCAACGCCAGTGTGGGTCCTCCAACCTTTAACTATGTTACATAACCTTGGGCCCCACTAACCCTACTCATACAGGATGCCACATGGAAGAATACTATGGCTCTTCGGGCTTCGGGAGTTTCAACTCCTCTACGCTCGCTTTTGCCAGGAGCTCTTTTCCTCGGAGTTCACGATCTACCGATGTGTGTCATCCTTCACGATCAATGGTTATGAGTGACTTTGGCACTTCAGGCTTCGGGAGTTTCAAACTCACAATAGTTGCCTCCTCTTGAAGTAATTACACCCGAAGTACACGATCTCTTGACACGTGTCCTTCGTAATCGGACGGTTGTGATCTACTTCGGCCTTCGGGACTGTGGGATTTTGTCACAATCCACACTTGAAATCCTCCGAAGTGATTTTCCTTTGCCTTCCTGGACACAGATCTAACGGTCAAGCTCTTTTCCTACGATCTACGGTGTAGATCTCCTTCGGACTTCAAAGCTTCGGGTTTCAACCTTTCTCTTACCCTTGCATTTAGTTTCACCAATGTCGCGAAGTCTGAAGTGCTTCCAAGTTATCCTTTCTACACTTTCTCCATATCTGACAGTCGTAAAGGTTTTTCCTCTCCTTCCGAACAAATCCTATGGCTCCAACACCCCAAGTGTTGAGCTCTCTCTCTCTCTCTCTCTGGTCAAATACCCTGCCGGCTAGGGTTTTATTCTACTGCTACTCCTCCTGAGCTTCGTAACACGACCAAGTAACCCCTTGGCACTCAGAAACATTCTAAGGTTCAAAATTGGTTCCTCTGAACACCATTTCCACTCGAAACCTTGGGTCCAAAGACCACTTATCCGGCCCATCCAGGCTCAGCGTTGAAACCATAGCTCGGATACCATATTGCAATGTCCTCAGCCATCAACCCCCCTGTCGGGCAATGCTCTATGCAGAATATACACTTATATATATATAATATGCATTAAATCAAATTAACACATTTAACATAGAGTTACTGCCATCATACAGACTTAAATAGAATTAACAATAATTCATACATGCAACGAAATACATGAAAACATACAAGCATCACAGACATGCATTTTAATTGAAATTAAATACATAATGATACTTATCTTTGAAACTGGAGTAACTCCACCAACTATGTGCAGACCTTCCATGAACCTCCCAGCCTTAGACCACACTGCTCATCACGCTCAGCAGTGGGTCACACCCGAGATGGGACCAAGCTCCACCCAGGGCAAGGGAATTCTAGATTAGGCTGAGGTTATAGGAAAACTACACAGTGCAACCGGAAGGATTCTCTCCAGGAGCCTTCTTATGCCCAGTACTAATGGACTTTCATTCCCCACATGCCTATTCCACCCAGGAGTATACACCTTCACTATCACACAGTACATCGGATGCTTCACCTCCCTCTCTGGGTCTCGGCAACCAGCCGGATCAGGAATTCTCAAAGCTCCGTAGCTGGTGTTGGACTCTCTCTGGGAGAAAACCACTTCCCACCAAACTCTCTCACCTAGAGAGAGTTGCTCATAGGCCTGACAACCTGCCTCTTCTACCACGGGCTTGACAACCCAGTTCTTTAGCCACTTTCGACTCAGTTCCAGCAAGGTATGGGAGACATCAATGGCAACTGGTCAAACAACTCAGGAAAACAGAAGGCAGCGACCCAAACAGTCCAGGTACGAACTCGGCTATGTAAGAGCGGATATGATGGGTTCAAGGATGACATGGGTCAGTTTTCCCTCCCATTGGGTGATTGCTCAGGTATGCGTGGGTACGTCGAGGTCAAAATGCAGAGGCCAAACAGAATTCACGGAATTCGGGCATGGAAAGCAAACCCCAACGCGGTTTCACTCACAGATTATTGATTCCAGAGTGCCCGAGTGGCAGAGACCGATCACAGAGGTCTCGGGTTCAGACGGAGGATGGGAGAATGCAAGAGATAACTCACATGGAGGTTGGAAGAATGACACGAGAAACCCCAACACAGTTGACGCTTCATCTTTTAACTGCATGCACCCAGGTCAACACTTGTCTTCTTGGAGCTACATGCATTCCCTTTTGCACACCTTGCCTCTCTCCCAGGACTTAGGATAAAAAACATGTTTGTCACACAGCTTTGGAATAATAATAAATTATTATTCTTAAGGACTTAAGCCCCTAAGCTTAGCCCCTCTTTCCAACCTTTCAGCCCCCTTTCCCTTACCCACCCTGTGGAATCTTAGTTCCCCATCACTCTTTCTTCATGGTCGGTCTGCACACAACGATGTTTAATCTTTATTAATGTTCTGCATAATTACATATACAAAAATAGGCTCCTAGCCTTTAACACTTAGGCTCTCTGGCCTAATAAACATATAATCCCACCAGCTTATCAACACTCGGCTCACTAGCCTACAAAACATGTTTACAATTCATAATTACAACAGGGGCTCGTCCTTGGGGATATTACAATGGTGGTGGTTAATGTCCACTGAAACCAAAATTGGTCTATCCGACCTTAAAAAAAATAAGAGATTATTTGGATTTCTTTCAAATGTTGTTTCAATGCTTGAAAAGCATCAAAAGAAGCATTCCAAGATCACTAAAGTTTTGATGACTTAGAATGTTAGGAAGGTCGGTATTGTGACAAATATTTGGAAATTGGGATCTATTTGGGTATACCCAGGGAATTCTAGGAGAAAGTGCTTTTCATCTTCAACCCTCTTGGTGTCACAAAGGTGATAGATGTTTTCTTTCCATGGTGTTTTGGGGATTGTTCAATGCCTAGTTTCACTATGCATCTCATGAGAATTAGTTCTTATTTTAGCAATATTGATTCTCTTATTTATGCTAGCCAAAACATAGAGATATTTTTTATCTTCAAGGTTAGGGTTAACCACCTCCTTATAATATCTTAATTTTCTTTTATCCTCTAATTCTTTATCACACCATAGATTCTCCTTAAATTTAGCTTGTACCATATTTTTAATATCATCAATATTCTACAAAATAACTTCTTCTTTTATTCTCCAATGATTTAGCCAAGACTTGGCATCATTATGCCATCCCCGCTTGAGTCGTTGGTGATTTTGGCTAGAGTCTAAAGAAATTATGGGGAGCCTCTTGTTATCCATATTTTTTATCTTGTTCTTGTACATTAAGTACCTAATCATAGTTGAGCTCTCAATGGGGGAAATGATCCCTTTGATGACAAGGACAAGATATGGTGTATTACCCTTAATTTTGAGATTATAAGTTATAAAATTCTTTTGGATCTACTTTATCTTTCTTCGGGATTCTCAGGAGATATTGCATCCCCAAACTTCACATCTGTATAAGATACATGAGTGACAAGAGTCTCAAATGGGAGCTTTTTCTTATCCCATGGCCAAAGGTTTTCTAACTTACAATGATTTTCAACACCATAATAAGTTTTCCACCCTCCATTTATCCTTTTCTCAATGCTATAGTACCAATTGAGCTTGTGATGAATATCAATTCCAAGATACTTGTACGAAGGCACTTCCTCCAAGATATTATTGTCATATACAAAATTATTGTAGGTGATCTTGTTGGATTTAATGATAATAACCTTCATTTTGTCAATGTTCACAATCATACCTGACCTAGAGCAGAAGTCCTTGAGGATTCTAAGATGCTTACTAAGGTCATAGGGATTCCTTGCCATAAGAACAATATCATCGGCATAGAGAACAATGATGATTATTATACTAGCAAGAGTTGGTGTGATGCCATGTTTCCCCCAGTTTGTAAATATAACTATAAATGGCCAAAAGACTATGGAAAACTTTATATGTGTGAATATCAATTCGATGGAACTTTGTTTGAAAGGTAAACGAATGTGAACCTAATTATTTACTAAGAAAATGGACAAGCGTTGCATGACTAATGAAAGGGGGGTGTACTTAGAAATACCACAAGTGTTATATAGAGAGAGGGTGATGAGGACCAAGAATGGTTGTGTTAACTTTCACCAAACCGGTGCTTACTGGATTTAATTGCTCAGGACCAGAACCATCCTCTGACCCAAAAATGAATTACAGTCAGGCTGGTGGGTGGGAAGACCTCCTCATGAGTTAATGAGGGATGGGGTGTGTAAGCACTCATCCATAAGGCTTCTAGACTTGACCGCTGACTGGGAATTCGGGCCACACGCGACCCTGCTGAAAGAGGCGAGAAAGGAAGGTGTGGGGGGTTGGAAGAAACACGCCTGCGAAGAGTGCAGAGACGGAAAGTGAATCTCTTGGATTCAAGGAAGAATGGAAAAACTAAGAATTTTGGACACAGGAAATGGCAGAGAAGGTTATGATACAAGCTAATAAACGAGGCTAGTCCTCCTTCCTTGGTATTGTGTAAACTATTTCCAGGATCCTGTGGGAAGAGGAGAGTAACCTCTGTCCATTTTGTGGCTGGGCGAGAATAAAAGGTTGTGTTGCAGAGCATCGTGGTCTAGCTCGGGGGTGGCTAGTGGTAAATCTGTTTGGAGTGACTGAGCCTATGGTTGAGTGGAAACAGGCACCCCTTCCAGTAGTCGCTTCACCTTGTCCGATTCTGATAAGTCTTTTCTCGTCTTTAATTGTTGAGTTGGAATGATGAATGATTTCTTGGTTGTTACACATCTATATATATACATGCATGTATGAACATCTATGTGTGAAATGGCTATGTTATGCATATGCTTCCATCTCCTTGGGAACTCACACTTCCCACTGATAAACTGTATGCCCAAATTCACTCCGGAGGCTTCCCAGACGTAAGTCGTAAAATGGTCAATATAGGAGATATTGTGTAGACCTGAAACCATCTGTCTGAAGAGAATACTTTCCCTTGACCCCCTTGCCGTGTGAATTTCCAGACCCAAGTCCCTAACCCGTTCGAGGTGAGAACTCCGAAAAATAGTGATATGAAAATACTGAAAGGGAAAGGTTTTCCTTGTCCGGAGGACGGATGGACGAGATCCGTCCGGAAGGATCCAAGGGTTGTCATGGCCATTGGCTATGAGAAAGAGTGTGAGAATTAACCCCTCTAGCCTCTTGGATCCACGAGTTCGGAGTTCGTGTATCGAGAATATTATGGGTTGGTGTGACCAAAACCTCTGAAACTCGAAGTCGCGAAGTAACGTGGACCGTTGATCTATGGATTCCTTCGGGACCCACCTTGATCGTTGTATCTGTGAGTTCAGATTTCACGCACAGGGAGGGAACATATCACGTTCATCGGATCTATGCTTGGAGGACCATAACCGCGAGATCCAAAGGAAATTGCACGAGGTCTAACCCTTTGAAAGTGCACAAAGGAGTGAACTTTTGCGAAGTATCGAAGTCCCAAAGTTAATCGGAACGGTCCATCATCAGAGGACAAGTGGTAGCAGATCTGGGAGTTCGAGGATTCGAACCTTGAAAGATTTGCAAGAAACAAAGGCGAATACCTGAGGAGCTGGGAGCTACGGCAATCCTAGCCATCTGTCGGGAAGGGACACGTGACGAGAGATCATCATTTCGCTGACTTGTAACTCAGGAAGTTGGAGATAGGAGTCGTGAGAACTCACGAAGTCCGGGTTCACAATTTGATCGCAGTCGTCGATCAAAGGGAGGGCATGGACCATTGATTGTCCAAGGTGATAGCAGGGATTGGGAGAAGGAGAGTGAGTAGCCCTCCAACTTCGTAAAACGCAAAGTCCTGATTCGTGAAGGGTTGATCTAATTCGTTGGGTCACAGGAGATTGTGGACCGTTGATCTGACATCGGGAGTTCGGATTTCAGGGTTCTCAGGAAAGGAGATGGATTAATTTCCACCTTCACGATATGCAAAGTCCCGAAGCACTTGAGGGTTGGGCCCCGAGTCATAACGAGGGGTCACATGGATGGAGGTTAAGGAACAGAGCTAGTGCTGGGTTGGGCTCTTAGTTCGGGAGTCGGGTGAGTCAAGATTGGCTCGTATGTGAATACCCGACAACAAAAGTCACGAAGTTCCCTTTTGTTAGGTGTGTGGTCACGGGTAGTGATCAGGTGGAGGAGGCTTGCGCCTGGTGCTTGTTCGCACGAGAGAACGAAAGCGAAAAAATTTCGAGAATTTACACTATAGATGCTCCCTTAAAGAGTGGGGGTGTTACAAATTGATATCACAACATGGTTACAACACTTGGCCTGTTTGGGCTCATGGACGAGTTGCATAAAGACCACATTAAGGGGTTTAAAGGGCGATATCCTACCTTACTCCCTTCCTAAAAGGTTTGGTTAAGCCCTTTCTTATAGAAAAGAATGATAGCTTACTGTTGTGTGCGTATGTATTTAAGAAATGTGAAATTATGTGTTGGTTATGAACTAATATAATGTTAGCTAACAACAAGTGTTTTGTCTGCACTCAAGCGGTCGATCAACCGCGGGAAAACTGCAATCATATAGAATGGTGACGCACCACGAAGTGGGGGATGGCTCCCACAATAGAGATGAAGAGACTGACGGGAGGAGGGCAATAGAGACCCCTCATGATCTGGCTGAGACTGTGAGGAGTCTCATGGCCTAATTACAGAGCTGCAAGGTCGACAACGAAAGATTGATAAAAGAGCAAGAGAAGCAAACAAAAATTAATGCAGTCTTGCTGCAGAGCTTATCCGACATCCAAAGACAACTACAACATGGACCTGACACCAGTCATGTGGACCGGCAACAGACAAAAAGGAGTTGAAGTCCACCTGAGATACAGAAACATGGTCCTTTAAGTGGCCGCATTGGGAGGAGTACCTCAAGAAAGGTCCAACTTGGAGACAGGAGAAAAGCATCGGACGAATCCTCTGGAAAGGAAACTAGCGACTCAGAGGGATCTTCTAGTAGTAGAATCAGTTCACATTCTCAAAGAAAACGGAAGAAACGAAAGCATTCCAAAAGTCATAATCTCGAAGAATTCAGGAAGGCCAAACCACCCTCTTTCGATGGTGAGATTAAGAAAGGAGAGGAGGAGAAGGCTTGGCTACTTGGACTAAAGAAGTATTTCAGAGTCCATGACTTCTCTGAAAACTTGAAGGCTCGAGTAACCACTTTCAACCTGAATAGAAAGGCTTCCATTTGGTGGGAAGACCTTAAGAATGTGAAAGGGATTCATGAAGAGGACCTATATTGGGAACGGTTTGAGAAATACTTCAGGAAGAAGTGTATGTTGGAAAAATATTTCGACGAGAAAACCAAAGAGTTATATGAACTCAAGCTGGGACAACTCACCATAGAGAAATATGTCATCAGATTCCTTGAGTTGTTGAGGTATGTACCCTACATAAAAGTGGAAAAGGAAAAGGTGCAGCGATTTATCAATGGGCTACCTAAGGACTATCAAAACATAATTGAGTTTGACAAGCCAAAGACCCTAGAAGACACTATCTGAAAGGCAAGATATTGTTATGAACAACTTGGGCTTCAGATAGAACCTCGCGAAGGCTAGAAGCAGAAGGATAACTCGGGGTTTCAGAAAAAGGGGTTTAAACCCCCAAGATTTAAAAACTATAAGAAGGATTCAAGGATGAGCTCTCCTACCCAAAGTGCACGTCAGCAGAATTTCCCCTCCCAGAGTGGAAATAAACCTTTTGGATCAACCCAAGGAAAGATTGATAACCCAAAGAAAGAACCCTTGAAATGTTGGGGTTGTGGAGAAGAACATCTACTGAGGGATTGTCCGCATAGACAACAGAAGAGTAGGGAAATTTACAACTGATCCAAGTGGATATCGGTGGCCACCCACCTTTTCCGACTGGCTCAAAACAGT
>SNQJ01S0010075.1:222421-240333 GCA_010110895.2 Picea sitchensis | reverse complement strand
GGAACTCTCCCAGTGAACCGATGCCAAGGTAACTGACCTAGACATGACTCATGCAGACCTATTACATTATTAACCCACGCAGGGGTGCGAAAATTCTAATTACAAAAATAAGTGCTGGGCCAAACACAGCCCTGCAGAACCAAAGGTCTTCAACCATACTGCATCTGACGATGCATCTCTTCATGGCACATGAGTTGAGCATCGATGCTAAATGGCCTGTCAACATGTACTATATGTAGTGGAAATAAAAGAACACTGCAATGCATTCCCCCTTAAAGCAAGACACTTTTATTTATTTTCACTTAAAAGTCCTTTACTCCTTAGAGAAGCATTTCATGGCTCTTAGGACTTTAGGGAGAGCATATGTGTGATGTTAGCTACAACACCTCTAGGCCTTTAACCCCTTCTTTCCATGAAATGAGGTACAAACCCCTCTTCAGGTCAATGAGCCCAAAAACCAAAAGATGAGGAAGTGGAGGGGAAAAAGTGTGGAAAGCGATAAGTATGAGTGGGAATGGTACAATGACCCTTCAAAGGAATCTCCCAATAGCAACCCTTTATCCCGAGGGTGACCAACTTACTAAGATACCATGACAACCAACAAGGTGAAATTAGGCAAAAGATATAATTTCCAAGCAAACATTCCATAATCAAGAAAGGACTCTTTGCAACATGCTCAAATGCTTCAAATATTAAAGTGACACTTACCATGAGACTGAACTTGTTACCTCATGAAGCAAGACCTGCTATCTTTTGGGGGCCAAACCAATGTAGTGGACGCTGCTTTGCTGCCGGTGATGAGTGATGATGTAAGGAGGGGCTATATCTGCCTAATGTGGGCTCTGCTAGTCAATATGACTCTCGACACTCCATGTCTGCTACTTGCGGGCCTCGATACATCATCTCCTTAGTTACCCCTAGGCATGGGGGGGTAACACCTAGCTCGTGAAAGCTAGCCGAACAAAGTTATAAGACCTATGTAGCATATTTTATATGATTTTGAGGGTCATCACATGAAGTTTTCCCCTTCCCCTTTCAATAATTATCCATCCCATCACCCACCTTTTACTTAGGGACTTAGGGACTTAGGAAATAATCATTGTCGTAGGCCTTGTCACACGTATAAGGGTTAATGTTGTTTCCTCATGGTAAAACTTAGGAAAATTCTAAAACTAAGCTTTATTGTTATGTTGTGTTAAGAGAAATCACCAAGTGTGCAAAGAAGTTGGACCCACCACTATACATGGACGCATTGTGTTAATTTTCTAATCCCAACCCTGGATAAATTATCTCCTAGTGATTTCCTTGCTGAAAAATTAAATAGCAGTTCACTGAATAATTTACACTTGCTGAAATAATTAACAAGAATTAAATAGTGGAAACAAATTGGAAACCAATTTCACATTGACACATGCACAACAAATTTCTTCCTTTCAAATTTGCTTTTTGTTAAATAATGTCCAAGCATACAAGGGCTCCCTTATCGGGAAAATAACCCATAGAGAAAATACAAACAACAACAAAACTTGGGCAAATTTCTGCTAAAGAAACCCCTTGCTCCTTGTTGTCCCTATTTGTTGCACTGCTGGTTGTACGACAACCTGTACGACCCTTGCCGTGACCTGTATGGCCTTGCCGCGGGCTATACGGTGTTGCCTTCAGGCAGTACGGTGCTACCCACAAGTTGTATGGCTTGCGGTTTCCTTCCTGCAGCATGTACGACCTGACTCATGGGCTGTACAACCCTCCTTGGGTGCTCCTGCAGGCTGTACGACTCTCCAGAAAAACTTCCAGCCTCCACCTTGATGGTATGACCTACTGAAAACTTCTTGGCTGCAGTATTTCCTCCCTTACCAAACCTGTAGAGTGAAAGTCCTTCTCCACTCTCAAATGAGTCACTGACTCTTTGCTTGTGTGTCTTCTCCTCTCACCTCGGATGCCTTTTATAATCTTGAGTTGAGCCCTAACCCTAATCTCTAATGTGATCAATGGTTGAGATTAAATCTCACCTCACTTGAGATCAATGGCTAAGATACATTTAATTAATTTATTCACTAATGTCAAAAACTTAGGCATTTCATTAAATTAACCTCCATTAATTATAAGATGACATTCACTTTAATAATTAAAATTATTAAGGTGACTTTCCAAAGTTCTCAGACGTATTAATGACGACTTCCACATGTTAGAGACAAACCAATGAAGACATACTTGTTCGAGCTACACAAATTCAACACATTGCATTGGGATGTGTACCTTGCCTCGAGATTCGTGACATTACATTGGGATCCATGATGTTTCCTTGGGATGTGTACTTATATTTGGCCACATCTATTGACATTGGAATTCGTGCCATTTTTCTTGGGATTCATGTACTTCATTGGGATATGTGTCACTGCATTGGGATCTGTGATAGTGCATCGGGGGATGATAGGGATGCCAAATCATCACAATTGCCACATGGACCACTCCAGGATGCTCCCCTTGCTCAGTTGAATGCCTTCACTCACATGCATACATGATTATTCCCTCCTGGACCACATGTGGGAGATTGGTTGAGGTATTTGAGGACTTCTAGGAGGTGGTTACTCATGGTCACAGATTGTTACAACAATTATAGGTTGATGTGGCATTGACCACTGGAGTGCCCTAGTTGAGGAGAAACACGTGACACGTGCCACTTCACATTGGATGCTCACTTGGACGTGCCATACGTGTGGTATGACGTCATGCTTGTGGGAGGTTGTTGCACCTTGAGATGACCCCTTCCTCAATTCTGGGGGTTAGTTGGAGGAGCGCTCAATGTCTTTGGGTCTATGGTTGACCACATCTTCATTCATTTGATGGACGTTGACATATTTTTGGGAGGGCGCACTTGTCTTAGCCCTTCTAGACCACACGTGTGACCATTTGTTACATCATTGACCACTTTTTAGTGAGGGGCTCTTGTATTGGAGGATTATGACGGTGGTTTTATGCCCACACATTGTATCTGGCTCATGGTTTTGAGTTTGCACATTGTATTGTCCTAGCCCCTCTGGACCACATGTGTGACCATTTATTACATCTTTGACCACTTTTTAGTGAGGTGCTCTTGTATTGGAGGATTACGAGGGTGGTTTTATGCCCACACATTGTATCTGGCTCATGTTGATGATATTGTTCTTATGGCGAAGAGTCCATATGACCTAGTTAAGCAACTTATAATCCTCAAGGACTTCTGCTCTAGTATGGGCATGACTGTGAACACTCACAAAACAAAGGTTATGATAATTAAATCCAAAAGGATCACCTATGATAATTTTTTTATATGACAACAATAGCTTTTATGAAGTGCCTTCATACAAATATCTTGGAATCGATATTCACCACAAGGTCAATTGGAACTATAGTGTTGAGAAAATGATAAATGGAGGGTGGAAAGCTTATTATGGGCTTGAAAACAATTGTAAATCAATGAACCTTTGGCTTTGGGATAAGAAAAAATGCCTCTTTCATACTTTCATCACTTTGGTTATCTTATATGGATGTGAAGTTTGGGGTTGCAGTATCTCTAGAGAATCCCGGAGAAAGATAGAACAAATCCAAAATAATTTTATAACTTATAATCTCAAAATTAAGGGCAATACACCCTATCCTATCCTCTTCATAGAAGCAAGCCTTGCCTCCATCGAGAGCATTGCTATGATTAGATATCTAACTTGTTATCTCTCCAGGTGTCCTTCTCAGGTTGTAGCTTGAAGAAGCCTGGTAACTTAAAGTATGTTTTGGTTTTATTTGTATGTATGATCAAATGGAATAACTAAACAACTGGTTCACACTCAAGACACTTAAATATATATAACCAGATGAGACAATGCTTTCAAAAGTCAATAATCAGATAATAACTGAACTGATGGGTGAAGAAAGACTATATTTATCAACCAGAACACCTATGTGATGGGCTGAATAAAAATAGTACAGATTACTGTTAAATCGATGTTTATGAGTTGACCAATGAGATGACAGTCATTTGCAACTAGACAAACTTAGATAACAACAATCATCCAAAGTACAGGAAAAGAGAGAAGATGGCAATCTGACATTAACAGTGAAAGAAACTTGTGTATCTATATTATATGCAAAGGTCTAGTACAATAACAGTATGGTCTAATCTCCAGACTTGAACCTTTAGTCTATAAAATTTATAGGCTTTATAGCCTTTACAATACTGTTCCAGATCCTGAAAAGTATGGATTTGTTATGCTAAAAATAGAAATCATTACAACAGTTTTACAATATGTATGGATTAAATCCATTTCCAAAAATCGATTTGTCTTCAGTCTTCTTGGTCTTTGATAGCTGCACTAATGCTCTGGTGTGTGATGAGATGGCTGATATCTTCTTGCAATAGCTGGAGATGACTTTCATCAACAACAATAGGATAACCATGAACCTATCCACTTTGTATGATGCCTCAAAAATCTGAAACAAGTTGCCAAACTGCGTGTAGGAATTCATTCGAAAGTCCCTTAGGCTTCATGTCGTCAAAAATCTTCTTCCTCAAGCTCAAAGTCTTCAAAAACAAATTCCTGCGGTTTTGGCGGCTCATTAGCCTGGAAAAGTGTGAGTTGGCAGCTGAAAGTCCTGGGATTCGGCGGCTCACTGTGTGTTTTATAACCGATCGAGCCGCCAAAATTCCTAGGTTTGACAAAAAGCAATAAACTTCAAAATTGGAATTGACCTTGCATTACTAGGAAGATTCTTTGTTGAGGTTCTCAGCTACCTTAGCTAGAACTTGAAAATTTGAACATGTGGTTGACTTGGTGGTGAGCAATTTGATTTTGATCTTCAAACATCTGACAATTTTCCATAGTTTATAATTTTGCTTGATCATCTTTTTCATCTTCCTTTTCTCCTTTACACGTTTGAGTGCTAGCCTTTCAAAAGATTCACTGGTCTCTGCAAAATTCTTAGATAGGGTTTCATATCTGGCCTTGAGAACCCTTTCTAACACTTCCTGTTCTGCCAATTTGTATTTCAGCTTTTGATTCTTTGCTGACTTGCTGATTTTCTTCTTGGTGGATGTTTCACCCTCATCAAAACTAGTAAACACCTTTGTCTGTGGTGCTTCTTCCATAGATAGCTAAATACTCTGATCAACAGGAACTTCTTATGTGGCTGGCTCAGACTCAGAGTCTGAGTAAGGTAGATTTAGAACATTTGGTTTGCTTTGGTGGAGGTTTCTCAACAACTTCATCGAACACCAATTTCTTCTTTGCCCCTTTCTTCTTGGAACTAGATGATGGTTCCCCTGTTTCCAGTGGAGTGATGGCTCTCCTCTTTCTTGAATTGCTCTGTGATGTCAGAGACTTCTTCTTGGATTTCTTTTTGTTATTCTTAGGATGAGCTTCCAAATCAAATCCTCCCCAAAATAGAAAGTGCTCCCAGGCCCTCTCTCTCCTTCTAAGCTCTTCCACAACTATCATCTTGATGAGACCAAAATGGAACAGTGTGTTCTGAATTTGATTGGGTTTAACCTGGACCTTATGAGACATTTTGGTCAGGTTTCTATGGAAATAATAAGGCAAATTTAGTGGAATTTTACCTGTAAAATGATCCATCAGTTTGAAGTGATATAACATTACCCTGTCGTATCTTCCTTCACAGGTTATGTAGACCTGTATGGACTTTAGGAGAGTTTGCCACTTCTTCTCCAGGTGTGAAGTAGGAAAATCCCTCTTCCATATGATATCTTGGAATTCTGGTTTTAGGTAGGACCTAAACTCTAGGTTTTTTGTGGCAGTGGTTTTAAACCATTTCTGTCCTTCTCCTGGTATTCCTGTAGCAGCAGCTATGCTTGCTTCATCGATCTGCATTTCTAATGGGCCAAAGGTGACCTTGCATCCATCATAGGTTTTAGCAAATGCTTTTGTAACACCCCGGTGATATCCAACCTGTAACCTCTCTACATATGTGAGGCAACCTACATCTGAGAACATCTGTTGGATCTCTGGATGGGATTCCAGGTATTGGACATTATCCAATTCCTTCCTGAGAGGAGGACCACCTCACTTTCGACCCATCTGCAAAACTTTTGCACGAGGAGTAGAGCCAAAACTGAATGATTGTCTTCAAACCGAGAGCTAAGATCGTGTAATCGTGCCACATCGCACATCAAAATGGTCATCACGACTTGAAGACACATGTACCTTTTCCACATTTCGAGCTGTTCAAACGTGCTGGCGAAATTCTTGGCCTGCACTTTCGGTGGCGAAGTGCGCCTCTGATCTGCCTTGTAAGCCGTCGAAAGTACCTGCTCTCGGTGGCTTACCTCATACTTGAAAACAACAGTTAGCCGCCGAAAATAATTTTTTGATTTTTTAACATAAATAATGACAACTCTCTTTGTTTCTTTGGAATTTATGACTTATTCTCTATACTTAGAACTTTAGACCTCAAAAATTTAAAAGTGACCTTTTATCATGACCATGCTATCACCTAAGACTCAAATAAACTAACAGGTTTATTTTAGGAGATAACATAACTTACAAGAACAAGATAAACAACATGGATGGCAAGAGGTTTCCCAAAATTGCTTCAAATTGTAGTCAAAACCACTAGCGGCTCAAGCGGGGATGGCATAAAGATGCCAAATCTTGGCTAAATCATTGGGGAATACAAGAAGAAGCCATCATGCAGAATACCGATACTATTACAAATATTATCGCTTCTAAATTTTAGGAGAATATGTGTTGTGATAAAGAATTAGAGGATAAAAGGAAACTAAGATACTACAAGGAGGTGGTCAACCCTAATTTAGAAGATCAAAAGTACTTCTCAATTTTGAGAAGTGCAAAGAAGAAAATCAACATTGCTAAAATAAGAACAAACTCTCATGAGCTACATAGTGAAACTGGGCATTGGACAATTCCAAAAAACGCCGTGGGATGAAAGAATATGCCATCTTTGTGACACTAAGAGGGTTGAAGATGAAAAACACTTCCTCTTAGATTTCCTTGCTTAATCCCAAATTAGATTGCAATTTAAAAATATTTTCCACAATACAAACCTTCCTAACCTCCTAAGTCATCAAAACTATGGAGATCTTGGAATGCTTCTCTCAATGCTTTTTGAGCACAGAAATATAATTTTAAAGAAATTGACGTAATCTCTTACCTTCTTAAGGTCTGATAGACCAATTGGTCTTAGTGGACGTTAATCATCATCATCATCATTAACACCTTGTATTGAGGAGGTCTCTTATCTATATAAGTAGGGTGCTTCTCTCATTTTCATTTGTTGAAGATTATTGAGAAAACTTGCCTACAAAGTTTTTGTACATATATATTCTTCCAAGTGTTGTTCTAGGATATATTTCAAGGGCTAGTTAGAATATTTTTCGGGTTTGCTGGAGGACAAAGCTACTACAAGGGCAAAGAAGGACACCTTGTTCCACTTGGGAGGGCAATCAAGGAATAGTGTTCTTACCTTATTCCCTATGACCATTGATGTTTTGTTTCCATTGCATTGAGGTAGGACAGCTAGGGGCTCTTCCCTCTTGCCTTGGCCAAACTTTGAGATCACCTTGATAGTACTTGGATAGAATTCCTAGAGGACCATCCCCATCCACTCTTGAAGAAGCCTACTTAGCCTAGCCAATGCTTGAGAGGCAATCCTTCTTGGTGCCCTCAACATTGTCTTATCTCTAACCAAGACTTCACCTAGAATTGTGTAGGGACCCCATAGCCCTTTTTAAGCACTGGTGTATTGATTTTTTCAACCATAAAACCAAAAATCATGTCTTTTCCTTTTTCTTTTTTGTTTGTTTTCTGCAATCTAGGGTTAAAATTGCTTGATCTAGTTAACTAGGTTTCTAGATCTAAGTGTTCTCCTGCTAAATCTTATATCACTTATATCTCTCTCATGCTAACTAGTCTTTCATGTTATATCTTCAAGTTGGCATGAGCTAGGGTATTGATTTTGTTTAAATTTGCAAATCTTTGGATCTAACCCTAAATAACAAGGTAACTCCAAATTGTTTGAATTTTATTACTCTTGGGTTACTTGGATTCATGCTTGGAAACACATGGTAAGTACTAATCTTTCTCTCTGTTGAGTTCATTTCACAAGAGTTTATATGCCAGCGTTGAGCTATCTCCATAATCTATATGCTTGATAAAGACAAACCGATGCTACACTAAATGCAATAATCCAACCTTTGGCTTAAATGACTTGCATCTTTGAGCACCTAATTGCACTCTCTAAGCTTGACGTCTGGGATCTTGAGCTTATGTTTTCAGATCTAAGCTTATTAATGGTGAATATTGCATGTGCAATGGCATAAATACTCTCTTGTTATTCGCCTAACACTTGCACGTATGAGACCTCTCTTTATATCATTTTTCTGGTGACAAGGGTTTACAATTCTGCATAAGTGTTTAAATACAATATCTCCAGGCAGCACTAACACATTAAATATCCCAGGAAGTATCTTAAGTAAGTCAATGGATAATATTGAGGAATGACTTGGTGTATGACCCTAACGACCTGTCTTCTTTAGTTCTGTTTTCAGTTGCAGCTTTACAATCTTGAATGCAGAAAACTCCTTGATATGGTTTGTTCGTAAATATGTCCTTGCAATGATTCTTGAATGCATTGCTGTTAATACACATTCAATGGTATGGGTCTGAGAGCATCGAAAGGGTTGATATTGTTCATTGTTGGTGTAAATTAACACAGTCAAACAGTGCTTGATCCCTTGACATGGCTGCCAAACACTTGCATTTCTTTACTGTTCATTTGTCACTTTACGGATGGTTGATTCTCATGATAATAGTTCACACGTACACTTAGTGTTTGAGAGGACATTTCTCTGTTGGGATATTCTTTTCACTCAGCACATAATTTTCCTTGGGTAACCATTGCATTGGCTTGTGGAATACTCTAAATCTGTGATAGTAGTTGTCCTAAAATACAGTGATAAAGGTGCTCTAAGAGCTGATAATTCTCATGTTTCTTGAACACTGTTTAATATGTCATGATGGGATGCTCTAAAACTGGTCTATAGTGATGACAAATCTGTGGAAAATGTGCCTTGAATAGCTCACTGATTGCTCATGTTTGGTTATCGTTTCATGATCACAATCTGCTATAAACATAAAGTGGTAAAATCTCTCTACACGTTGATGTCATTCTTTTTTTGAGTATTGTTTCCATAACATAATTTGCTATGTGCTCATGGTTGACAATGCACTTCAAAGATCACTGTTAAATAACTCAGCTCAACTCGAATGGTATCACTTTGATCTGGTGTATCTTTCTCCTTTGAATGTTTATTTGGTACAATATCACACTTCAAATCTATGTCTCTCATGGTCAATGAATGCATTAATGCACGCTGCCGGATAACATACTAAATAGTAAAGATCAATATTGAATGGTACGACTTTGCTACAATTCTGTTATCCCAAATCAGGGTTACATTTGGTATGTGGTCTCTTATGATTCGATCTCATGGTAATGTCTACAATTATGGTGAATGAATGATCTATGACTTTTCAATTGTGAACATTACTTATGATCAATTTCCAAGAGTTATTTTGCCATTGGATACATGTTTCGTTGACACATTGCTGCAAGTTTCATGGTGCAATTGAACACTTGTGTGGAATTTTTATGCTACATGGTTAACTGAGCAAGAATTGTCTTTCACATGCAATTCACTTTTCCAAGCATTATATTGAATGAGCACTTGTCTAAATCTAACACATTTTAAGCTTATTCATATTCAGTAATTTGATCTACTATTCACACCTGCCTAAGATTGTCTTACACTTTTGGGAGAGTGAGTATTGCCAATGTTGCCAAAGTTTTAGTCGAGTCAAGTTAGAAGAACTTCCCTTCCTCACTTAACGACATAGCTTAGCTTGACCCTTAGGAACCCTCCTTAGGTTAGGAAGCCCCTTCCTTAGCTGTAAAGTGAGAAGCAAGGCCACTGAGGTGACAGTGGGTGGCCTTCCCAGTAGTTGCCCCTAGGCTCTCCTTTAGTTGGTAGGATTTTCCCTTTAGCGAGAGTTTGAGCAGTAACAGTTCCCATGTTTATCATTCCTGCAATTTGCAGGAGAATCCCTTGAACATGAGGCCAGTGAAAGTCTGTGGTAAGTTGGGGAATTTGTGGTTGTTAGAAGAAGAAATGAGTGGGTTTTGAGGAAAAGAACCATGGCTGTATAGTCCATGAAGATTGGAGCCATCTGCAACCCTGTGACCCTGTGCTTTTGCCAATAATTGCCATAATTGAGTGAGTGGTCTACCATTACAGGTTTCTAGAGAACAATCTTCGGACCAGATCCTTCCTTGCCAGTGGTGGAGGGGACGGATTTCTTGAGGGACTATTTTGCAGAGAAGGGAAGGTCCTTCCCATATGTTGTGTTTGGCTAAGAGGAAGAAGGTCTTGGTTGATTGGAGGATTAGTGAGAGCCCTGGAGGAGAGTAATGATGGTAGGTGTGTAGTTCTGTCTGAATTCTTGAACACTGTGGGTTGGGTTGAGGGAGATTAGAGCCCCATAGGTGTTTTCTTCGTCCTGGTGGTTTCATGGTTCAGTTGGTGGGTGAAATCCGAAGCTGATTCTGACAGTTGGGTGGTGAATCACTCATTTGCAACTAGTTTGCTGGACAAATTCATGAGAAAGATATGTATTGTTCTTTATCTTAAATGGCTTATCTCTCTTTGGTATATACAGTCATGCAAATTCCTTGAAATTTGTTATACATGTGATTTTTGTTAATGGAATGGTCAATGGGAATCTGGGATGGAAATGCCAGTGAATAATGATGGAAATCCCTATGAATATGATTCTGTTTGGATTTCCCCTCATGATTTCTGCTAGGCAATGGTATTTCCGCATCTCTATTGCATGTTAAATCTGTTCTGTGGCTGTAGGAGATCTGTTATGTGGCTGTTGGAGACCAAGTTGGATTAGAGCTGGGAAATTTGATTTGCAAAGGAAGAAGAAATTTTGTTTGGAGTACCCCGATGACCAAGGGAGGCATGTGGATACACCACATTTGTGTTGTTCACATGACTTGTTGTTCATTTTGCTGTGTTAATGAAGTTTGGAGTTGATTTATTGCCCAAACATTTGTGCCATTGTATGTGGAATGTTTTTCTGACTTTCTAAGATCTATGATTTGCATTCATAATTAAAAGGCTGGGTATAACTACTATAGCTAAATGAATTCACTGTAATCTGAGTTGTGGTTGTGCTAATTCGACAAGCATACTGTCCATCTGGATTACCCTCATCCCAGTGTTAAAACATTTCTGGAAACAAGTTCTTAAGAAGACTGGGGACTTTATTAGGAGGATGTACCATTTTCATTTTGATGAAATGCCCTATCAAACAAACTGTCCTTGTTAATGCATCAATTAACTTTGATGTCTTTTATTCATTGCAAATTAAACTACATTTTAGGCTTTTTCATATTTGATTTTTGTCTGAGATTGTGACACGGCATTCCTTTCAGCTTTGTAAATATAGCCCTGAGATACTTCGAACATTGGCAAGTAGGAACTCTACCATGTTCCAAATGACAATGTGCAGAAATAATATTTGCAATTTCATCTACTGTTTGCAACCCATATCACAGTTTTCTTCTCAAGATTAAATTGCAAAGAGTTTCTTGCATATGTAGTTTCATTCATTCTTGCATGTTAGACTGAAAACAATTTGCATGTTCCCTTAGGAGTTCAACAACGATGCTACCGATGTAGATGCTTCCTCAAAAGTGCAACACCAATGCTTCATATTAATGCAATTTGGAGGGCTGAAGCCCATCCTAAAATGATGTCAACAACGTGGTGGTGAGCTGAGCTGTTGGGAGAACAAGTCCTTTCCCAAGGAGAGCACCAGAGGCAGTAGCAATCAAAACATTGAGGAGGTCAAGGTTCTTTTGGAGTTCTGATGGTCAACGTTCTCTCTTTTTGTCCCCAAGAGATGAAGAATGTGGATTGAAGTAGTGGGATGTGGGCCTTTTGTATGTATTTTGGTATACTCCCTTCTTCCTTGCCCCAATGTATGATAAGCCATGGAAATTTGGAAAACTTGAGCATCTAGGAGGCAGATGAACAGCCAGGTTGGCAGAAAATTTTGAAAATTTTCTGGTGTCTTTAAGCTCTGGAATTTTTCTCACCTCCCCACAATTTGCTGGCTCTTGGGTAGGTTGTCACCAAAATATGTTCATTGAAAAATCTCGAGAGCTACTATTTAAATGGTGAACCATATATCTTTGAGTGAGATCATTTCCAGAGCACTGATGTTGGTTTAAAGTTTGATTTTCTGCAGTTTATTATGTGTTAAGCTTTTTCCTAATATTTAATATATATTGCAATTCAAAGGTTGGCATGGATCTATATTTGTGTTAAGATGATATGATGTGTTTACTTGAAGATTTTGATGCATATGGTCTTCCAAAGTATGATCTATTTAGGTAAATGTGGAAAGGACAAAGCCGACTCAACAAGGCCATGTGCCTGATGGTTTGCAACTCACAATGGTCCATGGCATTCTTCCAATCTGTAACTCTGTTGTGGGCAGGAAATAGTTCTAAGTGGCTTTGAAATATCAATGGTTTTATAGATTTACCATTAAGGTCTTGTAGGTTGCACTCACTTTACAGGGTAGTTGATATTTGTATTCTGCCTTCTGGAGCAAGAGACATTCTATCCTTCTAGGTTAGCAATTCGTATGATATACTATCTTATGCTTCAGTATTGATACACACCTGAATATTTCGTAAACATGTCTTTCATCTGGCCCTCTTTGAATGCATACACAATGTTTGAGCTTGTTCTCACTTCTGTTAGATAGTCTGGATGTTTCATTTTAAGCCGAAGCCTGAAAGATTTGGTGAATATTTATTGGAAGTAAAATTAGAGGTGGAACTAAATAAGAGCAGTGAGGATTTTAATGCAGTCAATTCAAAATTGCTTATATGTATTAAATAGTTCTTCTTGCAGTTTGAATGGAAAATTATGCATATGCTCCTGGACAATAATTGTAGAAATAGGTTCATCTATGTAGAATAATGTGGAATGAACATACTGATTAACAACAATATTGACAAGAACCAATTGCTACAATTAGTTTGAATTAAATGGTGATTTCTTCCTGAATTAACTAGGCTAGTGCTTCAGTGAATGGGACTGTAAGTTCCTGTAATATCTGATCGTAGGTACACATGGCTTACTTGGAGGTATCCAAGATGCAGTTCTTTTGGTTCCTGACTATTGACAAACTTCCCTATATTGAGGTACTTGTCACTTAAGAAAGAACTCCTAATTTAATGTGGAGACTTGGAAAACACTCAGTTTCATACATGGTTTCCTCCAACTTGAGTCAGAGACAAAGGCTTTGTAGAATTTGAATTTCTTTTGGAATTATAATAAAAGTATGTTCAGGCAGGGCATGGCATATTGGCTACTATGCTTGGATCACAGATGGGACATCCCACTCATGAAATTAAAAATGTTGCTTCAGTTGTTCTTTCTAATGAACTTATATCAGCCAGTTCAATAAGGGTGGCATTTCTAGAGATTGAAGTAGTATTTTTGTCAGAGACAACAAGAAATGAAAACAAGTGAATCATCAATTCATTAACTAATCTAGTCAATTGTCTGAATCACACCTTCATGTGGAATCAAAACTTTCAGTGCAAGTATGAAGTGGAAGGTTGGTTTTTGGTTAGCAATCTTACTTTTCCATAGCTTTCAGGTACATTAAATTTGACACATTTACACCAGCAGTGGAAAGAGGGCTTCCAGTTACACGAGTTATCAGTCGCATGACTTTGCAAAAGATATTAGTGCGTGCCATTGGACCAGAGATCATTGAAAATAGTAGTAATGTTGTGGATTTTAACGATGATGGCCAAAAGGTACTTTCACGTGTTGGTCTTAGTATCTCTTCCTATTTTATTAACTTGGTGATTCCTGCATAATCTAGCCAGGGAAAGTCATTGTATGTGGTTCTGCTACATTTTGGGATAGCATTTCAAAACTTCTATTACATTTATGATGTCCATAAACCAAATATTATATGATTCTAAAATTACCAGATTGACTTGCCAGATTGATTCTTGCTTTGTTGTGTACAATTTCAAAATTTTTGATTACAATGTCATGCAGGTAACTGTTATGCTTGAGGATGGTCGACAATATGAGGGTGATATTTTGGTTGGTGCAGATGGAATATGGTCCAAGGTAATAGGCAGAATCTATTGCTTTACTGCTAATTTTGTAGTGAATAGGAATAATATCTAGAAACATCTCATTATATGTAATATTCAATTTCTTTCCAATAACAAATTCACCTGAACCAGGTGCGCACAAAGCTATTTGGGCCGAAAGGAGCTATATACTCACAATATACATGCTATTCTGGCATTGTAGACTTTGTGCCTCCAGAGATTAATACAGTGGCGTATGTTCTCTGATTTTTTATTGGTTTTAACTTTTGACATTATTGGAATTAACATAGTTTCTTTGAAAGCTTGATGACCATAGAGAGTGATGATCTGGGCCTTCTCTGATAATGTATGTGTAGGAGTGATGTAGAATAATTTCTAGTAATAATTGAAGATAACTTGTTCTATTTGTGTAATCATACCTTATTGATGATGCTTTTATAGGTATCGAGTATTTCTAGGTTACAAGCAGTACTTCGTTTCTTCTGATGTTGGAAGTGGAAAGATGCAGTGGTATGCATTCCATTATGAACCTGCTGGAAGTGTTGATCCTCCCAATGGTAAGATAACTCATTTGTCAATGGAATTTTGTTTGAAAAAGAGTGCTATTTTTTAGATCTTAACTTCTGCTCATTGCTTCACTATGACTAGAATATGATTACATGTAAAAATGGGTTTGTTTTTAAGACTTTATTGTCCACATACCTGTAAAAATGGGTTTGTTTTTAAGATTTTATTGTCCACATACCTGTAAAAATGGGTTTGTTTTAAGACTTTATTCTCCACATACCAAAACTGTCTCCACCCTTGATGTGGAACTTGATCATCTTTCTTGAACCTAACTTCCATAAGTGCTTTTCTCACCCCCATATATTTTGTGGGATCTGGACAAATTTCATGATCTATTTGATAAAAGTAAATGAATGCCACTACAAGAATATGATTACATGTAAAAATAGGTTTGTTTTTAAGATTTTATTGTCCACATACCTGTAAAAATGGGTTTGTTTTTAAGACTGTTATCCCCGATTTCTAGGGATAACTAGGAGATCATGTCTCGAGGCCCACGGGTCCTAGACATGGAGTACCGAGAGCAGGATCGACCTGAGCATGGCCTTGGAGGGCCCATCTTTCTTCTTCTTCATCAGACCTGTCCTATCAGCAGTAGCAGCATCCATCACCTTCGGCTTGGACTTGCATCGGAGAAGACTCTTGCTCCATGAGGTAATTGGTCCAGGTATCATGGTATGTGTCATGTTTGATCATTATAACTTTCAGATATATGCATCAGGTCCCTTACATTTCTGTTAACTGCTTGGATCTTACACTAACCCACTTGACCATGGTTGGGGGGATTAACGGGGTGCCCTAGCAAGCTTGCACCCATAGGTTTTGGTTAGCCACCAAGGGGGATTTTGAAGAGCCATCGTCTGCTCCCACCATATTATCATTTTACATCTTATCTCCCATTCATCTATCCCATTCCCCTAGCCTGAGAATTAGGATGACCTATTTGTGGGGTTGCACTTTATCCTGTGGGAAGAAGGGGCTAAAGGCCCAGGAGGTAAAAACAACCGGTAAAAGATAAAATCCATAGGAAATAAAACCTAGAGATGCCTCGCCCAGGGATCCCCGAGAAGGCAATAAAAAGCCTCTCGATAAGAAACAAGAGGGACCCGAGGAAAAATAATAAAACAAGACCTAGCCAAGAGGATGGGGGGTCTCATCACGAGCCGACCCATTATGTTCACAGGTATCTAGCAGTATGACATTGCCATTATCTGGTTACCACGCCAGGGTAGTGACCCTTGGTTGCATGGCCAAGGGAAAGGGGGTCTCATCACGAGCCAGCCTTATCATTTCTGCGAAAATACTCGTGGGTAACACTGTCATCTCTGGTCACCACGCCAAGGCAGTGTGCTCTGGTTAGACCTTGAAGTAAAAAGAAAGAAAAAACAATGAATAAAAAAAAAAAGAATAAAGGCAATAAAGGACTTGGAAAGAATTGCATCCATGACAGGTACAGCTCGCCTCCTACAAAGGCACCCACAGATAATATCCGCCCCTGGTTATTACTATGTCTGGGCATCCTTAGACCACACCACCTCGTATTACATGGCTTGGATGATATCCTTTGGGAGCTTTCCTTTTCTTATGGATGTTGGCCCAATAGGTTACCTTGTCTTTTCTTCAGCTTTGTATAGTAGGTCAGTGTAATGTCTTTGAGCTATTAGATGATATGCTAGGGGTCTTATGCATGCATTTGATACAATTAATGATGAAATATGATTGACATTGCTATGATCCCGAGGACTAATGAGCCCATGGAGGGGGAAGTTTTTGATGTGCAGGACCACACCCGACGGACGGGTACCAGGTGGACCGGTACACATGGGGAGATGATTAGTTCGGACCTCCATGGGGCTGAAGAGCCCATCAGATGGTTGCTGGGACCTCATCAGAGGCAGAGACAGGACAGTGATTGATCGAGCATTTGCACGAGGGAAGAAGGACGTTTTCATCCAGGACGCCTTGGCTGAGCCCAGCCCTAGGGGGTTGACCCACTGCAGGTGGAACGCGTCCCTTTGTTGACCAGGACATCCTCCAGAGATCCTTGACGTCACCTCCAGCGTGTGGCATCTTTACAGGGCAGTTTGGCACGTGTGGTAGAATTTGGAGGCCCAGAGAGGGCCAACGTTTGCCTTCTAGTGCTGAGTTTTGCCCTAAAAAGGGCCAACGTCTCCCTCAGAGGGGCTAGATGTCTTGCTTACTGTTCATTTAGGCTTTTATTTAGCAGTTAAATGTAAAAATAGTATGATTTTTAGCAGTTAGCCTTGTCGGCTGTTTTAATGACCTAATTTTTAAATTAAAGGTCATTGCTTGATATAAATTGAGGATGTTTTCCCTCATTTTGAACATAACACAACTCACTCATCAAGTGAGATCTGATTTTTAGCGCCCTATTGGGGTTTTTGGCTGAAATAGTGAGGCGCAACTTTTGAAGGAAGAGTTTTCTTGGCATTTATGGTGTTTCTTTGGAAGGAAGGTGTTACAACTAGGGTTTGCTTGGATATTTCTTCATGAAATGTAAGTGTTTTTCCTGCAAAACTTCTCTTTGAATGGTTGTAGTTTAAATCTCTTGCATATTGCTTATATATTGCTGAATCAAAACCCTAGGGGACAACCACACAAGTAGGTTGTTGTCTCATGTTCCCTGACAAAGAGACCTTAAACCATTGAATAAGGAAATAGAGCCTAGTGTTAGCTACACTTGTTTTCTTCATTCTTTATGCTAGCCGTACTTTTTTGAAGCTAAGAAGAGTGAGACGTCCTTAGCCTAGGCTTACTACACTAGGGCCGTACCATTCTAGGGTTTGTTGACAGACCTTGTTTTTAGCAACGTCTCCCTCATCAAAACCTCTTGTCTTGGTTAAATTTTCCTTATTGTGCTAGCCGTTTGCCGGGAAAGAGGAGAGAGCACAAGGCCTTGCCTTGGCAACACCAAGTGAATCTCTCTCTCTTAGGGTTTCTACTTTTAAGGCCCTACTTTAGCAACACCTTGAAAACCTACCCTCTAGTCCTTAGAAAACTTTTACCCTTCAACTCTTGCGTCCATCACTTGTTGACTCCATTAACCCTTAGGCACTGATCCTTAGACTCTAGCGTTGAAGTGATAGTGACCAAACAAA
>SNQJ01S0010075.1:201772-219553 GCA_010110895.2 Picea sitchensis | reverse complement strand
AAAACCTTTAAATATATGCATCTGATTCCTTTTATCTCTAACAACTGCTTGGATCTTACATTTGCCCACTTGACCATGCTTGGGGGAATTGACAGGGTGCCCTAGCAAGCCTGTGCCCATAGGTTTTGGTTTGCCACTGGGGGTATTTCTGAAAAGCCATTGTCTGCTCCCATCATAACACCACTGTTTCATCTTATCTCCTGCTCATTTATCTCACTCCCCTTGTTCGGGCATTGGGCTGACCTATTTACAGGATGGCACCATATCTTGTGGGAAGAAGGGGCTAAAGGCCTAGAAGGTAAAAGCAGCGGGTAAAAGACAAAAGCCTAGAAATAAAACCTCGAGATGCTTCGCCCAGGGATCCCCGAGAAGGCAGTAAAAAGCCTCTCAGCAAGAAACAAGAGGGACCCCAAAAATAACAAGCAAGACCTAGTCAGAGGATAGGGTGTCTCATCACGAGCCAACCTATTAGGTCCATTGGTACCTAACAGTATGACATTGCCACCAATTGGTTACCACGCCAGGGCAGTGACCTTTGGTTGCATGGCCAAGGGAAAGGGGGTCTCATCACGAGCCAACCTTCTCATCTCTATGAAAGTACTTGTGGGTAAAGCTGTCAGCTCTGGTCACCATGCCAAGGCAGTGTCCCCTGGTTAGTTCTTGAACAAAAAAAAAAGGGTAAATAAAAGAATAAAACAAGAATAAAAAGAATAAAGGCAAGAATGGGCTTGGAAAAAATGCATCCATGACAGGTACGACTCGCCTTCTACAAAGGCACCCACAGGTAACACTTATGCATCCTTGGCCCTCACTGCACCCACATGTTTGGACATCCCTAGCCACATCACCTCACTTACATGGCTTGGATGAGATCTTCCTGGAAACTTTCCTTTTCTTGTGGACACTAGCCCAATAGGACGCCTTGTCCTTTTCTCCAATCTTGTATAGCAGGTTTTTGTAATGTCTTTGAGCTATTGACTGATATATTAGGGGTTTTATGCATATGTTTAATAATATTGATGATGAGATGTGATTGACATTGCTATGATCCCTGTGACTGATGAGCCCATGGAGGGCGTAGCTTTTGATGTGCTGGACCATGCCTGATGGACAGATACCATTTGGATCGGTACACATGGGGAGATGACTAGTTCGGACCTCCATGGGGCTGAAGAGCCCACCAGTTGGATGCCGAGACCCCTTCAAGGGGCAGAGACAGGATGGAGATGGATCAGGGCCTTCGCACCGGAGAAGAAGAGGACGTCCCATCAGGGGCACTTTGGATGAGCTGGACCTAGGGGGATTGACCCACTTGCAGTGGAAAGTTGGCTCCAGATGACCCAGGACGTCACCAGGAGGCTTGTGACGTCATCATGAGCGTATGGCAGATGGACAGGGTGGTTGGCACGTGTGGCAGTTTGGAAGAGCCCAAGGAGGGCTAACGTTTTGCTTCTAGATGCTGCACTGGCCCTAGAAAGGGCTAACGTCTCCCTCAGAGGGGCTTGACCAAGGCTGTTGCGAGCAGGGAGCGGGAGCGGGAAGCGCAGATTTTGAAAAATCTACGGGAGCAGAAGCGTTTCGGGAGTGTTTAAAAAATATATATTTTGATGCGTATATATATAAAACATGCAGAATGTTGAATCAATTGCAAAAAACATGAAAACATAGATATAAGATCATTTAACTAATTGATTAGTGATGATCATTAAAGCATTAACCATTTAGTACAAAGTACATAGTAACATACTATACATATAACATCAATCATAAACATTTGTGTGACTCAACATTAAAGCATCATAGCATCAATCATAAACTTCAAAGGTAAATTGTCATATGATGTTCTTAAGTTCATAAGTTCATAACTTCATTGTTTACAGAATAAGCCATAATAAAGAGTCAAGAGTCAAGACTCAAGACAAAGTACTAAGTTTTAGAGACTACTTCTAAACATGAAACAAAAAAAGAGATCTAGTATATAGTAGCAACTTAGCAAGTACTAAGTACTATGCTCTAAGTTTTCCTCTTGCCATGAGAAACTTCTAGTTTCTTCTCCCGTGATCTTTGAATAAGAGCAGGAACAGGTGGAAGTGATCGTGGAACACGACCAACAGCTGAATGGCCCCCATGTGACAATGGATGTTGTGCAGATAAAGGTAAAAATGATGAATTTGGAACCCTTGTAGTGGATGGGGGTGGCATGTCTCCTCTAGGAATATGATTGCCATCATGATCACTCAAAAGTTCCTCTTCCAAGCGCTCTAAAACAATGGTTCCATCCTGTAAATTAGTCTCCTCTGGATTGTTATCCCAAGTCATATCTCTTTTACAAAAGGCATTCCCCTTTGCATCACAGTGATGCGACAACAACCTCAAGTTGTAATGCACATAAACCAAGCTTTCTGTTCGGTCTGCATTCAAGTTATTTCTCTTTACACTGTGGATGAAGCTATAGATGGTCCAACAACTCTCTGCAGATGAGGTGTTAATGACCTGAGAAAGCACCTTCACCGCCAATTTATGCAAAGTTTTGGCAGGGGATCCATATATGTTCCACCATTCGATAGCACCCAACCTGTCTCGATCTTTGGTTGCATGCAAGTTACCAAAGACTCCATGCTCTTTGATGTATTTGCTCAATTCGCTTCGTACTTGAGCACACTCCTCTTCATCAGGTACCAACTTGTCTGATGCAAGCATATATCCAATTTGCACCTTTGGATTTGTGTGTGGTTTTCTCCTTTCCCCAACCTTGGGTGCTGGTTGGGCCAACCAAGATGAAGAATAATATTTTGGGGTAAGGACATATGCCAGGGCATGGAGTGGAACATTCAAATTATCCCACCTTTTGACCACAAGTTTATGGATATGATCATACAAGATCGCATCTTTCGATTGAACAATGTCTTTGATTTGGCCTAGCATGTTGTACATCTGCTCATACACCTCTCCAATCACTGGTCGATCTGTATCTGCAAATTGAATCATAACGTAAATGGGTTTGGTGAACTGCAGAATATACCGAACTCGTTGTCAAAAATGGCCATCAAGAACTGTGTCGTCCACCTCCTGAAAGTCACTTCTCTCAGATACGGATGTAGCCCTGTCCCACACATATCCTTTCTCACACGGGTATAGGAACCTATGTATTTTGTATGACAATGGTGACATGTAAATTTTGTGGTTCCACCCCCTTTGCCTCCCCCAAGACTTGTGACATACTTCCACAGAGGTGTGTAATTCCTTCCTCCTCTCCTTGGTCTGTGTTGTCCACTTCTATTTCTTCGTCACTATCATGGTTATTCTCCGACCACCACCATCAAAATAAAAAATGGAACCAAAATGACATACCATGTTGACATTGTTGATATTATGGTAGCTGCGGGAGGTATTTACCTCCATGTGTAAACTTGATGAGAATAGAATATTCTGGGAAGCAAGAAGAAACCCTAATTAGTTGGATAATAACCCTAGAAGACAAGTCGGCTCAAGAGGATAACTTGTATTAGGTTATTAGCCTCCAAGAGAAGAAGTCGACTAAAGGAAATATTATATACTAAGTAAATAGGCACCCAGAATGAGAAGTCGGCCCAGGCAGTTTGCCAGTTTTAGTATAAATACAGGAGGCCAGTCCTCATTCTGGTAGGTAGTCTCAAAACTGCAGTAGCCGCCAGTCTATAGTTGGGCAGTTTTGTGCGCAAGTTCTGGAGAAGTTGTTGCCGCCAGTCTATAGTTTCGGTCTTCTGTGGGTTTGGACTTTCTGATCAGTTTTGTTCTTCTTCTTGCTTGGTGCGCTATCCTTGGAGAGAGGTGCACTATCTTGTTTAGGCTATCTAGCCTAGGGTTTGCTTCCGGAATGATTCTCTGTCAAGGTTAAGGTGCTTGGGGGTGGCTTCGGCCTATGGTTGGGTGACAATAGTGTTATTGTCTATGGTTAAATGAGCACATCCATTATATTCTAACAGACATCATCATCATGACTGTTGAACCTTGATAATAACTTGCTACTTGCAATAGAATGATGGAGGAGAAATGGGAAAGAGTAGGAGAAGAAAACATTCAAATATTCAACATAGCATGATATACTAGTTTACAACAGATGGATTTTATTTATTTTTAAACAAGAAACAAGAACAGGCTTAAGAGCCTACCTTTTTATCTCTCCAATGGTGGTTGAATATGACTATGGTAGCCTTCAATCTCCCTTCTAAGCTCTAACAAATGGAAGCCTTCAATCTTTCTTCCAAGCTCTCCAATCTCCCTATGGAAGCCTTCAATATTCCTTCCAAGTTCTCCAATTCCTTCCAAGCTCTCAAATCTCCCTTCGTTCTCCTTCAATGTTCCCTCAATCCCATCAATAACTAGCAAGAACCCTCTCAAAAGCCTCGTAGCAAAGATGAGTGAAATGAGAAATAGAATGAGAGAAAAATGGAGTGAGTCTGTGTTTTATTCCTTTAGAAACCCTATCCATACCTTTTCCTCTGTTATGGAACCTTGTCTTGGTTCCCACTCACTCCCAAAACAAAAAAAAAATACCCTCTTGCCTCACACTCGTGAATTGAAGAGGAATCCTTAGGGAGCGTTTTTTTAATGGAGGGAGCGCTCAGGGAGTGAAAGCCTAGCATACTTTCCCCAAGCTAGTTGGAGCTTGGGGAAAGTATGCTAGTCTTAGCCGTTCCAGATTTCAACCTTCCTTTTACCTTGGAGTGTGATGCCTCCGGGGAAGGAATAGGGGCCGTACTGATGCAGAAGAGGCACCCTCTTGCCTATGAGAGTCGAAAACTCAGGGGTCTCGAGCTACTCTACAGCGTTTGTGACAAAGAAATGCTGGCTATCATGCATGCACTAGCCAAATTCCGACAATACTTGGTAGGTGCCTGGTTTGTGGTCAAGTCAGATCATACCAGTCTCAAATATCTATTGGAGCAGAAGGATTTGAATGAGAGGCAGCAGAAATGGGTAAGTAGAATACATGCCTACGACTTTGACATTGAATTTGTCAAAGGGAAGAACAATGTGGTGGCTGATGCGTTATCCAGGAGACCATCCATCTTTGCCATGACAGGGGTAACAATTGACTGGAAAGACCATTTGGAGATGGAGTATGCAAAGGATCAGTTCGCATGCCAGCTATTGGATGGGCAGGTACAAGATGATAATTTCAAAGTTATGAATGACCTCATCTACTATAAGGACCGAATCTTTTTGGTTCCTGGATCGGCCTTCAAGGCTAAGATATTGCAGGCGTACCATGACTCACCAATGGCAGGACATCAGGGGATCAACAAGACGTACATGCAAGTGAGAGAAAGGTTCTCTTGGAAGGGCCTCAAGGAGGATGTGATTAAGCATGTCAAGGAGTGCACTACATGTCAGGAGAACAAAGATGAGCACACACACCTAGCAGGACTACTACAACCCTTACCCATTCCGAAGCATAAATGGGAGAGCATATCCATGGACTTCATCACTGGGCTGCCAAAGACACAAGGGAAGGACTGCATTTTTGTAGTAGTGGACAGGTTGACAAAGTTCGCACACTTCTTCGCCGTAGCTATTGACTTCAGTGCTGCACAAGTGGCCAAACTGTTCTTTAGAGAGGTTTTCAGGTTGCACGGCCTGCCCAAGACCATTGTCAACGACAGGGATAGCAGGTTCATGAGCACATTCTGGCAAGAATTATTCAGGTTGGTTGGTACGACTTTGACCCCTAGCACCAGCTATCACCCTTAGACAGACGAACAGACAGAGATAATCAACAAGTGGGTGGAAGGCTACCTCAGAAATTATGTGGCAGGACAGCAGAAAGCATGGGCTAAATGGTTGCACCTAGGAGAGTACTGCTACAACACCACCCAACATACGTCCATAGGCATGTCACCATTCAGGGCCTTGTATGGCTACGATCCTTTATCTTTTGGAGAGATCGCTTTCGGTGACAGCAGGGCACCTATGGTACAGGATTGGATACAGTAGAGCCAAGACATTCTCAGGGAGTTGAAGGATCATCTCCAGAAAGCACAGAACCAACAAAAGGTCCAAGCGAACAAGCACAGAGTTGATCGTACCTTTGAGGTTGGTGACCTGGTTTACTTAAGGCTCCAACCATACAGGCAGGCTTCCATAAAAAGGAGCGGAGCAGATAAACTACAACCACGTTTCTTTGGGCCCTACAGAATCAACAAGAAGATAGGGGTCGTAGCTTACGAGCTGGAACTTCCATGGGGCAGCAAAATACATAACGTCTTCCACGTCTCCAGCCTTAAGAAAGCCCTTGGCCAACACATCAGACCCATTGAGGTATTACCTCCCATGGATGAGGAGGGACAACTTGTTTTGATTCCGGAGGAGATATTAGAGGTTCGAGAAAAGAGGCTCAGAAACCGAAACATCAACGAGTACCTGATCAAATGGAAGGATTTGCCCATTGAGGATGCCACATGGGAAAATGAGCACGTGGTAAGAGAAACAGGTTTGGAATTGCTTGAGGACAAGCAATTTCAAGCAGGGGAGACTGTAATGTCCCCCACCTCTTGATTAAGAGGTAATGAGGAGACTCAGTGGCCTGGGCATCCCAACTAGGCCATAGTCTCACACTGAGGGGGAAAGTCAACTAGACTAAGGTTATATTCTTAAGTTGACTTGAAGAGAAAAGGTTAAAAGGAGTAAAAGATAACTCAATAAAAGAATAGAAGTTAACCCTGGGAGTTAATCTAACTCAACAGAGGAATAGAAGAAAAAGTATAAATAGAAGGTTGGGGTGCACCTATTATTCATTCTGGATTTGGTATATTGCTTGTTATTGCTCTTGAGCATTCAGTTTGGGGGTTTTGCTGTACAAACCCTTGTGAGAAACTCAGTGGTGAAATACCCACTCACCTTGTTCCACAGCTTGGTCTCGGGGATGAAAGACTCCTCCACACCATTCTACTCTCAGCATATTTCCATCTAGCGCTTCAGAAGATAGCATGGCCGTACTTTTCTTGTGTTTCCAGCAAGGGCGCACCATCACCTAGAGAAGGGCTCGATCCAGCTTATCGGGAGAGCCTGTGGCCATTCCGACACTTGGGTTTTATTTGCAGGGGCACAACCATCATTTTGAGGGTTTTTCTGGAGAGTTATCACCATCAAATAGTTAGCTTCAGATTGGGATGTCTCGGAGGCAAAGGGGGCGTCCTATGATTCAGTAAATCTCAGATCTAGAGAGCTTCACCTGGAATCTGAGTCTGAAACTTCTCCTACAGGGTTTTCATAGCCCGATCTACATTCCTGAGGAGTTTCAGGGCGTTTGAAGGCCTTTCTCATCAGATCCGAATTACCTAGGGTTCCAGGCATCCAGGAGGGCGCAACTTCAGTAGAAGATTCAGAGTTTGGAGGAGTTTGCCTTGGACGTTCAGCTTGAGACTTCAGGAGGGTGACCCTATCACTCTAATCTATCATCTGGTCGAGTTTGGACTCGTTTGGAGTCTTCTTTCAGTCGGGCCGATTTATTGAGGGTTTCAGCGTTCTATTGGAGCATGGCATTCTTCAGCTGGAGGGATTGGCATTTAGATCATCTTGTATTGATCTTCATTTCTTATTCAGCCTTTGGAGGCTTGTTTTGTATCAGTGGGAGCATTTTGTAGCAACTCATACTTGTTATCTATTGGAGCCATCTGAGGATTATTCCAGATCTGCTCTTTCTATTGTATCTGATTCATGCTTCTATAATAAAGGTCAGATCTATGCTTGTGTTTTCTATATCTTTATTATATTGTGATCTTGCGTGTATTGGATGAATCTGGTATAAACATCATTTAAATAATTGGAAAACTTCAATAGACACTTGCACATCAGACAAATCAGTGGTAGTTAGTGGTTCCAAGCGAAAAATTTGGCTTGGGATCATTACATAATTTTTGAGTTTTTTCACTCATTACCTGCAAAGATGGAGTGTGTATTGATGGTTAGGCCCTAGTACGCTGTCTAAGTCTAGTGTCTAATGTATATTACCATGCTAGTCATCATTTTTGAGTCATATGGAAATTGTGCTAAGTTCCCCTTGGGATTTTTTTTAATGTTTTATGCAAATAAATTTTTTCCTGCAAAACGAGATATTTTAATTGTAAATAATGTCTAAGTTAAATAAGTGGTACTAGGCGACATCATAGACCTTGGGTGTATTCGTTTTCACACTCAGAATACCCACTCTACCTAAATATTACCTTTTTGATGGTAAATAGTGATTACTTAATCACTTAAAGCCATTTTCTCTAAAAAATGTCAAATAAAAGGAAAAAATAAAATAAAAATCAGCAAGCCAATAATTAAGGGAACATATTGTAATATCCTCGAATAATCTGATCAGAATATTAACTGCTAGCTCTGAGATCTATGTTATAGATCTGATGTGCTGGGGTTTTTGGCAAATTTATAAAGGGTTTCTGACTGCTCTTCAAGGTTTCTGGATGTGTTTTGTTGTGTTTACTTGTTTTATATGATGCATGCAAATAAATTTGGAACCATAACCAACACAACCGTTCTTATTCAGCAAAATAACAATGATACAATCAATATGCGGAAAACTCAAGCTAGATATCGTCAGTTAGATCTGAACAGTAACGATCTTAACTGGAATACAAAATAAAAGACTGAGAAATACCAATGATAACGTCTTATGAATGGATCTGAGGCATGCGCTAAAGATTGCTACTGCAAACTGGGAAATGCTCCTTGATGGCTATACTCGTCAGATCTGGTTGAGATCTATCTCAGATGGGTCGCCCTGTTCCCTAGCACACTCTCCCAGCCTATGAGATGAAACATAGACTCATTGTTGCTCAGTAAAAACCCCAGATTGATACCCAGACTTCCACGTACTGCAAACTGACAAACTGGCATGATCTAGGAGATTTACCCGTCGGAATCTGATGATAACTGTCTCTACTGGAGCGCCTCGACTTCTCAAATGTGTTGGAAAGAATCCGTCTTTCCTTGACTGGTTGGGCCTAGCGATCCTCAACTGTTGCAAAACTCTCGCCAACACCTCATGCTGCAACTGACAAATTTGCGCCCTAGCTGATATTGGACTTCTCTACTGATATAATCTGATCCTGTAGCTTGATGAAGAACCTGTGTGGTCCTCCCGACGGACTAGGGTGTGTCTTTCAACACCGAACTCTGTCAATGGCGATGGTTTCATCCAGAAAGCCACCAAACAAGAAGGAAGTCGCCTGACTCCTCTCTAGGTTCTAATTTCTAATTCACAATCTACAATAATGAGAGAATATGAGCCCCTATCTCTCTTTTATACCCCTTTTCACCTTTTTTCCTTAAAGTGACTTTTTATTCATTTTTAATATTTTCTCATAAAATCACTTTATTAATTTAATGAACCTTTTTTCTCCAAAAGTGATTAATTCGCCTTTATGATTTCTCCGACCACTGAAAGTCACTTTTCATCATCCCATCTTGTAGATATTTTCGCCTCGGTTCCAACGAGCTATTACGCAAAGGTATTTCTCCAAGAAACAAGCTCCAAATAGTACCTTTAGTGTAATTAATTAAAATATGCCCATTAATAATCCCGTTTTGCGAAAATCATTGGAATGCAATGGAACCAAGAACAAGTTGTGCGAAAATGATCCTAATGATGAATAATGGTAAATAAACTAAGTTGGGCCCCATAAAACTCATCCAAACCCTCCGAGCTCACTGATGACATAGTCTCACCCCTCTGACTTGGTCGACTCAAGCCACCTGAAGTGACTCTAATCGCATAATAAGGGAATCCAAAAATGGGGACATGGCACATCTCGGGGACATGTTTCTCCCTCGACTTTAGTCCTTGGCTTGTGTGGTAGGGAGTTCACTAGGAGAGAAGGCGATTTGATTGGATGAGTTATCAAGTGGGTGGAGATCGCAATGAGGGAGGTCACACCTCTCTGTTGAGATGGTGCATTTGCAAATGGGGATGTCAATCCCAAGGATTGACTCGCTCTCTTCTCTACCAACCTTTGTGAGGTATTGTTCCCACACTCTCCTTCACTTTGAGATGTGGCAACCTCAACTCACATCCTCATGCCACTCGCTCTCTCTCATGCCACTTGCCCTCACATGTGTCATGCCCTTGCCTTGGGATTCACGCCCTTTGGGCTATTTAAGCAAGTCACCCCTCCTCATTCAAGCTAGTTGGAGCTTGGGGAAAGTATACTTGCATTGAAATGCTACTAGTTTGTAAACTCTTGAGAATTGAATAAAGAAGGACTTTGGAGGTCCATTATGGGTGGTGTTCATAGTGTGGATGCAATTTGCTCATGTTGTGCTTGAGGTAACTGCAGATTAGATCTCTTGTTTTCTAGTTTCTTAACATATCCCTTGGATGTAAGATCTATTTGAGCTAGTTTGTTTTTATATGATCTTATTGTCCTTCACATATGCGAATATAAATTCCATGTTTATTTATTTTATTATGCATGTTTTCTAGTTGTCATTTGTAGGGAAATTACATGCTTGACAAAACTCTTTGTCAAGAATTGTCTTAGTTTACAGGTTCTCAAACTTGGAGAGGTGAAGCCTTGGAGTTCAACTCTTCACCCATGTTCAAGATCTTTTGGAGCAAGTGTCCCTCAACTATCTCTCAAAGGACCCCATAGCCCAAGAATTCAAGTCTTGAGCAAAATCCTTCCTCTCTCTTTCTCAAACTTTCTAAATGTTCTTTTGGTTACCATTTCATGCATAGCTAGATCTAAGTTATCATCTAAATCTTAAAAAGTTTTAGCTTGCATGCAAAGTAAGTTAGATCTATCTTTTCCTTTCAAAAATTTCAAGTAGATCTAGCATGCTAAACTTCATCTTTTATTAAGTTTTAAAGCAACATCTTAGAGGGCTGAAAGATAGTTTAGTTTCAAGAGATTTCATCTTTATATTTGGCAATCTAAGAGCCATTAGTTTGCTGTCCTAAAAAAACAAACCAAAGACACTAAGGAGACAAGCTTTCTAGCTTGTTTTCCTTGGCTAATTTTCACTTGTTTTTGATAGTTTTAACTTAGCATTTCTTTGGGTTTTCCTATCATTGTTCCAAGACACTCTTAAAGTGTTTTTTGGCGACTTTTGTCATCCTATGCTTGCTGTTTTTTGCAGGTTTGTGGACAGCCAAGAGGAAGTGTGTTGGAGATTCGCAACTTTAGGAAGTCATTCTCCACAAGAAAGTACAAGAAGACCCATCTACACCATTACAAAAGCCCCAACAAGAGAAGTCGACCCCATAGGAAAAATAAAAATAAAATTGAAGACCCAGAAATAAGAAGGCGGCCCAAGTGCCTGACGCCCAGATCAGTATAAATATAGGACTGGCTCATTTCATTTTGACAGTCAAACAACTCCTTATGTAGTGTGCACAAGGCAGTTGCAGTTGCAGTTTTGGCAGTTTCGCTATTTTTGGGTTACTAGTTATCTTGGAGAGTGCGCCATACTTGGAGAAGCTCTTGCTTGGTTATTCATGGTCATATTATTTAGGAGCTAGGTCTTGGTGATGCTAGCCTTGGGGAGGATTTTCTCTATATGGTATTTTGGCTATTGATGGTAATGTATTGGTAATATCTTGGATTGAATTCTTCTAGAGAATGGTTGGTGGGTTTTCTCCCAAGTTTGGGTTTCCCAGGATAAACTCTTGTGTTCTTGTGTTGTCTTCTTGTGTCTACTGTGCATGGTTAATATTTCTAGATCTTGTTATTTCCGCTGCATTGTTATAGTTGAGATTTTCAGTGTATAGTTATTCTATGATAACTGTTGTATGAAAGTGAATCTTGTTATTAATCATAAGGCAATAACTATCATATATGAGAATCATGTAAACACCAACATGGTATTAGAGGTAGTTGAAATATTTCCACTGCAAATTTACAGTTGGAGTTGCAAGTTGCACAAACCTTGAGATTAGAAGACAAGCTGGATGGTGCTACAAATTTCAGAGGTATGCACTTATATATGTTTCTAGGTTATATCATTTAGCAAGTATGAGGGTGTTTGCAGGGGATGTACAAGGGACCTTGTCCAAGCAATGACCCAAAGGGATCATTGGATCTAGTGCATTTAGAGGAATAACGTACATTCCCTAGCAATTAAGACTCCAAGTTTGCATATCAGGTTTGATATTTTATTTTGCTACATCTTAAGTAAATGCTGTAAACTGGGATAACAGTCATTAGAGATCTATTACTGCTAAGTACTTTTTCTATCAAATGTTTTGAATATTGTTAGTACAATGATCATTGTGTAAATGCCCACTGTTTAGTACTAATGATGCACTTATTTACAAGATGAAATTGATCTCTTCTAGGAGATGTTCTTGGTTGTTGTCTTTGTCCCGAGCAGGTTACTATGGAGGTCACAACACTAGAAAAGTGTTGCTCTTGTCTTTTGTTCTTGTTTTGTTACGGGTAGGTTACCACAGAGGAATGATTGGTCACAGGTGGTAGCTTTGAGAGGAAGCTATAGAGACGATTGCAGATTAGATGGTCTCTAGTTTAAGACAAACTGTCTAGACATAGAGTTGTGTACATGGTCGTATACATCCATATACCGAAGGTGAAGAAGAAGAAGTTAGAAGCTTCCGAAAAGAAGGATACTTTTTGTGGGATATAGAGTGTACCACATGGAGATTGACAGTGAGGAGCAGATGGCTCCACCAGTGGTGAGGCAGTTGGCCCCACCAAGTACCAGCTCAGAAGGGGCATGAGTTCAAAATGATTCAACCCTCAAGATCCAGTAGGGAGGAGCCGCCTCCCAGGACAATTCATTGGAGATCAGTCGTCAGAAGACACAGAGGGAGCAGATGGTTCCAGAGATTGTATAGACTCAGAGGGAGTCATGTTTTAGAGGGAGCATGGTACTCCAAGATAGATGGATACTTGATGAGATGGGTTTTAATCAAGAATGTATATTGTGAGCTTGATCTCAGAGAGAGTCAGTTGGCTCAAGAGAGAGCCGATTATTCAGAGGGAGTTCCCCCCCTCAGATCTAGGTGGGAGAGAGACATCTCCTAGGACTGACAGACATGTGTCATGAGTTGAGAAGGCCAGATAGAAGCTTCAGAGACAAGAGGCTTCTAGGAGATGTGATCTTGCTATAACGACAAAGGAGGCAGCTAGCCAGGAGGACTGGGTATGGATTTTGTCTTAGTCACAGAGGGAGCAACCAATGAGGCAGACTAAACAACAAGACTTACTCTAGTGACAGAGGGAGTTGGCCTCAAAGTTCAAGATGGAGGATCCTGGCAGGATGTACTCTTGGGATTAGAGGTGTGACGAGATTAGATGAGATCTTCCTCATTCAGGGGATACTGATGAGATTTGAAATGATGGACTGCAAGTCCATGACTACACCTATGATGACAAATATGAAGAAGTTGAGTGGTTCTACTTCAGATTCAGATTTGGTGGATCCCACGATGTACGGGCAGTTGATTGGATCCTTGATGTACCTAGTTAATGCCAGGCCATATATTTGCTTTGTAGTGACCACCCTGAGCCAGTATTTGGTTGAAGCCAAGGCAGTTCCAGTGAGTGACGACGAAGCATGGTACCATTGGATATGGTTTGTCTCAGGTGATGAAGTGAGGCTGCAGAGATATAGAAATTCCGATTGAGCAGGGAGTGCTTTAGACATATTGAGCACTTCAGGGTGCTGCTTCAGCTTGGAATCAATTATGATTTCCGGGATAAGCTGGAAGCAGGCATTTGTAGCACTCAGTACAACAGAGACAGAGTATGTCACAACGAGTATCGCAAGTTGTGAAGCAGTGTGGTTTCAGAAGCTTCTTGCAGGACTTCATCCGAGACATGGTACATAAGGGAGCAGTGAGGCTCCGATACTTATCTACAGATGAACAGATTGCAGATATCCTTCTAGAGTGGCCATGCTGATTTGGTTGAGGAGGATGATACAAAGGATTAGCCATGTTTATTTGGCTAGTGATGAGCGTTGATGTTTCAACATCAGGTCGACGTTGTCCCACATTGGTCATGCACAGGGCTATGCTAGTGCTGTTATGACCAAGGGAGAATGATTCATTCACTCAGGGGGCTCTGCCAGTGGTGAATGGCCCAGGTATGTTGATAACATCGAGCAAACGTTCCCCCAGATTGTCTATGCACAAGGCTATGCTAGTGCTGATATGCCTAGGGGAGAATGACTCATTAACTCATGGGGCTCTACTAGTGGTGAAAAGCCTAGATATATTGATGTTATCCAGGTTCGGGCATACATTCTTCCTAGATTGGTCATTTACGGGGCTATGCTAGTGTTGATATGACAAAAGGAGAATAATTCACTCATCCATGGGGCTTTGCCTGTGGTGAGTGGCCCAAATAAACATCAGGCAGACATTATCGTAGATTGGTCATGCACGGGGCTATGCTAGTGCTGATATGACCAAGGGTAATGATTCATTCACTCACAGGGCTCTGCTAGTGGTGAATGGCCTAGGTGTATTCGTTCTCCTGTCAAGGAGTGGATGGACTCGAGATGCTATCACATGCATATTCTCAGATGGAATGCATGTGTCGAGATGGCACATCAACATGGCTCATGAAGACAACCTTTCTATGATAGAAGAAATCCAAGTATGGAGAATGCCTCCCTCGTTGAGATGGAGTGTTGGAGATTTGCAACTTCGGGCAATCATTCTCAACAAGAAAGTACAAGAAGACTTATCTACACCATTACAGAAGCCCCATGAAGAAGTTGAACACCCAGGAAGAGAAGTCGCCCCACAGGAAAAATAATAATAAAATTGAAGACCCAGAAATAAGAAGTCGGCCCTAGAATGGCGCCTAGATCAATATAAATATAGGACTGGCTCATTTCATTTTGACAGTCAGGCAACTCCTTCTGCAGTGCGCACAAGGCAGTTGCAACTATAGTTCTGGTAGTTTCGCTATTTTTGGGTTACTGGTTATCTTGGAGAGTGCACCACACTTGGAGAAGCTCTTGCTTGGTTATTCTTGGTCATATTATTGAGGAGCTAGGTCTTGGTGATGATAGCCTTGGGGAGGATCTTCTTTGTATGGTATTTTGGCTATTGATGGTGATGTACTGGTAGTATCTTGGACTGAATTCTTCTAGAGAAAGGTTGTTGGGTTTTCTCCCAAGTTTGGGTTTCCCAGGATAAACTCTCGTGTTCTTGTGTTGTCTTCTTGTGTCTACTGTGCATGGTTATTATTTCTAGATCTTGTTATTTCTGTTGCATTGTTATAGTTGAGATTTTCAGTGTATAGTTATTCTATGATAACTTTTGTATGAAAGTGAATCTTGCTATTAATCATAAGGAAATAACTATTAGATTTGAGATTCATGTCGAATTTTGGCTGTCGAATTTTGGCAGATTTGGACTATTCGGGACCCCCGAGAGCACCCTTTTCATCAATAAACTTTTCTAAAACTTGTAAAAACTTGTTGATCCCCTTTAATAAAGCATCACAAGTCTTCCCAATGAAGTGATTGTAACCGAAGTGAATAAAATTAGTGGGCTATACAGTGCCTAGTATTCAATCCTCCGTAGGGGATCAATGTCTTTTTGTGGTTGTCTCGTTTTTTCTTCAATTTTAGTTTTGCTTCACTTTACTAATTTAAAAAAGATAAAATCAATAATAAAATCGATCACAACACCGCAAAACAATTAGTTTAGATTTCATTTTTATAAATTAGCATAGATTAGATTTCAATTCATAGTTTAGATTTCAATTTCAACAATTTACTTTCTGCAATTTCAACTTGGAAATAAACCTCCCTTCAGCTTCCCTCAGTATGTTCCTGACCCCTCCTCAATGAGCTTCGACTTGATCTCCAGAGTAAGGCTCCATGTAGAACGGGAATGGTCAGTGCGGATTTAGTTTTACTAGGACAATCCAATAGTTGCTATTGTTCAATTGGGACAATACATAGAGCTTGTGTGTGTGAAGTAAGACGGGATGCTACATGAGATCTAGGTTCTCCCCATGTTGGACCTCCGACATTACTCTTTGTACTTGTTTATTGTATTGAACTTGTGTGTGAAGTGAAGGGGATATTCTCCCCGTTGGACCTCCAACATAGTTCTTTGCATCCAATTTGAAGGAAAGCCTCTAAAGGGCCACATCTAGAATAGATTTCCTTTATTTTTATCATTCCACACACAATTCACACTTATAAGTGGACTTGCACTCACAATAACCAGTTCACAATAAACCCACCAACTTAACAACTCACCTTTAATAATAAAATTTGTCAAGAGCACTTGTAACACAACTCGTACAACAACATTTTCGTTTATCTTGCAACAATCTTTACATTTGGCACTGGTCTTCATATATATTGCTTGTCATTTCCGTTAAGCACTTGTATCTTCTTTCATTATTGTATCTCTCTCATGCAAGTACTTTAGATGGCTTATATGCAATTTCATTTTCTATGTCATAAATGTTACTAGTGTAGATTTATTTGTATCTTGCTCTTGCTTTAAACAAACTCCTAGATTTCATTTTGTACTTAGCTTAGCTCAAGCCTTAGTTATTTTTTAGGGACTACCCCCTTGGCTTCGCTAGGAATTGGCCTAGAGGAGGAGTTGAGGATCAGGTGATAATACCTTGACTCGAGACTTGCCCTCAAGGACACACCTAGTGGATTTAAGATTTCTTCCATGCTACCTGTTGTCGCCTTTATACACACCTGGGTAACGTGGAAGAATCTTCAATCCACTTGGTGTGTCCTTGGGGGAAAGTTAGAGTTAAGGTGCTGTCACCTAATCCTCAACTTGTAATGTCCCGTTTTTCCTAGGCAGTCGAGATACCGTGATAGTTTATACAGTTTCCCGTAAACCATTAGACGGATGAGTTAGGGAAATGATATTGGTAAAGTCACTTTCAAATTATAAAGTGAAAACTTAGGAAAAGTGAGTTTATTAATATTAAACCCCTCTTTGAGGGTATTTCTCTCCAATTATTAATTAAATGAATATTTTAATGGAAAAAAAGAAAAGTGAAGGAATAAAAGGACAAGCGAGGGTTGGAAAGCGGATTATTTGACTATTCATTTAGAAAATTGGGTTTTGGAGAAGAGCTCGGTGAGCAAACGAGGGTTTCAGCTGGAACCCCATTTTGGTGCTCGGATTCGGCAGTGAAACTATCTGCCCTAGCCGTGGGATTGGAGAAGCCATTCTGGTTTCTCATTTGCAGTTATTGATATTGTGATTCGAGAAGATTCATCGGAGGAGAGTTTCATCTACAGACTTGGGGAAGAGACCACATCAGATTTCTTCAGTGCGCTTCATGTGGCTGAATGCTTTGGCTTGCAACGAGTATATTTTACTGGATATTTTATTGGGCCGAGTTTCTCATTGCCGAGGTCGACTTGCTGAAAGAGGGCGAACTCTAATTACTGTTGAGCGAGTTTAGATAGTGTCATTCTCTCACTGGGTGGTCGAGTTATTGAGTAGTGGGGCGAATGTTTATGCAGAGCCGAATTTTCTTGGAGTAGAAAATCAATTTTCTGAGTTTGGAAGCCGAGTTGTTGAGTGGGAATTCGAGTTCTTGGCAGGGAGAGACAAGTGCTTCTTGGGGGCCAATTTTATCCTCAGTAGAGGGCTGAATCTTCTCTTGTTTGGATCGATCTATGTGGTTGGGCGTGTCACTGCAGTTCTGGACAGAGTCTGTGGTGCTAAGGGGGTCAAATCACCTTCAAGTAGGTCGAGCATACTTGCGTTAGCAGAGATCTGATTAGGAGGCTTTCCTAGCAACCGATTTGAGGAGATAGGAGGGAATTGCT
>SNQJ01S0010075.1:173634-183894 GCA_010110895.2 Picea sitchensis | reverse complement strand
CAATGGTCAAGTGGGTCAATGTAAGATCCAAGCAGTTGTTAGAAATAAAAGGAGTAAGATGCATATATCTAAAGGTTATAATGATCAAAAGTGACACATACCATGATACCTGGACCAATTACCTCATGGAGCAAGAGCCTTCTTCGATACAAGACCAGGCCGATGGTGATGGATGCTGCTGTTGCTGACAAGACAAATCTGATGAAAGAAGAGAAGGATGGGCCCTCCAGGGCCATGCTCAGGTCAATCCTACTCTCGGTACTCTATGTCTATGACCCGTGGGCCTCGAGACATGATCTCCTAGTTATCCCATGAAATCGGGGATAACAAGGCTCACAACTACTTTTCTACTACGTTGATATTTACAAGAGAAAAACGGGGATCGAATGGAACCAAACAGCAAATCTAAAAACCTGCAATAAATGAGCATAAAACAGCAATGTACTAAGGCTGTATGATAAGTGTGCTAGAGGAAAAAGATGTCCAAGCAAGAGTGTGCTACACATGAAAATCACAAGTGCGCTCAAGAGAGAAATGCCAACACGAGAACGGCAAAATATAGTGCTTTTAGACTTAATCAGTTGTGGAAGAATGATGCCCGTAGGCTAAAGAATGATCTCAAGATGAGATGATTACACAAGATGATGTTACCAATGAGGTTTGAGTTGTGTATTTATATATAACTCAAGTAAGGCATCCTCTCAAGAGGGGTTATGGCCCATGGGCCCACAGAAGTAGGGCAAGTGCCGAAGAAGGTTATTCAGCCTACATATCAAAGTTGACTAGGTCAGCCTTAGCCATGACCTAGTATTATTATAAATGATCATAAGTTGGCTTTAGCCACATACATTAATGATATCAAATGGGTCTTCCATAGCCACATGTGAATATTACACCATTCTCAACAAAGTCATGGTGTTTTATGTTTAGTTCTAGTCCAGAAGTACAATATTGGCAATTTTGTACATATGTATACCATTGGATTGGTTCTAGAAGGGCAGTCTAACTTTGATATTTTGTCATGTCAAAGTCTGTCACATGGCACTCATGTGTCATCTTTTTTGTATGTTATAAGTTGGGAGTCTGTAACCATCAAGCCCATAGGTTTCCCAGCTTCTCAATATACCTGAACTGTATGTGAATTTGATACCAGCAGTTAATATAATTTGTTTTACAAAACTTCAAGCTAGAAGAAAAGGATCCTGAGATCCCTTCCTTTTAGCAGATAGAAAAACAAGAACATTTTGTTGGTAAATAAGCAAGATAAATTGGTGCGTGACAGGTAAAAAAGAGAGGCTGTTGAATCTATTTGGGGCCTGGTGTGAAGAAGTGGTAGATTTACTCTTGGCAACCCCAGAGAAAATGATTTTACGTCGAGACATTTATGAGCGGGAACCACTTTTGACTTGGAGCAAGGGGCATGTTACACTGCTTGGTGATTCTGCTCATGCTATGCAGCCTAATATGGGTCAGGGTGGCTGTATGGCAATTGAGGTATGCTATAATCTTTTAGTAATATTTATAACGATTTTTGTTTTGCATGTCCATTTGTTTTCTCTCTTTTTTTCATTGGCAGTAATGCATATGAGCAGTGATTCTACTTACATTTAAACTGCTTCTTTCACCTCATGGTTTGTGAAAAAGTTCTATGTGCCATATATAACTGCAAGTCTTGATGAAGTTCTAACATCTTATATCTTAGGTTTTTTTTTCTAATTTTTACAGGATAGCTATCAACTTTCCCTAGAACTTCAGAAGGCTTACAAAGAAAGCTTTGATTCAGGAAAATCTGTTGACGTTACTTCTGCGCTGAAAAGGTTTATTGTTTCAAGTTACAGATAAGAGGGTAGCACAAATTTTAAAAATTCTCTCTATTAATTTACATTTCTTGTAGCATTAAAATCTTATGTCCATTGCTATCTAAAAATTTCATTGATATATTCTGGTTTACCATGTCTAAAGTACCTTGCAAGTATGACCTTTTTTGCACTTATATTAGCAGATATGAGAAAGAAAGGAGATTACGTACTGGGGCGATACATGGCATGGCACGGATGGCAGCAACAATGGCATCTGCTTACAGGCCTTTCTTGGGTGTTGGACTTGGACCACTATCGGTAGTAGTTCTTATCTCATGTTTTAGTTGTTTTCTTAGTGGATTGTGACTGCACTTGAACATGTCCAATCCATTGTTGGCATTTTTATATTATTTTGGTCGGGCATTTTCCACTTCAGTAGTTTTTAACAAGGACGTGTTTACTTTCTGCATCTAACTCCTTTACAAATTGTTTTGTAGTTTTTGGCAAAGCTGCAAATACCGCATCCAGGTATAACTGGAGGAAGATTTTTCCTCCAAATAATGATGCCTATGATGTTAAGCTGGGTGTTGGGAGGCAACAGGTAAGGTTGAGTACTCTTGAGGTCTTTGCATATATTACTACTACCCTTGGAGGGCTTCTGCATCTAACATTTAAGCATGCTCTTTGGGAACATTTGAAGCTAAAAATTTGGCTATAAGAACGTTACAATGTCTTAAACCAGAAGAGTGAAATATATATATATATATATAGAGAGAGAGAGAGAGAGAGAGAGAGAGAGAGAGAAGCGGGGGTGGGCGGGGCGTAGCTGAAGATCTGCAAATGTGAGTAGTTGGAAAAGGAACTCAATAATTAGATTGAAAGAAAATAGAAAAAACAAATCTATTGAACAGCAAGGTTGAAGTACACCATTTATTTACCACATTCTGGAGATATTTATTATTATTAATAATAATAATAATCTATTTTTAAGGTCACGGCCAAGCCAGACACCAAATTAATGTACGAGACCCCCTTGTTTATGGGACAAGGGAGAGAGATAGAAGCAGGGGTGGGGGAGGGGGTGTAGCTGAAGATCTGCAAATGTGAGTAGTTGAAAAGGGGACTCAATAATTAGATTGAAAGAAAATATAAAAAACAACTGTATTGAACAGCAAGGTTGAAGTACACCATTTATTTACCAGATTCTGGAGATATTTATTATTATTAATAATAATAATCATCTATTTTTAAGGTCACGGCCAAACCAGATACCAAATTAATGTATGAGACCCCCTTGTTTATGGGACAAGGGACCCTCTCCGTGCAGCGATTTGACTGCTAAAGTCTACGGATGTATACATACCCTACCCCCTTCTGGATTTGAACTTGTGACCTCCAAGGAGGATACACATGTTCTTAACCATTACGCCCACTCAGGTTGTATCATTATAATCATCAAATTCTAAAGTACCAGTAATTTCACAGGGGAAAATTCAAAATATTTGAAAGGAACAATTAAGTAACTACAAGCTAGAAGGGATGTTTTGTATTTTGAATTCACCTATATAGCTAGTAGTTTGAAGTACACAACTTTTTCATCCTATATCAAAGTGTTGTTAGAGAAATTTATTAAAATATGTCCTTCAAGGCCTTGTTACATATTGAGGCATATATATAAATGTATCTCTGATATTAGTTCCGTTAACCAGAGAATGCTGAAGTGTTTGTACAATGAAAGATTTCCTGCATCGAAGGTTTTGTGTGTGGATAGACAGGGGAGGTGGCAGGATATGACCCATTATCCAACCACAAGCCCATCAAGTTAATGATCTTCTGGGAAAATGATGAAATGGATATTTAGGCTTTGTACAAGCTCAATCTCGCTCCAGGGGGAGCTTGAAACTTGTAAGCATGACATCTGGAGAGTTTGGAATGTTATCTTGCCAGTTAAGGTATGGCAGTTGCACTAGCCTGGCAATAAGAAACACATATAAACAGCTTATTATGCTGACTAATATTCGAAGACTAAAATTACAAAAGTGTTACAGGCTCCGAAAATGTCAGACCCTTGTACTTTCCCCTTGATGGCTTCTTGTATTTTTGCTCCAAGTATTACTACTACAGCTCTAAATCATTTCTAAGAGTGAATTTTCTATTTTTCTGTATCTTGATTTGTGAAAGTTAATTAACTTTTCCCTAAATAAATGCTGGGTCACACGGTTAACTGTTTGCATGGTGTTCTTTTTAGTTTTTCTATATTTTACCCCTCATCTTTACGACAGATACATATTTTTGAATGCAGCTCAAAACTGGAAGGGTGGACACCAAGTTGCAGACTCTCTGATAAAGTATGTTGGTTGAACGCATCCTTCTATGATGCTTTTACAATTCCCAAAGTTAAAATCTCCATTCAGTTGCTTGAATTGTTTTCCTAAGGGCAATTTAATTTTCGTTTCCTATTTAGCATAACAATCTAGCCATTAGCACTGCTGTTGAAGTAAAACGTCTTCTAAATTTACTTGTTTTGAGTCCCAGGCAAATGACCAACTAAAACAATGGTTGGCTGATGACAATGCCATGGAACATGCTATTGATCCAGAGTATGTCTTTTTCTCTCCTAGAATGTAAAATGATAAGATGAATTACATAATATAAAGCGATTATGTGATATGTATGCAAGTTGAGGCATTTTTAATTTAATCATTCTAGCTTGTTCTGACTGGCTTGATGGCTTCAATTTATTTTAGTTGGTATCTCTACATGCAGAGCACCAGTTGTCTAGTCATAAATGCAGTGCTTGTAAGGCAATTCGACTGAGCAAAGAGGAAAACAGGCCTTCTGTTATTGGGTATACAGGAACACCACTTTCAACAAAAAGAAAAAAAGGAAGTTAACGGTTATATCCAATTGGCAACCTTGTTTACATTGTGATTACTCCATTCATTATCCAGGTTACTAAATAAGAGTTGTTTTTGCACTGGTCAGGAGTATTGCATGTGGTTCAGAAGGTGTACCAGCAGTACTACCATATCCACAGGTCAGTTCATGGCATCCCATTTTTTTGTATTAAAGAAACCTTTAGAATCCTGCAACATGGATAGAAACAAGAAGCTCGTACCAACCATATCCATGGAATTCACCATAAACTGTACCAGATGTGCTCTATTTTTTTCCTGGATTTTCTTTTGAAGCAGTGATTTGCTTTCCTTTTAAGTTATGATTGCCACTACAGTTTGACAATCAATGTCATGATCGTTACTTCTTATTCTGATTCTATAATTATGCCATCGAGATGTAAAACTTTCATTTACTTTTCATCCAACTAGAAGTGTATCATTAGGAATGGCTGATCAGTTGGTTCTCGTGACGAACAGGTGCCCGAGAGACATGCCTCTATTGTGTATAAAGATAATGCATTCTTCCTCACCGATATGGGAAGTCAACATGGTACCTGGATAATAGAGTAAGTTTTGAAGAAGACAAGACGGGTCTTTTTGTTTATCAAAATGATGGTAGTGCTGAAATTGTAACTATGGTTGGTATTCATAATGTGAAAAGTAGTTTAGTATAAATACATATAATAAATAAGTAGTTATTTATTATCTAATCATAATCACCATATGTTCTATATATATGAAACACTCATCATTGTAATAATATCATTCGAAAATACAATATCATCTCATTTAGAAAAATCAACATGGTATCAAAAAGGGACCGAGTTTGACTCCTCACGGGAGGGCCTAGGAAAATGAGAGAGATAGCTTGAGTTTTGTGTGAAGATTTCCTGACCTAATTTCCTGAAGCATTGACCTAATCTCCTGGAAAACCTAGTGAGCACATGGTAGTTTTGCTTGAGCTTGAGTTTGAAAATCATAGAGAACTGTAAATGTCATGGAATAGATTATAATTCGCACAGTGGGCATCACCGCCATCGCCATCGCAACCATCATTATCATCGTTCTAGAGATCCATTATTCTCGTCTATTTTGCTCAATGCAATCTTTAAGTCTATCGAAGACGAAAGAGGAATGATGGTATATCTAATCAGACTTACGAGATGGGTGATGTAACAAGGAGCCGATTGATGTTGTAGTAAATGATTTTTTTTTTCTTCCCGCATGAATTCAACGGAACCTGGTTATGAGAATTTCTGTATTTGGCCATGGAAAACTGAAAAAGACGGAGAAAGATGAATTAGTCTACTTCGACTTAACAACAGGTTTGAAGGAGAATCCATGAGAGGTGTGTGTGTATATTTGATGCGAACGTTGACGTTGTTAAAATATTCTTTTGGCTTTGGGTTTTGGAGAGCACGGTGAAATCGTTTTTGTTTTGATGACCGCTTGTGGAAAATGGCCGGTGACCACCCATGGATTTATAGGTCAGGGTGGAGAGTAATGTAAGTTTAACGAAAGGAGATCCACCTTTCCTGCAAGGGACAATTATACTGTCTGTGATCGGGGGCAGGTTGAGGTTACGGGGCCATAAGGAACTCATCTGGGTCGAGCGATAACGATGACAGGAAGGATGTTGGGCTGGAAACCGTCTTGGAAGTGCCCATTCATGAAGAGACGTGCATTGCAACGTCTGCCAAGGATTATTCATGGTACCACGTGAAGCATTGGATGAAATCTCAGCTGGGAAAGGATGCCATGCCCATCTTTGGTTGCAAAAGGACTGATGTGCAGTTGCTTCTCAGTGTAATTGGGGCAACCTTGGTCCCAGTTTCTCTAACCCAGTTGTCTCCATCAAGAATAATCCTACTCAAGCTTCGTTGGCTCAGTATATTGTTCATCAATACATTGCTGCAAGTGGGGGACAAAAGGCTTTGAATGCTATCAACAACCTGTATGCGATGGGGAATGTAAAGATGGTCACATCCGAGTTCGAGACAGACAATAAGGTGGTTCGAACCCGTAACCTATCCAAGGGAGGATAGGTGGGATGCTTTGTTTTGTGGCAGATGCCACTTGTTATGTGGTGCATGGAATTGGTAGTTGGTGGGATCAAACTGTGTGCATGCTTGCAAATACCCCAATGCTATGCCGAGAGTTGTAAAGTAAACTTGAGCAATGCCAAACACTACCATCGCCGATATAAAGTTTGTGAATTCCACTCTAAGGCTTCAATGGTTGTTGTGGGTGATTTCATTCAGCGCTTTTTGCTAACAATGTAGCAAATGGATATACATAAGAAGGTTCATGGAAAGAGGGTTCTCCTAGAAAGAGGATGCAATCAGTGAGTCAGATTGGACAAGAAGGGTTTGCTTCAATGAAAAAGGGAATTGACCTCTAAGTTCAAAATGAAGGATCTTGGTTTTATGCATTACTATTTGGGATTTTAGAAGTATGGCAGAATCTAGGTGAGATCCTCAAGGGAAGTATGTTATCACGATCCTTTTTGAGATTTGGGATGATGGATCTCAAGCCCATGGCCACTCCCATGGTGATGACCTTGAAGAAACTGAGAGGTTCAGAGTCAAATTTGGTGGATCCTTCTATGTATTGACAATTGATCGTATCACTGATGTATTTGGTTAATATCACGTCAAACATTTGCTTTGTTGTTGAGCCAGTTCCAGGTGGAATCGAGACATGAGCATTGGATTGTCGCAAAACACATATTGAGATAATTGTGTGGCACATTAAACTATGGTTTGAGATATGTCTCAAACAGTGATGGACGACTGCAAGGATATACATATTCTGATTGGGTAGGGAGTGCAGATGACAGAAAGAGTACGTCAGGAGTATTCTTCAGTTTGGGCTTTGCTATGATATCTTGGACTAGCAGGAAGAGGAAGTTTGTCACACTCAATACTGCAGAGGCAGAGTATATTGTAGCTTGTGATGGATGTACATAAGTAGTATGGCTTCGTAAGCTAGTTTCCAGACTGTTTGATGAAGCGCTAGATTCGATCGTAATATACTTTGATAATAAAAGTTGTGTGAAGATTTCAGAGAACCTCCTGTTCCATGATGGGTCAAAGCACATTGAGATCAAGTATTATTACATCCGTGATCGAGTCCAGAAGGGAGAAGTAAAACTCCAGTATATCTCCACCAATGAGCAGATAACAAATATTCTGACAAAGCACTTGTCCTAAGGGAAGTTTGTGTACTTCATGGACAAGTTGGGACTTGTGGAGATTGCTCCCTTGGTTGAGAGAGAGTGTCGATCTGTATCATGCTAGTACAACTTAGATATGATGCTTCAACATCATGCTCGTACAACTTAGATATGATAGATATGTCTTGAGATGCATCATGCTAATACAACTTAGAGATGATGCATATGCTTGAGTTGGATCATGCTAGTACAACTTAGAGATGATGCATATGCTTGAGTTGGATCATGCTAGTACAACTTAGATATGATGTAGTAACATTATGCTAGTACATCCTAGAGATCATGCAGATGACTCGCATCATGCTAGTACAACTTAGATATGGTGCATTGACACCATGCTAATATGGCTTAGAGATAATGCAGAGACACTGATCTACAACATGCAAGTGCAACTTAGATATGATGCATTCACATCATGCTAGTATGGCTTAGAGATGAAGTAGATGATACTCCACATCATGCTAGTACAACTTAGATATGATGCATTAACATCATGCTAGTACAACTTAGAGATGATGCATATGCCTGAGTCACATTATACTAGTACAACTTAGATATGATGCAGTAGCATCTTGCTAGTATTTTAGGGTTTTGAGCAAGTTAGGGATTTGGTACATGAGTGGAGGGTAAGGTGGCACCTTTTTTACCTTGTCCAACATGAAATTAGACCAAGGGGGGTGCACTTAGGGAGAGAGGGGGTTTCCACCTTTAATTTTTGACATTTAATGATTTTCTCTCCAAGGGGGGCGCAACTTCCCTAGGGGGGATGATGAAATGATGTGTCGATGGCTAGGTGAAGGGGGTGAAATAAAGTTAGGAAAGGGGTTTGGGTAGTTTAGGAAAAGGTTTAGACATCTTCTCCCACTCTTTCTCTAACCATTTTGCTCATTTTACAATTATTTGACATTTTTGACTTTGTCAAACTAAGCAATTAAATTGCTGACTTGGACTGACTTGGACTCCTCATGGACAAACACCTAGCAAAAATTGTCCAATTGAGGTGAAACTTGGTCCAAGGATGTAAGGGGTCTTATTCCATTTCTTTTGAGCACAAATACCCCTATCAAAATCCCAAGGACCTAGTTTTTACATTTTTACATCAAAATTAATTAAAATTACCATTAATTGGGTAATTTAAAAAAAAAAAAACTACTTTGACTCGACAAAATTCTGCAAGACTCTAGGAGATGTCTAGCATGGTCATTTACAATATTCCTAGACCCTGGTCACCCATAGGGCTCGATCATTAGAATGACTTTCACCACTTTGAAGGATTATTTTGGGAGTGAAAAACTCAAGGGTAATTGAAAAGGCGGCTAGTTAGGCCAAATTAATTACCTGAGGAAAAAAACACTCGATGAAATGACCTCTCTAATGATAAAGTCTTAGGCAACTAACCTAAACTATGATCCATGCAGACCCATTACATTATTATCCCACGTAGGGGAGCGGAAACTCCAATTACAAAATGAAGTGTTGAGGCCAAAACTGCCTTGTAGAATCAACAAGTCGTCAACTCTATTGCACCATCAGGTACATATCTTCATGGCACATGGAGTTGACCCCCTAGTCGAAATAGGTGGTCAACAATGTACCACTGGCGGAGACTGTGTGTCTCTGGACAATAGTTGTATGCTACTACGGTGGTTGTGTACCACTGATAGAGACTGTGTGTCTCTGGACAATAGCTGTATGCTACTACAATAGTTGTCTATCACTGGAGGAGACTATGTGTCTCTCGACAATAATTGTATGCTACTACAATGGTTGTGTACCACTGGCGGAGATTGTGTCTCTGGACAAAGTTGTATGCTACTAAGGTGGTTGTGTACCATTGGCGGAGACTGTGTCTCTGGAAGTAGTTGTGTGCTACTATAGTGGTTGTGTATCACTAGCAGTGACTGTGTGTCACTGGACAACAACTGTGTGCTACTAGCAGTGGTTGTGTACCATTGGACAATGTTGAAATAATGTAACTGCAAAGAGTATTCTTATTATTATTGTTATTTTATTCATAGAATTAATCCCCATTGTGGATTAATCATGTCGGTAATTGTATTAGGACCAAATCCCCTTTTGCGAATTGGTCAACGGACAATTGTAATAGGCAGAATAAGAAGTCGGCCCTAGCAGTTATTATTGAGACCTATAAATAAATGAAAGGTGGGTTTACCCACCCAGAGTGAGAGGTCGGCCCTGCCATTGAAGACCCTTTACACGTGCCAGTCTTGTATATATAGAGAGGCTAGCACCTCACTTTATCACACAACTCACTTGCTCATTCTTAAGAGGCAAGCTGCAACTTACCAGTTGGAGAGAGGGAGAAGAG